>OZ026796.1:2675000-3140000 GCA_964023155.1 Ganoderma resinaceum
GTCGGCGCGCGAGGAGCTGTTGAGGCTGAGCGCGCCCTCACCGACGAGCCCCCCCGGCACGTCCTGGTGTGTCTCGAGGGCGTCCAGGTTCCAGATCGCGACTTTCCCTGCACCTGCGCGCGCGAGGCGGCCGTTCGGGAGGACGGCGAGCGGGCCGCTGCAACCGCACTGCGTGTTCATGGTGTGCACGTTCGGGAGGCGCTTCGGGACCTTTCCGGACGCGTCGGCCGCGAATGAGAAAGACTTTACGCGGCCGTCATCGGCGAGGAGGATGAGTTTGCGCGACTCGTCCGTGGTGACGTGGTGCGGGACGTTTGAAAGTCCGGGATCCATCGTCACGCCCTCGAGGAAGTTTGGCGACTGGTCGTTCAGGATGTAGTAGTGCAAGGCTGGCTCGCGTGCTTTCCACCCACTTCCGCTGGCTGAGGCGAGGATGGTACCGCCGGCGGATATCGACATCCCAAAGGGAATGGAGGGTACAGTGTTGTCAACAGTGAGCTGAGCACGCGCCTGGTAGATAGTATGGGCTAGCGGCATGTCTGACGTCGCGGAGGGGGCGAATCCACCGCGAAAGCGTGACAGACGTGTCGTCAGTGGATGGGGTCGTGGTGATTTCGTCCATGGGCGGATGCGTGCGAATGCTGGTAGCTTTGGCGTTGCTGGTAGGCAAACAAATTAGTATCGGCACAGCAACGTTTGGTGGCATTCAATGTTAGACAAGGAAAGCTAGACAAAACATGTAATGTACGTCGTAAGGGAGCGCCATCTTGCCGGTCCTTTATCCGCCACAACCATGAACTACTGAAGCGATACTCACTGGCTCCAGGCTTAACAAGCGTTGCGAACACCTTGAGGAACGCATCGAGGATGTCCGAACCTGGACGCTCGCTGAGAGGATGCTACTGACGAAGATCATAGATATACGCACCAGCATGCTCGAGCGCGTCCTCCACAAAGGGTTCGTCTTCGGAGTGTGCGAAAGTGGCAATGGTCGAGAAGCCGCCAGCCTGGCTATATGCGTACCGGAGGGCGTCATTAAGCACCCCGTGTGCCTTCTCGACGATTTCCGCGAACTCCGGGGATCCCTTCCTCTCCGCGTCCCGCACGACGGCACATACGTCCTCCAGAGCTTTGACGAACTTCTTGCCCCACGCCTTTCTGTCCTTTTCGCTGGATCTGTCAGACTGGTGTGCCTCAAGGTGGGCGGCCAACCGGTCCAGAAGCAGAAGCCACGGTGCCTGGCGAGCCGAAGCCATCGCGGCGGGGGCGAAGCGGAAATGAAGGAGTGTGGGGAGCAGGGGGAGAGCTGACCAGCAGAACGTCGTCGTCGTGAAGGGCAAGGACATAGGAATTCACCGTCCCCCCGAACCCCCGTTCCTTCGCTGGCGCTAAGCGCGAGGGCGCCGGATTTGGGACGTCCATGATCTAGAACACCGCCTACGAAGCTCGGGGTTATTACGGTTTTCAAAATGATACGGAATCGCGTTTTTGTGAGAGCCCAGCGTCTCTAGAGCGCTCTTAGAGACGCCGGTGGATCACGAGACCGGAAACTCAGATGGTGTGATGAGTTACCATTTGTTATTGTGATGTGACCAACATCCGTGAGCTTCACCTCCAAGGGTATCCCATTTTTACCCAGTGGTTCTTGGATATTATGTGTGAAAATCATAATGCAATACATGTAGAAGCATTTTGTTGCGATTTATGGACAGGAACACAACTCCGAGGAGGCCATTGGGTCATGCTGTGACAGAGTGACTCCGGGTTCTCCGGCTTGCTTCGTGGACCGCCAGCCCGGCACAGCATTCTGGGTGCAAAGCGCCAGGTAGACGCTGGCTCGCACCAAAACGCGATTCCGTATCATTTTGAAAACCGTTATAAGCTAGACCTACTTACAGGCACGGTCAGATGCGAGGCTATTTAGAGATGTTACGTATCCAGATGATGATCCAGCTCATAAAACAGTGCAGATGTGGATGGTGGAGGACGACGAGGGTCACTTCAGACACGGATATGTAATTGCGTAGCGCGGGATGAAAGCGCGCAGGCTGAGGGGGCTTGTTGTGCACTCACCACCACGACTCCAATTTTTTATGGCACGACAATCCCAATCCCCATTCACTGATCCCTGAGGCTTACTTCACCCACAGTTCTCGCCCTGTTCCCAGGGTTAGAATGGGCTATTACTAACGTGGTGTCAATGCATGCGCTAAGAGATCAACGTTTCAGCTACGGCTATTCTCATATATCTTCGCTGCACTTCGACATCCTTTTCATCTACATAACATGAGGATGCTGATGTATATCGAAATCCAGGCTCTACCTCCAGGTGACCCGTTCCGAGGATTGCGACCAACATACGGCAGAAACCTGAGCGCCTTGAGCACCTCACCCGCTCGGGTTCGCCCGACGTTGTGGCAGGCTAGAACAGCACTAACATGGCTTGGCCTTGGTCGATATTCACAGGGTCACAGCCTACGGTGACGGCATGGCTTCCATACATTTATATCATTAACCGGTTGCAAAGACATACAGGGCCCCACCTGTGATATACTTTCCCCGCTTCCACCCCGCCCTCACCACGCACACTGTACTCCAAAATGCCCCCGGATCGGCGAACTCGAACTTCCACCATCGTGCGCGTGAGATGGCAACGTCGCACTGCTGCTATTCTCATTGGCACGGTTCAGGTGAGTCCCCTCTGAACGGAACGTGGTACCCACGGGGGTTCAACATCTCGGCTGTCATCCAGCAGGCGTCTGACCACTTCCGCCTCAACGACATCGTCGATGAGCTTGTCCTCGTGGCAGAGATAGAAGGCGAAGAGCTCGAGCTGACCAGCAACACCATCAAACTCCTCGCGAAGGATGCGGTCGTCGTCCTCAGATGCATTGCTGGGGCAGAATCGGGCAGGATGACTCAAACGTCGACGAACGCTACCAGCCCGTCCCTCCCGATGCCGCGCCTGGCAAGGCCATCGGAACTCCCAGCACGTCCAATCAAGGCCCGCAGTCCCTCCCCCAACGAAGGATCTTGCCAATGTGGAGTGTGTGTCCGCGCTGCTAGCACACACAAATTCGCCTCCGAGTCTGTGGCTGTGGGCCGCGTGGATGTGAAGTCCGAGCCGGTTGAGGATGAAATGACGATTTCAGTTACCGTGTACGTTGTCTTTTTCGGACCAAGCATTCGTCCTGCTCATGCGCGTGCTGTCGGCAGTCCAAATCGTCCACCATACACGCTCACCACCCGTCCGAGCGTCACCGGACAAGACATCGTAGCCGTCATCGCCCGAAAACTAAACGTAAACGAACGCGATCTCGTGCCTTTTTTGGTGCCGGGGCGTCGCATCTCTCTTAATCATTCCCTACGTGCGAACGGCGTTCACGACGGGGGCGTACTCGAAATTCGCTCCAGTCGAGGTGGCGGTAATGTTCCACCCCCTGAGCGAGTAGCGGTTATCCGTGACGGCAGGTATTGGAGTCGACGTCCCTGAGTCTAAAATACTCCTCACGGTAGCTAGCTCAAGTATTATCTCAGACTCATCCTTTGTGTAGAGTTCTTCCCTTCTGAGGTTTTAACTTTTTGAGTGTATATTACGAATTGCCTGATCTCCGTGTTCTGAGCTGTCACGGCCGCGTTTCGAGGTTATTTACGCGCAGTGCAATACGCTCATCATCCGATCGCTCCTCTTCTCCCATCGCGCACTCTCGGGGCGGTGTCAACATGGCGTTCAAAGGAAGATGTCGAACGTACACAAGAAGAATCGATGCCATATCTGAGATGCTTCGCAATTCCTACCGCAGCATCCACTACTGACCACTTAATCTCGAGCTTGAGCTACCCGGCCCTCCACTCCCTCTTTCCCCTTCCTTCACGCCCGTGGATCGTTCAAATCTCCAGATGGTCAAAAAAAAGCCAGCCAGCTAGGGCATATATAGGAGTCAAGTGGAAGTCTCGCACGGCAGGATTCACTCGGACTAGTGTTCAGGTATGCATGGGCGGAAGCGACCTCGGGAGGTGCTTGACAGCTGATGTTATTCTGTTTAGGCTATCATAGAGAATGCATGCATGCACTTCCGCCTGGAACCAAGAAGGGAGGATCTCGTCCTGAAAGGACGTTTGCAGGGCGTCAGATACGAGGTTACCGACGACATACTGCAGCACCTTCCCCGCGAAGCCGTCGTTACCTTATCCAAAATCCACCGCGACCGCGTATGAGTGCGACTCAGGAGATGAGATTGTATCTGGTGAGTCCGATTATATACTTTCGAGCATCCTAGTGTCACGCCGGCTTCATTCAACACACCAACTGCCAGAATACGACAGAACGTCGGAGGTGGGTGGTATCCAACAAATTGACAGCACTTCTCTGACTTTGTCATAGCATTACCAACCGCCGCTTGGTTAGATACATCAGCACGGTGGGTTATCCCTTGTCGTCTCGAGGTGCGTTATTGAGCCCAATGATGCAGAGAGATTCTTACCCAATCAACGTCAAGAAGTAAATTGTGTATTGCTTCGCACCCAAAACTACAGTTGCTGGACGTGGCGCCGGGCCCAGACGTCGTCACGCGCGTGTTCATGCTGTTCCGCGGGGTCTCCGCAGAGGACGTCGGTCTGTGGGCCGCGGCGAGCGAGCGCATCGGGACGGTAGACTGGGCGGATGTCGTCGGTGTGGAGCCGGGAGCGTGGGATGCGAGCGCGTTCCGAGTTCTGGAGTGGGGCGCCATGGAGGTCCTGTAGGACACGTTTATTCGCTCCGAGGTCAAATTTCGATTGGTCCCTAAAGTAAACTCATTCAATGCATTCAATGGCAGCGCCTGCGGCATGTGGAAACCATCCAGATTCTTCCCTATACCTTGTTTGAGTCCCTAGATCTATAGTAGCCTCGATGGCGTGGTCTTATATGTAGATGTATGCTCTCCATTCCCGTGGCAAACAGGTCGCCAATGCACGTTATACCGTGACGGATACTTTATGATGCCCCACTTCCCACCGCTGTACCAGCTTGACGCCTTCCAAGTCCATGAATTTCCGCTAGTAATATAATGACGCATACAGGTCACAGGTTCGCCATTGAAAGAAGTCCATTACCTTCGAGGTGGGAAGGTGGATCCTGCGACAGGGTTCAAATGTCGAGAGGGCCGAGAGGATGGGTCCGGGGACGCATACATTGACGAACAGCGTCGAGGCTCTTCGGGAGAGCCGTGATACAATACAGAAAACGAACAGAACTTCCAATATATGCTACAAGCCCGGTACCGATAGTCCTTCTCTTCTCATCTTACAAGTACTTGACCATGTGTTGCATCTCCATCAACGATACCGCCAACACCTGTGAAGATCAAAGCATTTTTTTCGTCAGCTACATCCCAAACACTCGAAGCACAGAATGATCCCGGCTCGGACAGACCTCGACCGAAATGTTGACACCGGCGTTGAGGAATGCCTGGCACATCTTCTTCCCAGTCTCGGTCAAATCCTTCTGCTGCATAAATCGGGCATAGGTCATGTCCCTTGGCAGGACATGTCCCGGAAAGTCGATTCCTGCATGTCGTACACAGACACACTGGCGGTCAGCAGAGCCCTTATCTACGACCGAGGAAGAACGACACCGACGCACCGTGATCCGTCACAGCCTGCATGTACTCCTTCACGGCGCTGAGGATCTCCGGCCTCTCGTGCATCAGGCGCAGCAGCTCCTGCTGCAACGCCTGGATATACTCCCTCGGCAGCTCATCTGGCCTGCAGTGCGCCATGGTGGAGAACGACGCACGGGTGCGGAGCGCGTCGCCGCGTGCCTGCGATGAGCACGGTCCTTCATCGGAACGCGAAAGGGAGTGCGTGGGGGACGACGACCGCGAACTAGCCAAGGACGAAAGGCGGGATATTGCTTGTGCGTGGACAAAGCGCATAGAAGAGGTAGCGAGTGGGCGAATGCGAGAAGTCAGAGCAGGAGCTCGGGCCCTGGGGATGAACGTTCGGGCGAGCATGTTGGCGCAGGCGGCTGTTGAGAGGCTAGGGAAAGGTAGTTGAGGGCTGTCGAGGACGCTGCAATGTGGGGGAAGGGAGGAAGTTAAGTGGGGCAAAATATACAGTATGACAGGGAGACGAATAGAAGACATCCCAATATGGGATGAGAGATACCATAACTAGAATGTGTTGATGTTAGCGCTCTTCTGATAGCCCGGTGGCCCAATGGGGGGCATACACGACTCGATATCCTTCGCCATACGAGGTGCAGTCGACTTGGACACATACAATTGCCACGTAAAGGGTACTGCCCGAAAATTTGGTTGTTGCCAGTGGCAAGCTAAGCGCTGACTAGGCGGAGGTGTACGACCCCGTCGACCAGCTGGGATACGCAGACTTGAGCGTCATTGCGTGTGTGAACGTTTGAACCCCCAATAGCGGTCGTCGTAAATTCGCTGTCTCGTATATCAAATGTTAGACGTTATATCATCTCACTTTACTATATTAACAGTGTCTGGAATTCCACAAGTCATCATAGCCCGTACGCGCGAAGGAAGTTTAAAACACTCGATCGTACACTTACATACGTGAGCAATAATTCACGTCGCTTCTCGTACAACGCATATATCTTCTCATTCGACGTTCCACACCCGGCACTCACTCCTCCAGCTTCAGCACTACGAAACCAATCCCATCAGCAACCTATCTCCCAACCTCATTGCAAAAAGCCACCAGACTCACCAAACGCCCCCGCACTCGGCTTGGTCGCAAAGATCACCTCCCTCAGCTTCTCCCCCTCCAAATCCCTATACGGCGCGTACCCCTCCTTGATCCTCCGGATGAACTCCTCCACGCTGTCCTCCGCGACGAGCGACACCGTGCACCCGCCCCAGCCCGCGCCCGTCGTGCGGCTCCCGTACGCGCCCGCGGCCTTCGCGAGCCGGCACAGCGCGTCGACCTCCGCGCACGAGCTCTCGCACAGCGTCGCGCACGACTCGTGCGACGCGTCCATCAGCGCGCCGAGCCGCGCGAGCGTGTCCGCCGGGGGAGGTGTGTCGGCGGAGGCGTTCGCGCGCAGGCAGACCTCGCGGAACTCGATCACGCGCAGCGCCTCCGTGAAGACGTGCCGCGCGCGCTTGTACAGCTGGAAGTACTCCGCCTCGACTGTGCGCGCCCGCCACGATTAGCATATAAGTAGTCTGCACCGAACGGGGCAGCGGGAGAGGGAGCGCGCACCTTCGACCCACGACAGGTACACCTTGTGGAACTGCTCCGCGCTCAGACCGCTCAACTCGATCATCTCCGCCATCGTCACGCCCTCCTTGCCCGCGGGGCGGCCCTCGCGCGGCGGGCGCAATTTCTCGACCTCGGGCAGGAAGCGTTCAATGCCGACCTTGAGGCCGTCCGCGTCGAGCGCAGACTCGGGGGTGCCGAGCCAGCGCGAGAGGATGACGCGGAACGTCGGACGCTCGGTGGGACTGAGCGCGATGCCGAGCTTGTGCGCGAGGACGCGCGCGCCGACGAGCGTCTCGACGACGCGCAGGTTGTAGTGCCATTTCGCGCCTGCGCGGGGGAGCGATCATGGTTAGTTGATAGGAATCGGGAAGGAATGCATTGCATTTCTGGGGGAAGGGACGTACTAACGACCTTGTCGCTAACGACGAGGGAGTTCGCGCAGACAAAGACCGCGCGGGGCGTTGTACGAGGAGTAGGAAGGGGGATGAGCTCGGCGCCGAGCTGAGGGTAGAACGTGACGTAGAGCGCAGAGTGAGGCGTGCAGATGACCGACGCGGCTTGGTCCAGGCTGTATGCAATACAATATGGTCAATCCTCCTCGCTGATCATGGTCTCCGGTGCAAACACGTACCCTCCGCTGTTGACACCGACTCGCTTCTCGTTCTCCATTGCCATCTCCACAAGCTGGCCCTTAGTTACGCCATCGAGCTTATTGTTCACGGTGAGGAAGGCAAGTGTGGATGCTACAACCATTGCAGCACTACCTGGCCGTAAGTGACTTAAACCCGACTACGAAAGAATGCTGCCAACCTGGAAGAAAGACCGGATCCAGAGGGAACGGAGCCGGTGAAAAGCAGATCGACAGGAACAGGGCGGGCTTGTTTGTTTGATCCAGCCAGAGCGGCGGGGAAGAAGCGACTGAGAACACCCTACACGCAGGGGTCACAATACCGGCAAAATCGAAGAGACACATATGACGCACGTAGTACCCAGCCTTGATGTAGCTCTCCCACCTCAACTCGTGCGTGTTGATGTCCAGGTGCCAAGCGGGCTCAGCGTGGACCGCGCTCGCCGCGTCAGCCTCCGCGGCGGCCGACGGGCCTCCAGACTTGAGCATGGGCGCGAACGTCTGCGGGTCATACTTGGGATTAAGGTTCTGTGCCCGGACACCTCCCAGTGCAGAGGCCTCCGTCGCACCAGACTCGGAGGACAAGGAAGGACCGAATGCGATGAGGATGTCGCCCTCGATTGCGGCAGGGAACGCACCAAAGAGGACGTAGTCGATATGCTCTCCGATCAGACTGAGGGTGTTCGTGGTCGCTGCATTGGTCACTTATGCGCGTGGGCGGACGATGGAAAGCGACGTACTTGACTCTTCCGGGCGCACGGGCGATGTGGGTGGGTTTGTGCCCGAACCTCTTCTCGTACTCCTCCACGAGCTGTTGGTACCGGACCCTTTTGTGTGTCGCATGAGCTTGATGGCTACAGAGATAGGACAGGATGCGTACGCTTGGACGGCCGCTGTCTGGATGTCAGGTATAGCCTGATCAAGGGAGGTGAAGACGGGGACGGGAAGCTGTGCGGCCATGCTCGCAGAGATAGTCAAGGAGAGAAGAAATGGCTAGGAAGTGGATCGATGGGGGTTTGCATGGCTCTCGTCTTCGAAGCAGATCGCTTTTTATAATGGAGGTCACGGTGGATCTGCTGAACACCGTCTCGCCTCAGCTCGCCTCCAAGTTCCAAGTGCCGTCCTGTCCAGATCATCTCTCCGGGCCGGACGGCCGATCCCCGGCCATTTGTTTTCAAGCCCGGTCCGCGCTTCAACTGGCTGTTGACTCGCTTCCAACCTCTTGCAACTGTGCTATTTACTCTGCGTTCCTTGTCTTGTACCATCTGCTTATCTGAAAAATGTCTGAGCTGGAGCCAGAATTACCGCATCCCGATGCGGGACCATCTATTCCACGAACCCTCTCCTGCAAGGCGCCGGCACACCTCAATAGCGCGGGACTTCGCATTCAATATGATGAGGGAAAAGGTCGCGGTGTATACGGTAAGCCTTCTTACTCACTTTCTACTCCCTTATCTCAAGTACCCAAGGCCGATGAGTAGCTTCTCGGGAGATATCCGCGCAGACCGTAGTCGAGATCAGCCCCGTCCTCCTCTTCTCTGCGGCAGAGTACGAGGCGCATGGAAGACATACGGTCCTCGACCACTACACGTTCGTTTGGCGAGATGGACGTATGGCCCTAGCTCTCGGATTAGGTGAGTGCATACGCTCATTCCTCGGTAGTGTTTCGTGATCTCAGAACACATTTCGTGTGCTACCAGGATCTCTTTTCAATCACTCTCAGAGACCGAACGTCTCGTACATCATTGATTCCACTACCGACTCTATCCGCTATACGACCTCTCGACGCATATTCCCGGACGAGGAGCTATGTATCTTCTACGGCCATAAGCTTTGGTTCGATCCGGTGGATGTCGCAGATGGTGCCCCGGCTGAAGCCGTGGAGGAGCGTGACGATGGACGGGGTGGTCTTTGCGGTGTTGAGGACGACGAGGACGACGGGGACGACCCTGGCGTCTGCGAACATGAATATATCCTGTTTGACGAGTTCGCAGAAGGGGATCCTGATCAAATCATACCAGAAGAAGAGTTGCCGTTCAACCGATTAAAGCTCATGCCTGACGAGGAAGAGGAAGAGGACATGGATTCCGTACGGAAAGGTATGAGCATTTATAGACATTTTAAAAGAACCACTATCTGACAATCGCGGTAGAGGAGGCCTGGGTGGTCGATCTTCCTAGTCCTCGATTAGCGTCCACAATGTTGAAGTGCGTCCTTCTGCCTCCTCCACACACCCTGCATCGACTGATCTATCCCAGGTGGCTCAAGCAGAGTGGTCTTGATACGCCCTCGACGGGACACCTCAAGCGCATACGTAAGATCGACGACCGCATGAGCATGGTCCTTGCGCTCACCCGAGAGCATCCACAACCCCCCACATTCCCCGAACACGTCGAACTACCATTACCTTACGTCTTGGCCGTACCACGAACCGCCGGGTTGACGATGTCCTCCCTCAAACTCAAGTCATCGCTATGGCCGACAATATACGCGCCGCGCAAGAAGTTCGAACCCGAGCCGTGGTCGAGAGGGAAGGTACGCTGGGCATGCGAGGCGATGAACCAAGTCGTGAAGGCCGCACGAGCGGCGGGTGAAAAGGGCGAGGTAAGGCCACCCCCCTCGTTCTCATTCTACCGGAAACACCTCCAGAAACGCTGAGCACTTAAATCTATACAGCTCCCCATAGCAGCATACGTGCCGGTGCCCTACGACGCAGAGACGCGCGCCGCGACGCGCATGCACGAGCCCGTCAGCGCGCACGACACGCGCCAGTCGCTCGCCCACCCCCTCCGCCACGCCATCATCAACCTCGTCCGCGCCGTCGGCGAGCTGCGCGCATCCGCCCCGCACAGCCCCGCGTCTGCCCCACCTTCCGAAACGGTATCTCCCCCGCCCCAGCTTACGCCCGTCATCGACGTCCCCACGCCGTCCCTGGACCAGGTCTCCGCTGCGCTCTCCCAGCCGCACACCCATCCCCTTCCCGGTCCGCCATCCCGAGGGGAGGATACGGATGCAGGCGAGGACACGCGAGCGAACGGCGCACACTACCTCCTGACGTCGCTCACGCTCTTCACGACGCACGAGCCGTGCGTGATGTGCAGCATGGCGCTCCTCCACTCGCGCGTGAAGGAGGTCGTCTACCTCGTCCCGATGGCGAAGACCGGCGGCTGCGGGAGCGTGACGTGCGTGCCGAGGCTCGAGGGCGTGAACCACCGGTATGCGGTCAACGTTTGGATGGGCGGGGAGGGGTGGATGGAGAAGTGTGGCTTGATGGTGGACGAGTCGTGCGACGCATAGGTGGGCATAGTCTGGAGAGAGTAGGGTGATCGCGGTGGTTCGAGGTTCCCATTCTTCCGTATTCCGCGGCTGAATGGGTTCTGCGATGTTCCTTTGTGCTTGTATATCCACGTGCCTGTCCACACGATCAGCGGTTGGTTTGGATATTGTGGGTCCAGTAGATACAGTATCCGACTTACGCATCCCTCCCATCCAGGCTTCATCTAGCTATTTGTCGGTTTACCTTGTGACCAGCGGGGCGGGACAGTACCTACATACGACGAGTCGTCTTGGCTATATGAAATTCGGCCACGTTGGTGATAATACGAAGTAGACAACGAATAGAAACCTCTTTACTCAAGTTGTGTGGGTGAAAAAAGATTGACAAGAGTGGGATTTGAACCCACGCCTGGATACCCAGATGAGAAACCCGCAGAAGCAGGCAAGCTAACGCTTGAGTCACACGCCTTGGACCGCTCGGCCATCTTGCCAACGGCTTTAAGAAGTAATTTTATTATATCATTTATGGTATCTGACAATACGCATGCCAGCACTGCTGCAGCGATCTCCAAGTTGGCCGTTTTTTTCTTTAACCATCTACATCATCCTTCTACCCAGTGACCGATGACGAGACCTATAGATTTCTTTTTCAGTACGTATGGTTGCTATTCTTTCATTTCTGGAAGATGAATGCATGAAAACCTCGCTAAATAACTTTCAAACAGATTGTTTGTGTGAAAATTCGGACGGTGCCTCTGAATAATCTCTTTCTCGTCTTCGCAAGCATTGCGCTTCCCGGCGAGGCCTGGGATTGCTTGATAATCCCGAGCCCACATTCCTCATCATGAGTGCAGAGTCCTCCATTGGCTGACAAACATCCATTCACGAAGATCCTCATGGCTCCCACCCACGGGGACTTCGATACGGTCCTAAACAGAAATTCCGCAGCGAGTCCCATGCGCCGGATATATGAGCAGTATGCACTCTGGCTGACCTTTCCAGCTTCGTCTTTTTACGGCTCTCCCCCACACCCCCTCCGAGTCTGCCTCTCTTTCTAACTCACCACAGATTCGAAACATGACCACCACCGCGACGCAGAAAGCCCTCCTTCTCCCCGCACGTGCCGGAAAGTGGTACTTGGGCGAGGTTCCAGTCCCGAAGCCCGGGCCCCAGGACGTGCTCGTGAAGGTGATGGCGACCGCCCTAAACCCGGTCGACTGGAAGCTCGTAGACTCCTTCCTCTCCTCCGCCGTCATCCAGGAATACCCGTTCATCTCTGGCACAGATGCCGCAGGGATCGTGGAGGAGGTCGGCACAGAAGTCACGACGCTCAAGAAGGGCGATAAGATGTGAGTGCGCGCGCGCACGCTGTATACGCGTCATACAGCACATTTCCTTGCGGGAGCTGATGACGTCCATGCCCGGCCTCTTTAACCTAGCTTGTTCCAGGGTTGGTTCACGAACCCGTACGCGACCTTCCAGCAGTACTGTCTCGTCCCCGCACCCGTCACTGCGAAGGTACATGTTCGTAATGTTATCCGAATGCGTGCACGGCGTTTACACGCTCTCCAGATCCCGGAGGGTATCTCCTTCGACCAAGCGGCCTCTGTTCCGCTCGCTCTCGCGACCATCGTGCTGGCGCTCTGGGACCACAACCCCCGGACGGACAAGAGCATCCGCCTCACCCCGCCCTGGGAAGAGGGCGGCCTGACCAAGTACACAGGGAAGCCCGCATTCATCATCGGAGGGTCTTCCTCCGTCGGGCAGTACGGTCCGTTCCCTTTCCCCGGACGTTGGCACAGAAGGAGTTGTTACTGAACTGACGCGGCTCCCCCGCAGCAATCCAAATGGCGAAGTACCAGGGCTTCTCGCCGATCCTCACTACCGCGTCCCCGCACAACGCCGAGATGCTCAAGGCGCTCGGCGCGACCGCAGTGATCGACCGCGCCCTCGCCCCCGCGCAGATCCTTGCCGAGCTCCCGAAGCTCACAGGTGGGAAGCCAATCGAGTTCGTGTACGACGCGATTTCGCTGGCAGACACCCAGCCGCTCGCGTACGCGGCGCTCGCCGACGGGGGCTCGCTCGTCATCGTGCTGCCGGACCTCATCCCCGCCGAGCTGAAGAAGGCGGGCGACGGGAAGAAGATCGCGAACGTGTTCGGGAACGTGCAGCACCCCGAGTGCCGGCCGTGCGGCGAGGAGCTGTACAAGCGGCTGTCTGAGTGGCTCGTGAAGGGCATCGTGAAGGTAGGTGTTATATATCCCGTTATTTTACTGGTTGGGAAACGCTGTCTTACGCGCGTAACCTACGTAGCCCAACAAAGTCGAGGTTCTGCCCGGCGGTTTGGCGGGAATCCCGGACGGCCTTGATCGGCTCGAGGCGTTCAAGGTTAGCGGCACGAAGCTGATCGCTCGTCCCCAAGAGACTGCATAACCGAGTCACCCGTTCGCGACTCCTTGCCCTTGAATTCAAGGACACGTAATCCATGTAACATCAGCTCCCCGTAGGACATTCTTATTGCCAGATATATATTTGATCAAGTTGCAGTGCGGCCATTCGACGGATTAGTACCATTGACTGATATTCAGATTTGTTCTGTTGATTACCAAGGCGGATGCGTCCGAAAAAACCGATAGTGAGTGTATCCTGAACCCGCCATCTCGTAATGTTCAAGTCAGGAAAATATGGATATATGCAATAATTAAGTCTATGGGTGTATTCTAGGTGCCACTAAGAATCCCACAAGTGAGCAGGGTATCTTACAAAAATTATCTCGCTGTCCCTGTAACGGTGCGGAAACAGCTTGTTCGCATACGACTGAAAGTCATCCTGCGCACCATCACCCCTCCAGCCCACAGGCGTCCACACCGTCAGGCCAAGCGTCTGTAGTGGATGCCCTAGCATCCCATCATCCATCTGCTCCGGTACGAGCAGCCCATTGACCTGGCTCGCCAGCTTCAAATCATCGGCTAGCTCGATCTCGAGGTGCTCCAGTTGCTGGCAACACTGTGCAACATTATAGAGCGCGGCGATGGACGGGAGCTTGGACGGCGGACACAAACCCACGCCCATCGCCCTAACCCCGACGGACAGCGTCAGCCTCTTGAGGCAGGGGAATGCTTCTAAGACCTGCAAGACCTCGTAGTTCATGAGGTGCACGGCTTGGTGCCAGTGCTCAACGACGAGCGTCTCCAGACCCGCCATCAAGCCCTGCACGAGCGGCGCCAGGACGTCCGCGAACAGCGTGACAGGAGGCTCGGGGTCTTGAGGCACGGACGCCTCGGGAGACGAGCACCAGGGGCGGAACACGAGACTGAGCGAGCGGAGCGTCCGCGAGAGCCGCGGGTTCTGCCCGAGCGCGACGGAGAGCGCGTGATGCTCTGCGGGGTAGTACGATGGGTCCCCGAACGGGTCCTTCACGTTGATGTCGAGCTCACGCAGCGAGGGCGCGCGCAGGTGGTCTATGAGGGTGGCTAGGTCGCGCGGGCCACCCTCGATGTGGAGCTTCCGGAGGGCTTTCCCCATCCGCAGGTCCCCGTGCAGGAGGTCGCACCTTGCGATCCGCACAGAGAGGGTCTCCACTTGGAGGAGGCGAGCGATGAGTGTCTGAAGCTCCGCTAGAGACAGCGTGATGCGCTTGGTATCCAGGAACAAGTGGCGGAGATATGGGGGGTACGGCAGGTGTTCGATGGAGACGTTGGGGGCGGTCGTAAGGCGCAATGTGTGTAGTGCGGGGACGGTAGAGGCCAGCTGACCCATGAATGTTTCAATGTCGTGCTGCGTCATGGTCGAGTGTAGGGTTAAGTTCAGAGAGCTGAGTGAAGGGGGTACGAGGCACAGCAAGGCACCGCGTGTTTCTGGGTACTCGTCCCAGTCCGCGGTTCGCAAGGAAGGGAGGAAGGTGCGTCCCTGGTTTCGGCGGAGGAGCGAATGTATGAGGTCCCGCTCCGCTCCCTTGACAGTGGCGGGATCGTCCCACCAATTGTAGTCGCTATTCTTCAGCGCTCTGACCTGTGATCCGTAGTACAGGAACAGGGCCCAAGCATCATCCCATCTGCGGTGAAGTACATGCCGAACTGAGCCCAACTTGCCCTGCAAAATATGACACGTCGTTTGAGCCCAGTGTCGCACAATGAAGACTTTTACCCGCTCACCTCTGGCAGAAACCTAGTACCTATTATGTCATCATCGACAGCACGAAACAAATGATGTAGTTCTTTGACCGACCACCCGTGGCACGAGGACCATAGCGCCTGCGAGGCGGGCTCCGTCCATGCCAAACAAACCTGAGCACTTCGAGCACATGCCAGAAGGTCCACCTTGTCATCCAGATTGAGCGCAGCAAATATCTCGATGAGGACGTCGTAACAGAACAAGGCCGGGTGGGCATGCTGGGTCAGGCGAGCTTTACTCGCAGCATGATGTCGGTGCCAGAGCGGCTTCCAGTGCAGGTCACCAGGTGGACGTGAGAGTGCGATGTGGGTAGAGGGGGTGAGGCCCATGGACGGTGACAGTCCGTGGCGGGATCCATAGCGTAGCGAGGCAAGTGCAGACCCACCTTTATATTGCAATTCAATGCAACTTGCGAGATCAAAGCAGCAGTACCTCAGTGCCTGATGTACTGATCACCGAAGCGTCCCGAATCAGGATCAACTTGCGACAGGATTGGCTGCCAGTGCCGACATGCCGATGAATAGCCACAAAAGCTGCCATGAGACCGGACTCGGAGGAACATACACCGGCAGAGCAGCGAGCCGCCTGAGCGGACGAGAACTCTAAACAACGGCAGCAGCAAGCTGAATGCCCCATTATGTAGCGCCCACGGCGACTTGAAACCGAGACTTGAAAATTTAAACACTAAATGGAGCACATTGCCTCATTTCTTGTTGTATCCAAACATCCACGAACATACACTCCCACCAAAGCGGCGTAGGTACAGATTCAATCCGAGTCCGAGTCCGCATCCGCGTTGGCAGCGAACAACTGAGGCTGAGGATCGAACAAGTTTGCCAAGTCCTCATCGTCATTCTCAGCCTGAGGCTGCCGCACGGCCTCCCCATCCCCGTGCACAGGCTCACTCTTCTCCCAAGGCATGCCGTAGCTCGGTTGCTTGTCGCTAGACACCCTCCAATACCTCTCCGCGTCGGGCACTTGAACGCGCCAGCATTCGCGCGGGACGAACGGGCACACCCTCTCCCCCGACGACAGCCGGTACTCGATCGAGTCGACGTAGGGCTCGAGGCGTGGCGACAACGACGCCTCGATGAGAGCCAGCCTGTCCACCTCCTTGGCCGGCCTTACCAAGGCCCACACTGGTAGAGAGGTCCCGTGGAACTGGTAGACGAAGCGGCGGATGGGGAGACCACGCTCGTGGCGCGCAACAGCCAGCGCCTCGAGCTTGACGAGCGGGAACTCAAAGTGCTCGATGTCCGCCTGGAGGCCGAGGGAGTGCAGCGCCGGACATACGAGCGTCGTCACAGGCGTCAGGCAGGCGAAAAGCGCGCCGGCCGCACTATTCACGCTAGACCCATGGACAGATGACATCAACAAGATGGACAGCTGCTCGAGCTGGACGAAGTACGGGAGAAGTTGGGGGAACACCGCCCCGCCGTCGTCGCTAATGTGGAGGGTGGTGATCATGGAGAGCGCCATCATGTCGTGCAGGCTGGGCAGCCAGCTGGTTTTCCAGAACCCGCCGAAATCGCGCACTTTGAGGAGAAAGCTGGACGTGAAATGGGCGTCGTACCCGGTCAGTAGGAGTGTACGCTGGTTGCTGATCGAGATCTCCATGAAAGTCGCGACGTTGAGTGGGGCAACGGAAGGGGGACGGAGCGAATCCGGAAAACCGTTGCCAAAATGATGGGTTCCCCCACTGCCCTCAATAGACAGAAGGACAGGCTCTGGAAGAGCGAGATGCTTGAGAAGGAAAAATGCGGTCTCCAGCTGTACATCGCTGAACATAAGAAGGCGGAGTTGGCCCAGAGACACGTGAGGGTGAGGATGAACGAAAGCCGCCGGTAAGTTAGGATGTATACGAAGGTTTGAAAGCTGCAGGAACTGTAGACTCGGCACGCGCGAGAGCATTTGGAGCAAGCTCTTTGGATCGTCGGTGCCCGGCAAAGGAAATGAAACGTAAAGGTGAGTTAAGTTCGGGAAGGACCTTGCCGGGAAGTAGGCGTCAGATAGAACGAGAGCGAGTGCCTTGAGTGATAAAGCAGAGGCCAGTGGTGGCAGGTACACTCGACCTAACCCGAATGGCTGTGAGGGATTAGATCCTCGTCTGAGCTCCCGAAGCATGAAACATTCGAGCTGGGGTGCGCTGTAGCAGAAATATTTGAAAACCGAGCTTGTTGTATCCTCGATACCCAAGGCAAGATCATCTAGCTGAAGGAACAGTGGCGCATTTGACGCCGGACCGAGCTGAGGGAAGAATGCCGCTCCGGGAATGGGCGCTCCGGGAATGGGCGCTCCGGGAATGGGCGCTCCGGGAATGGGTGCGGCCACCGGGACGGGCACTGGGCCCTGCTGGCGGAGTACCGCTGCCTGTTGGAGGGCTGCAAGGCCGGGAAGAGGCGCGGCTGCAGGCTGGGGTTGAAGGAGAGGCGCGAGCGCAGCCTGCATGGCGGCAGCCCAGGGCAGAGGGGCAGGCACGAGCGCCGCCTGAGGTTGGGCAATGACTGCGGCCCCGAACTGAGCGAAGGGCGCAGGCCCCGGTTGAGCGAAGGGCGCGGGCCCCGGTTGAGCGAAGGGCGCAGGCGCGGGCACAGCAGGTAGCCCGAATCCAGGGGGGAACGCCGGCGGCGCCGGCTGCCAGTGGACGGCCGCTGGCGCCGCCGCATGCGGGAAGAACGGCCCGGCGACCCCGAGCCTCGGCTCCCTCAAGTTCCTGTCGACATACACGGCGCGGACACGGGCGCCATGTTTCTCCAGGATCCGTTGCACGAGGCGCGCCTTCTCCGACGACGCGTGCAGCGTGAGGGGGTACCCCGACGAGTGCCGGAGGAAGAACCTGACCGCCGCCTCGGGGAGGGACACGTCGACGTGCGCCCAGAACGACGCGTCGCCGAGCGCCGCGCCGCGCCAGAGCCGGCAGACGTGGATGAGCCGGAACAGCGGCCTTGTGTCGATGGCCCGCTTTTGGTCGGACTTGGACTCGGACTCGGAGAGGTGCTGGTCGAGCACGGGCAGCGTGGGGCAGGACTTGATGACTTCCTTGAAGATGGCGACGAGCATCTCGGGAGGGAGGGAGTTGATCGGGGCGAGGGAGTTCAGGTATCCACGCATGCCCCGAAGGAGGACTTGCAGTCTGGTTTCTGCGAGAACCACCTGTGAGCCGTCTTCAGTATCATCCCCACACACGTAGGAATAGAGTCAGTCCATACCTCATCGCGGCTGCAATAGTTGGCCTACGTGAGCAAGCATTGTCGAGCTACGAGGCGCACATCGAAGGTGCTCACCTTGACCCGGCCAACGTTCGATCCACGGATAGCTCCAGCCGCGAGATCGACTCCGCAATCGACAGAGTGTTCCCGTCCATGGCATGCATGAGAGGATTAGACCTTGGGGAGACAAACAGACGGGGGTGGTGAGAAGGCTACCGCAGCATTCGGCAGCCATGCGAAACCTTAAGCTTGGGGGCACGTAATTCCACATTCCTTAGCAATACCCACGACTTACGGAATCGGCTGTACCTTGTAACCTTCTGGCCTCAACGTATTCCAACCGGCTCCAAGCGATATCTGGAAGAGCATGCAGCATGAGCAAATGGTGACAGCTAACTAGGACGAGGTAAGTATGTATGTTTTTGGAAAACTCATTCCTGGCATCGCACTGAGCCAGCGTGACATGTTTGGCCACCTGCCGAAATTAGGAGGTACAGGCGCTCGGATACCAGCCATGCAGGTACTACTAGTGCTTCTACTTATTCACCCACCCTATATGTTTGCAGTTACTAGCTGGAATGCATTGCAAAAAAACGTTGACGGATGTAAGCCCGGGAGGAGACGACAGACAAAGGATCTGGAACGATGACAAGACAAGACGAATGCTGCCAGTGCGCGACCATAATAATTACAGTGTGATGTACAACCTCCGACCTCCAGAACATGACTCAGATGACACCGGTACTGGTACTGTATACGATACGTGAGAGAGAGAGAGAACGAAGCGCGAGACAGGAGCGGGAGCGAGAGAGAGAGAGAGGTGGGGAGAGAGGAAGGGAAGCAGACACGAGAAATGAGGACGAGGACAGGACAACAGCGACGACGACGAGCAGATGAGGGTGACGCAGACACGGACACGGGCAGGGATGGACGTGGAACAAGCATGTATGTGTGTGCACAGGATGGAACGGAGTGGGATGAGATGGGATGATGGGGCGGGACGGAAGCTGGCGAGAGTCCAAGCATGCAGAGCGACCGCCACGAAACAGATGCGGTATGGACATGGGAATGGGGATGGAGATGCGGATGGGGGACATGAACGTGAACATGAATGGGTAACTCGAAGAAATGCAGGGGGAAGAAGACGAGCGAGCATGTACAACAAATCACGACATGCCTGCATATGCGTATGCGCAACAGAGAAAGCAAGAGCGGGTTCGCACCGTTCCGTCCTTGCACCACAAGCAGACGCCAGTGCTAGTGCAGGTACTTCTCGTTCAGCGCATGCACCTCCTTCGCGAGGTACGGCCAGTTCAGCGCGCGCGCGAGTTCGTGCTGCATCCTTGCGCTCTTCGTCCGCTCCTCCCCTTCGCCTCCCGGGGCAGCCAGCGCCCGCTCGCAGCGCTCCCGCGCGAGCTTGATCTCCCACCCGAGCAGGTTGTACAGCAGCCGCATGTTCGGCTGGATCAGCACCGACAGCCGCCGCGAGCGCACGATCAGGTACGCGTCCACGAGCGGGATCCCGAGGTGCTTCATCACGTACGCTATCTATTCCCCCAACCCACCATCCGTTCAGCAACCAACGCGGGAAGGCAACGATAAACGGAAGGAGCGCTCACCGTGACAGTCGCGCTGCGCGACACCCCGACCCGACAATGCACCAGCACCTTCCCACCCTCCTCGCGCGCCTTATCGATCCACTCGCAGATCGGCTCGAGCTGCGGCTCGAGCGTGTCGATCCCGTCGTCGCAGACGCCCTTGATGTCGAGGACCTTGATCCGCCCCTCGCGCTCCTCGATCCAGAGGGAGCCCTGACCCCCGGGACCCTTTCCAGGTACGAAGTGCGCGTTAGGGTTCGGCATCGCGCACACACCGGTAGGCCCGGCGTGCGAGACGTTCAGGTGAGGCGGCGGGACGAGCGCACACTCGCCCACAGAGACGACATGCGTGATCCCGAGCGCGTGGAGCATGAACGCGTTCGAAGCGTGATTCCTGCACAACCGCGACGGAGAGTTGGTGAGATGCGAGGTCGTCACCCGGCACAAAACTACTCACAAGTTCCCAAGGTACAAGAACGGCAACACCCTGCTGGGGAAGCTTCCGTCGAACCTGGGGTCGTTGAACCAAACCTGGTGGTCCTTCCACGGCAGCGTCCGCGTCGGAGGCAACGTCTTCGCGCGGGGCCGTACCTGGGTGTGAGGGAGGGCTCCGACATCTGCTTCAGACTCCGAGCGTGTCCGCAGAGGATGCACCACCGCGCCCGGTGCGCTCACGCCCGTGGCAATATCTGATGGATCGTTGGCCACCGGCGGGTTCGCGAACTGTACCGACCTCGCGGACGCGTGCCCAAGAGACCGGGTCCAGCTGCCTCCGTCACCATGCGACGCACCTACGGGCGCCGGAGAGGGATGTGGTGTCGGTGCTTGTGTCTGGGCAGCGCGATCCTTCTCGAGGCGTGCCTCGACACGCCGGAGGACACCCAGATCGCTCTGGTACACGAAGAAGCTGCGGCGCTTCTCGACCTGGAGGGTGAGATAAGCCTCAGGCAGCGATGAGCCGCGGAGAGCCATGAGAATGCAGAGCGCGAGCACCGAAGATTCTGTGTATCCATCGGCAGAATAGATCAGGATCTTCAAGGGACGTGTCCGGAGGGGAACAGGGTTCATGGATGTTGGGCTCAAAGACACAGGGGTGGCAGGTGACGAGTTCGACGGGAATGTTGCCGAAGTGGACCGGATCCGCGTGTATGGGCCATGCAGTGGTGAAGGTGACGACTGGAAGAAGGATGTGGGGAAGGAACTAGGAGGCGGTAAAGAACTTGGCGAGAACCCAGAAGTCGGAGAGCCGCGCCTGATCGGAGAATCGAAGGTATTCTGTGGCCGTGGAGGAGACAGCTGGTCGCGCGCAACTTCGTAGGTAAGGGAACCATCGACAGGTTGCATGAGACCCTTCAAGAACTGGATGAATGGCAAAAGGGTGTTGATGGTGACGATAGATGAGGCGGGAGAGCTTGGGAATGGAAGATGAACGACATGCGACGCATTGGGAGGTGGGCGGGGTTGGACAGGATCCTTGGGATCGAGACCGTCCATGTCCGCAACACATCTTTCGATCCACCGCTTCTCAAGGAGACGGACATGCTCCTCCGCCGCGCGGAGGTGGGCGGAAGTAGGGAAAGGGGCGTAATCGTGACATTCTATGCAAAGATCGTACCCATATCCATGATTGGGGTCGTTTGACCGCCAGTCATATGCGTCGTCGTCGTCGTCGTCGTCACCGCGGATGGTACGCATGCGGATGCGACGGTCAGGGGGCAGAGGGACATCGTTCGAGTTGCCGAGAAATATCTGGCCAATGGTGGGTTCCCAGTGCGAGGATGTGCTTGAGCCTGCGATGGAGTCGGGATCTATATTAGCCCTAGGGTCGAGAATGGAGACGATCTCGGAAGCCTGCGTGAGGTCCCGCATCTCCTCCTTTTCGCGCTGAGCAAAATCTATGGTGTTCGCACGGACTAGGCAGGGGAGGTCGTCCTGGAGTTCCCCAAGGGTATGGGCATCTGTGCCGTCCGTGTGTGCATGAGAGAAGACGTCCTCCGTGCGGACGACGAGGTGAGGAAGCTTCTCGACCATCTCCGATGGAGACGCGTCAAGAACGAAGACGTTGTAGATGACGAGGGCATCAGGGTTGGGGGCGCGAGAGCGGCGCTCGGTATACTTGAGCTCTATTGCGTGCTTGAACTTCTCTGCGACAGCGATGGCGTGGCGCGTATGGCCGCGAGGGGAATAGACGACAACGTCGGAGAGCGTGGCATATATGGGCTGCAATGGCGTATGTGTGAGCAATGTTGCCGACTACACTGTCTGCGCCGTGGGGGAGCGCGAGACGGAAGGGGCAGGGCGCGGGGGACAAGTGCCCGGGGGCATGGCGCGGGCACGGGCACGGGCTCGGACATGGCCGCGGATACAAACGCATCCAGTGGCAGACTAGACAGGAATAGCGAAGCTGCCGGACAGAGTCGATCTGCAACGCCTGTTCGGCTGCAGAGGGCAGCGCGAAGCACCCGAGCGACCACGTTTCTGTGAAGAGGCCTGCACCCCGTCCGCGGCTTCCCTGCCGCGAAGCCTGCCCCATGGCAGACGCAACCCCGCAAGCTCAGCCCGTGTCACGCACTTGCCCAATCCGACTGCCATATGCGACCAATCGTCGCAGTCTCCGCCGAGCCAGAAAAGAAGACCGCACTCACCACTTGGATCCCAAAGTTCCGCAAGCTAATCCCATCCGGTATCCGAGGCTCGACAAAGGCGTTCACGTGCGAACCCCCCTCCCCCGCACGCGTCCGCAACAGCTCTCGCACGCGGAAGCTCGACGTCAGAAACGCCGGCGGGGAGTGCACCAGCGGCGGGGGCGGGGGATGTACGGTGCTTGTCAGTGGCACGGGAGAGGGGGTCAGCGGCACCTTCTTGAGCGGCTCAGGCGGGGGGCACCCGTTCACCATCGGTCCTTCGACCGTCGGGTCGAGCTCCATGGCGACATCGTCCTCAAGATCGGCAGGCTCAAACGAGTCGAGCGAGGAGCTCGTCGAGTAGTCGTCGTCGTCATCCTCGAGATCCTCGGCGTCGCACATCTCCTCCTCGTCCTCCTCGCATGCGACCCAGATCAATCCACGGAAGGAGGGGACATCGCCCTTGGGGCGCGATGAGGAGAAGAACGCGTTCTGCTGCTCGTTGTCACCTTCGAGTCCATGGAGGAAGGGGAAGAGGACGTGGTCCGGGGCGTGAGCGGTAAGATGATTGAGGTGGAGGTCGGAGAATTGAGCGGCGGTGAGCGCGCGTATGGGCGGATGGGGGTCCTGGCGGTGACGGAGGACGGGGAGGGAATCGAGGAATGCTGGGGGGTAGGTGAGCCCGTGCACAGCGGTAGCGTTGTCGGATTCGGGGTGCATGGCGGTGAGAGGGAGAGGCGAGAGACGGAGGAGATGGAGGGGGGAGAGGAGGAATAAGGTTGGGAGGAAATAGAGACGAGATGGAGTTGTGTTTGTTTGATATGGGTGGTGGTTCGAGTGTGACTGAGCGAAGAGGGATTGGCTGTCCCGAAGAGGCGGCTTCTCGGTGGTGATCTGTCTGAGTCTCGAGACGAGCCTGCGCTGCGACCAGAGCCCGAGTCTGAGCCCGTCGTTGTCTTTTGGGCCCCTCCGTCTCGTAGCCGCCCGTGCCCCCATTTCATAAATAACATCTCAGATCCCGATCGTCCCTTATCTATACTCCCGCCACCCCGCCCCTCGCTCGCCAATTTCCCGTCGCGACAGCCTCAGCCCGCTCCTCGCCCTCTCCTGTCTCCCTCCCCACTCCAGAGCCCAGCGAGCATCTGCATACGCGCGCGACAAATTCCCACAGAAGGCTCACTCCCATGGCTGTTCGCCGCCTTCCTTTGGTGCGGCTTCTCTCTCGCACGGATGCACCCCATGATCACACCCTTTGCCTATCCCATCGCCAACCACCGCTCTGGCGCAGGCCCAGGTCGACCCGGGTACCCGGATCCTTTGCGCCCCTTTCGGGGTAGCGTTGGGCGGTGAACCCCATCACGCCACCCACCTTGCCTATTTAGGTAACCGTGTTCGAGAACAGTCAGATTCGTCAAGAATTCTAATTCTGCATTTCAGACACGACGGCCCGTCACTGTGCGTCATCCACTCCCGCTACACCTGCTTCCTCGGCCCATTCTCCGTCCGACATGCCGAGACCGAGCACAGCGGCGGCGTGTCCTGTCGGTCCCGCCCGTCCTCCCTCGTCCACCCACCATCCAATTTGCCGCTGTGCTGCTGAACTTTGCCCCGTCGCCTTTTCTCTCAACCCGAAGGTAGTCTCTCCAAGAATTCCATTCAATACATCCAATAGTGTGTTTCCACCGCCAAATCTCCGCCGCGTATGAAAATCGAACTAATATGAACTCGCGAACTACTTGCAGGATGATACGAAGCTAGAACTCGCTCTCACCTCCACAAACACAATTGCGACCACCTGAACCACAGGCACATCACACTGCGTACCAGGGTCGTCACCCTCCCCCAGCCCTCCCCTCCCAGGGTCGATTTCGACGCATTCTGAACCGATGCTCCTCACCTCTCCACCCGTCTGGCACTCGCCTCCGCGACACTGCTCCAATGCCTAGCGCTCATGGCCGGCTGATGATCATCCCCCGAGCCCCGCGTTCCGCCTCCACCGCCGCCGCGTTTTTGGTCTCATTACGAAGACGCGGTGGTTGTACAGTCTTCCATTACCTGAGCAATCGCCAAGTACCGGACCTCTGGCGCACCGCGCTCCAATCCGTTCATCATCGATCCCGATCGCTGGCAGGAGTCGATCTTCAGCGCCGGGGCATGGTTGGTCTTGGTTGGTGCGTACAGAACGGTGTAGCACGAAGCTTCACGGCTCAGATCTTAGGAAACGTGGGGTGCGAGTGTCCGCCACATCTTGCTCTCCACCATACCGGCTGGAGTAAACGTAAACGCGATTTTGCGTCAGACCGTCGCGACGAGCCATACAGATAATGCATGTATGTATTTTTTGTTTCTACTTACGTGACTATGATATCACCCCGGTGGCAAAGCAGTGCTCGTATACACAGGCGCGAGGGCAACGCCTTGATCGATCCTCCTGCACAAGGTACCCCAGGACAAGTACCCACTGCCATCCCGATTCCCGACCCCAGACCCCAGCCAGTTCCCCTACCTCGCGAGTCGCAGACCCACACACACACACCTGCTGCGATCGCGCGAAGACGCCTGCATATTAACCTACCCGCCGCGCCCCTGCTGAGCATGCTAACATGATGGCCTTCTGGCATTCCATAGCACATGCTGTGGCGTGCATTCCTAGGGTTAGCCCGCTCCGATCACCCATCTTGCGCCTCCATCTAAGTACACTCGTCCGCCGCCACCGCCGCCGAGGCTTGAAGCAGCGTTCGGGCCCACTCGGAAGAGACGGACGCGAGTCTATCTCGTGCTAGCGTGCGCGCGCGGTGATGCCAGTGATGGCTCGCGAGAGTGTGGCCCCGCGAAGATGGAGGGGCGAGGAGCCGGGTGGGTCCCTCGTTATTGCTGCTGTAGCCTGTGGCCGCGGCGGGTTAAATTCCCATCACCTGGGTCCGCCACCACCAGGTCGCATCTGATGGGATGCTCCACGCACTCTCCAGGCACCATTTCATCCAAGAGCCAGATGGTACGACAAGCCTCTGTCTCTGGCCTAGCCACGACGGCCGTTAGCGAGGACGTCGTCGTCGTCCGACGGTGGTTCGCGCGATGTGCGCGCGTCGGCATGTTTTCACAGAACGTCCGATTTCCTATAGCCTAAAAGTGTATTCGCCACCACGCTTTAGCCTGAGCCAGGGTTGCCACTTACTATGTACACTGGCGGGACCGGCCTCGTCCGCGCAGCCGAAGCGTTGGGGGGCCCGGGTGATGGTATCTGAGTTATGTTTGACGCGATCCAGATTCCTCTTGCTGGGTAATCAATGTCATTGTCAGCGCACTCAGCCCCTCTCGAGGCTCGCGGCCACGTACTACGGAACATCTTGACAATATCAGTATCTTGATCTCGGCATCTGGGTGGTCTACTGAACGCCTCGACTCCCAGATCGGGCAATTGAGATGTCGTGGTTGGGAAGAATAAGTGCTGCCATACAGTTTTACTTACGCAACTGTGTTCTCAGCTGTTCTCAGAAAGTACGTTGCGAGCCCGAGCTCTGACCTGCTCTGATCAGAGTCGACGGACGCGCGATAGTTAAAAGTTTTGCCTTTATTCTTGGCTCGCGCGCCGCGATCGTATGCCGGCGACTTATTCCTGGGCTCTCTGTCGAGCATGACATATCACTGACATATCCCGCCGACTCCTACTGGCGCTTGTAGTACGACTTACTCGGCAACTAGACGCCGGGCTCGGTATGTCGCGAACATAAGTATGCACTCATCAGTTGATCACTGTAGTGTCAGTGCCATGATCAACGGGCCACAACGGCGCGTTATAATACTTAGCCGCGCGCCACTCAGTTGTAGGGCCGGCTTGGAATCGCGACTTGCGGGCCAAGTCAACGCCCGCTGCGTTTTGCATTAGCATTACTGCTCGCGCACGAGGCTCGATTTAGTGCCGGACCCGTAATGTGGCGGCCCCGCCACCGTGCGCCCCGACGTCGCCATCGCGCGTGCGGCACGTCACACATACTTAGTCGACAGGGCACGCCTCCTCGAGGCCTTGAGGCGTACGTCCGCAGCCTTATCCGCATCGCGCACCCCATTTCTCAGTCTGCAGCCGCGCCTTCAAAATCGACATCGACTCGCCTCAGGCTGTCCATCGGCCGCAGGTTGTCACTGCTGTACTGTACTGTAGTCAGCAGCCCCGCTCAGCTGAGCACGCCTCCGGTCATGATCAAAGATAGGAGCGCCGCGCGCACCCACATCGTGACATGCACCGGGCAAGCACCGGGCGACCGGGGGCGAAGCCCCTGAGCCTGGGAGCAGCGCGAGCCTCGAGGCAGCAAGCTCAGACTCAAGCTCCACGCGCACGGCGTCGGCCGCGGGGGGGGAGCGCTTCCGGCATTCAGTACTCAGTAATTAGTACTCGGCACTCAGCGCGGGCGCGTGCGCGAGGCTACTGCGGGCTGCTGCCAGTGCTGTGTGACCGTGTCATCGGACGCGTCGCAGTCTTTGCTGTTTGGGTTCTGCCAGCGCGTGAGTGCGCTTGGGTGCTTGGGTGCCGCCTGATGCGCATGCGTAGGTATGTACTGTATGTATTGCTGTACCGAGCGCACGGCGACGGCGTCGCGCGGTGGGGGCCTGAGCGATACGAGACGCTCTTCTTTGCTATCGCCTCCGACTCGCCTCGTGTAAGAGATATGGCGGTGGCGGCGAACTATCTCTAGTGAGTACCTGCACGATGGGCGGAGATGGGAGTCGTACTCACGTGCCATGCACACAGCCGATATTTTGACACCTCTGGGGACGCGGCGGTCGGTAGGAGTACAGCACATTGAACTTGAACAGAAAAATATCCTCCAGTTCCAAATCCGCGAACGCAGGCACAACTCTATCTGGCCCTTGAGCTTCGGCCTCCACCGGAGTCAGTGCGCATGGCCATCGCCATCCACCGACGGCGATCACCCTCAAATCCAGGTGAGCTGTGAGAATCCGGATCCATTAATCCAGATTAGAAACATTGTCTCAAAGTCGTTGGCGAAGGTTTGGGATGGAATTCCGGAATGGATTGGTATCCTCGTATGGGAGCCACCGTCAACTGACACTGTGCATATGCATATATGCAGTCAAGGTCAATCTGTGACCTGCGTGCAGTCAATCTTGGCGGGGCGATTGGGCAGACAACTCGAAGCTGCTGACCTTGTCATGCTTTCTGACGGAGACGCACACTGGGCCACAATTTGGGGACAGGTGAGTATCGTGGTCTCAGATGAGAATATCTGATGCTTGCACGCTGGGCTGACTTGGTAGGCAGAGACTTCCATGCCGCATTGCTTGGTCACCTTGGTATTCTCGCGGTTGGCACCCCGGACTCTAGAGCCTACTGCGCAGTCACCCCGCTCCCCAGATAGCAAACGCTAGCCTCTCGGGCGATCGGTGCGCAACCTCCGAGCGAAGCCAGAGCGACGACAACTGCGTGCGAGATAGGTAGCCAGAGCCGGGACAATAACACGCGCAACGCCGTCGACGAGGTCCGACAGGCCTAGGGCCCAACTGGCCACGACGTCGATGTCGGCGGTGACGAGGTCGCCCAGCGAGGGTTCGCACCCCAGTCTCACCAGTCGCACCCCCATCTTCTCCTCCCGGCGGGGGCTCCCAAGGCGCAAACGCCCGCGCGCAAACGCTCCACAGCCCCGGGCCTGGCTTGCTGGAAGCTCGATATCGCCGGAGCGCGGCCGTCTTCGAGATTCTCTGGGCTTCTTTATTGTGCACCGCATGCGATCCTGCTGCTGGGGCGCTCCGAATCCGAAGGCGTCCCCCTTCTCGATCACTCTCGCCCGCCCTCCGCCCGAGGCTGAGTTGCGAGGTCCTTCGGCGCGGCTTCTGGAAAGGCGGGGGCCCTCGTCAATGTTTATGCACGGCCTAGCACCCGGCGATATGTTATAAGTGAAGTACAGTACTTACTTATCACGCTACGTCGGAATGTCACCGCCAGCGGCGGGTCGTCGCGAGATCGCGCCACCGCCTTCTGGTATTAACGGGGACGGGCCCAGTACTGTGGTGGTTATCGCACAGCTCGAGCATGAGGTGATGGGCGTGCTGCGGCATGTTCTATTCATCGCGCAGAGAGTGTGAATCCGTGCGTGCATCATGGTGCCAGTGACGAGAATCAAGTGCACGATAGCATGGTCAGGGCGATAAGCAAGAACCTCAGAACGCGCAGTGAGAGTGGTCGAGACCCGGAGGCCGCCGGAGTGGGAGTATTCTTAGAGGTCGAACCTTTTCACGACTCGGACCTGGATGGGAGGAAGGACAGGGACGCGGGCGAGGAGAGCGCTGGCGGCGGTGATCGTCCCGTTGAAGCGTCGGTTGCGGTTGCAGGTCTCCACTCGACCACTTCGTCCTTGCTCCTTTCCACAACAATCTTGTTCTCTCTCAGACTCTCAGGACCTTATCGGCGGCTTTATTGCATCCATGGCGCCCTCAGAAGTTGTTATGGCGCGCACTGGTGGGGAACTAGCAAGAGAACCGCACCCGAAGCGGCCGGCGGGAGGACACTAGCTTGCTCTCGATTTTGGAATCGGTGCGTAACTACTATACTTGCTCCTCTTACCGGTCCAAGTAGCCACCATTCGTGATAGTTCAACCTCTACTTCTAGGCCCTTTGGACTCGGCTTCGAGAATACCGTGGACTCGCAACCTGACGATGCTCTTTCTGTAACAGGATGCCCGTTGTGCCGACGGCGTCATTGACGACTTATTTTCTGTTTACGCCACGCAATTCTCGCCCTACGGCGTAGAGCCCCAGCCAATACGCCGCATCAATGTCTTTTCTCCCAGTCGGGTCTCTGCCCGTACATCCTTCTTGAAAGCTGGTTCGCAGGTGGTGGGGTAGGTTGCGCTCACCGTGGAAATTGTCTCAGGTCGTGACCAGGGCGACAAGTGACGGTGAAGTCCCAGGCGCAGAGGATTTGCAGAGGCGATGCCGGCCTCGAGAGTGACGAGGCAACGTTCGCCACAATCGAGCATGAAGTTTCCCAATCGGACGTCTATGGTCACAGATCTCCCTCATCCCAGATCTCAAGTTCAGGCCTGAGGCACCATGAAGCTCTCGCTCAACGTCAGAGTGCCCTTGGCCGGCGGCAGGACCCATCCGTTTAGCTTGCGCGAGCTTTTAAGCACGAGTTTTCCATCTCGGACATAGTGGGAGGAGCGGAGCCCCTTCACGATCGCGGAGTAGATCGAAGAAGTCTAGTTCTGGGTATGTGGTTTCCATTTTGTGTCCCCCAGTGCCCCGCTTTCACACTTGCTTCATATAACCTAGGCATTACATCACGAGGGACGATCATCTCTCCCGCGACACAGACATGAGGTGGATTTTAGCCATTCATATACCTTGCCCAGTCACGATCACAAGTTGCGAGGTGTTATCCTATGAGCAGACGACGAGCATTACCTCCGTGTCAGCCACCATGAACCAAAAATTGTTCTGGACAGCTCCACCTCAACCTGACACGTCCGGTCTCTTTTGACTTTGCTCCTCTTGATACGCTAGTGGCCAGCCACTAGCCTTTGTCGCTAGCCGTAGGATTGCCCTCCCTCCGGATCTCTTCGCCAGCCCTCCGAATCGTCTAGGCTGCGGCTATCCTGGCACTTTCCGCCGACACGCTGGACGTGCTTGGTCGCGATCTAGCTGTACTTTTTCGCCCTGAAACGCTTACCCTGCTTCGCTCTCTCACCGTGCAGCCATGTCTGTGTCCGCATGCTCGCGCCGACTTTCCGGGTCTATCCGGCCTCGTGCTCCCTCTGTGACGCCATCCGGCGGCCAATCGTCAGGACTTCGGCCGAGCTACACTGTCTCCAGCGTCGACGCTTTGTTGCGTGATCTTCTTGCTCGGCCGGGTGTCCAGGAGGCTATCGCTGTATCACAGGACGCGCTTGGACCAAGAGACGGCGTGACGACGCCTGCGGCTCTAAGAAGGGCTTCGGCATACGCCACCATCGGTCGCGCGCCACCTCGTCGCCGGGGCTTCCAAAATGATATCGATGGTGAGTGCATATAGCTGGTTCGACCCATTTATGCGAGGGGCCCGCCAGACATGAGCTTCGGATGCGTGCTGGCCGTCTATGCAGGATGGCCGGACACCCAAACGACTCACGCTCATGTTTTGGGCACATTCCGATTACCTCATTGTGTGACCCCCGCATGCGGAACTCATGTTTCCCAGCAGAAAACATCGCAGAAACCACGTTCCGACGTCATCCGAACGACGGGGCTCTCCTATGGCGACCTGGCCTTCCCACTGGGAGCCTACGCTCGAGTATGCACGTCCTTGCGCAGGGCACTCCTCCATTGAATTCGAGCCTGAGCTTGAGCTCTTCTCAGCCACTCCCGTCTGCTTCTCCCCAGCACGCCCAGCAGCCTCTTACCGGGGGACCGAGCAGTGGTTCCGGGTCGCTATTGCTCGGACTCTTTGACTGCTCTGCGCTCGGGCTGCAGGGACAAGTGGCGCAGGGACAGCCGCAAGCGCAGGCGCAGACGGGTGGGCGTGCCCCTCCGGCCGTGTCGCTAACCGACCTTTCCCCGCTTTCACCACAACCACCACCACCACCATTATCACCACCACCAATAACACCAACGCCAACACCACCACCGCCTTTGTCGCTGCCCACGTATACGACCCTCGAGCCCTGCGCTCCCCAACGGATAAAGCTAGAGGCCTCTGAGGAGACCTCCGTTCATGCCGTAGCTCCCACCTCGGACACTCCGATGTCATCCGCTCCGTCAGTCCATGCGTGCCCACTATCACCTACCCCGAGCGCGATGAAGGCTGGGATACCCCCTCCGTCGATACCCTTGCCGCCCGCGGGCGTCCCGCTCGTCTCGCCCCTCGCCACCCCGTCGCACCTCAGCCCCCTGATGGGCGGCCTCCCCTCCCCGCCGGTCTTCCAGTCGCCTTTGAACTCCCCAGGGCTCGCGCCGCCCGCGTCCACGCAGAAGCCGGAGTCGCCAATCGCGCGCACGCGGCGCGCGGCCTGGACGCCGCCGATGCTTGTGTGCTCGACGCCCGCGCAGCACACGCTCGCGGTGCGCCTGCCCGAGGGCCTCGCGCCGGAGATGGTCACAATATCCGCGAAGAAGGGCGCGCGGCTCGCCGTCGTCGCCGACCTGTGGCACCGGGAGGACGACTGTGAGTGCCTGTCTCTTGTCTTTGTTTTTCTGTTTCTTTCGCATTCGCCCCACTCCTCCCCCCTCCCCCCTTCCTTCCTTTGCTCGATTTCTCGGATCATGACCTTCGGCATGGTTCGTCCTTGTCTTTATCACTCCGACCGCTTCTCATTGGCACAATGACATCGAGAGGAGCCGTGGAAACGGGTAGCTGACCTGCGTTCTTTTGGGTGCCCCCGCGCGTCACGCGCTTCGCTTCGCCTCTTCCCCCCCTTCTACCGCTCGCTTCGCGTGCCGCTGCTGCAGCGCACTACGAGTGGGAGGTCGTGTTCTCACCGGCGGACGTCGACATGATGTCCGTGCGCGCCGTCTTCGAAGCCGACGGCCAGCTCGTGATCCACGTCCGGCGACGACCCACCGCTGCCGTGGCCGGCGGAGCTGAGGCCTTCCCTCCGCCGCTCGTCTGCTCACGATGAAGGACGGCAGCACGTCACCCTCCCCCCCACGCCCCTAGGGGGAAGGCGTTCATATTTGTGTTCTCTGCCTTCCTCCGACTGCTGCTTCTTTCTTCTTGGAGCGAGCTTCGTTTTCGATTCGGATTTTGAATTGGACTTTGGGAAACGGAGGGACGAGGATGACCGTAATGTATCTATATCTATACATGCGGGCCGCCGTATCATTGTAACTCGGCGGCCCTCGGACATGTGTTGTACTTTTGGACCACCCCCCTATAGGACCTGTGGCAGGCAAGTTCCCGATGTCGTCATACAAAATGCTGGATTATATATATTCCTTGCGATTAATGGGGAATGTAGTATACCTAGATGGGTTATTGAATTACATAGCTTGTAGATTGCAGGCAGGAACCAGTCGTGTGACCCGAAGCTTGAGGCATTGCGATCGGGCTGATATTAGATAAGCGCCCCATATCCGTTGTTTGGCGCGGAGGCTCTTGCCAAACAAACGTCCGGAAATGGAAGCAATCTCGCGCTGAACCGACACTGGCCCGCGTCTGAGACCACGAAATGACTTCGTCCAACTCGGAAGGGCTCAGCAAGACTGGGAGGATCGGAATCGTCGGTGCTATAGTGAAAGAGAGACCCGCTGTACGTACTAGATCGCCCGGTAAAAAGGTGGGATTTCAGAAGCTCGTACATGTGAATCGCCCTGCCAGCGAGCAACAGCAGGATCATCAGGTTCTTAAATTCTCGAAGGTCATCTCTCTCCGGATTCGCGTTGACATCAGGCTAGCATGACTGACAAGCGACTGGCATTGGCACCTTTCAACGTCCCTGTCAGTCAGGAACCTGTCATTCCACCTCCACGTTATGCAGACAAAATGATGGATGCTGTCATTGACCAACTTCTCGAGGCACGAGCGAATGACAATTCTCCTAACTTACACTTACCCGGTGGTCTCCGCAGCAAGCTGTCGTACTACTACCAGCGCGACCCCCATGTACACGGGAAGCTATGGAGGAAGATGTCCTTACGTATAGCAGCAGCAGTGATCAAACGTCACACTCCAGGGCACAAGCTTTCCGTAAACCCACTGTGTCCTTGCCATATAAGTACACGTCGATTATACGACTTCAAATAGATATCCCCATGATACGATCATGCCGTCTCCTGAGGGCGGACGATGAGCTTCTTCCCGCTGACCTTGTTTTGCTTCAGGCGGTTGAGGCCCTCAGGGATGCCTGCAAGGCCGCCTGGGATGACCTCGACGTGGTTCGGCTAGATCCACGACAACATATGCGTCAGCCAACGCCCTCTCCCAGCCCCCGAGTTGAAAACGTACCACGATCGCGCCGCTCTTGAGCAGCTCCGTGAGCCTGCTGTACAGCTCGACCCCAAACTCGCGGTTCCCCGGATAGTGCACGCTCCCGAACACGTTCACGACGCGCTTCCCTGCGCCCTCGCCCGCCTTGAGCACGTCTTCGGGGATGTTCGTCGGGAGCGTCGTGATGAGCGCGCCGCCCGGCGCGAGCACCTCGAACCCGAGCGCCTGCGTGTCCTCGTGCGCGATCGCGTCGTACACGAGCTCGACGGGCGCGCCCCCCGTCGCTTTCGCGATCTCCGCAGCGACCGCCGCGGGCGGCAGCGCCCGGTCGAGGACGTGCGTCGCGCCGAGGGCCGTGAGCAGCGCCGCGTTATGCGGCGACGCGGTCACGAGGATCGGCGAGAACTTGGACAGCCGCGCGACTTGGATAGCTGCGCGTATGTGTGTGCGTCGTGTCTTAGTGGTGGTGGGCGTTCACAGGAGGAGGGAATCGCGTACCGTACTGCCCGACGGAGGACGCGCCCCCAAGGATGACGACGGGCTTGCCAGCGTACTTGGTCTGGCCGCCCTCCTCCCAGGGCGCGGTGAGGGAGATGGACTTCGCGTCGGGGTGGTGGTCCCAGAGGGGGATGGTGGCGCTCGCGAGCCCGAGGGGGACGGACGCGGCCTGGTCGAAAGAGATGTTCTCCGGGACCTGTACACGGGATGGGTGATTGGCGTGCTAGACTGGAATCAAGGGCATACAGTAGGGATCGTGAGCGCACCTTAGCCGCGAGGTCGGAGGGAACAAGTGTGTACTGCTGGAAGGTAGCCTGGTCATTCGTGACGAAACCTTGGAACACACTGAGTAGGCACTCGGGTCAGCATAGCTGAGGTTACAGAGAGGGATTATCGAAGAACGCACATCTTATCACCCTTGGCCCAGCTGGTGACTTCGGAACCGACCTCCTCGACGATGCCCGAGGCGTCCGTGCCAGAGATGAAGGGGTAGCTCTGAACGAACAAGCCGAAGTCCTTGATCTTCCAGTCGACAGGGTTCAACGCGGTGGCGGCGACCTTGACGAGGAGCTCCTTGGGGCCGGGCTTGGAGATGGGGACCTCGGTGACCTTCCACTCGCCCTGCTTCTCGGGGAGGATGAGAGCCTTCTGGGTGTCCATGGTGCTGCTGGGGAGGTGGGATCAAGGGAGACGGGAGAGAGACGTTGAATCGATATGGGAGTCTCAAGCTTTAGGTTCATACTTATATATGGAGGCTTTTGGCATGGGCTTGTCGTGATTGAGGTAGGTACTCTCGAGTGGGCGGCGCCATCGGATGGATGTGAAGGTGCTGACGAGCCAAGAATGCATTAGTGACGGATTGATCGGCCCAAGAGACGGAAATTGATCCAGAAAGCTGAACAAACCGCGGTTGGCATCGGAGACATGCATATGTGGACTCGTGGTTACTGAAGGAAGGACGGACCAGTGCCTTTGGTGTGTTATGCACCTTCTTCCCTTCATCCACTCCAATGACAGAGCAAATACCAGGCAAAGATACGTGATCATAACACGACCAACTACATTGTCTTGAAGTCTTTCCGCCATATGGATCTTCATGCATATGGGTGTGCCGTTGTTTGGGGGGGATGGGATTTCGAATTCGAAGGACGAGGCGCTGACATGAACGAGGCTCAGGGTGCCTAGGAGTCTGTCGTCCGCATCGTCGGAAGCTGACGCAAACGTGGCGGTCACTGTGACGAGTACAGTAATAAACCGGCCCTTCGGACACCATGGGTCCTTCGGACGTCATGCGTTTTCCGGCTCCCTCGCTACTCCCTGATATGTCACAACGTATTAGTTGTTCTCAAATCCCGAGTTTCGGCCCATACTGTGGTCCCGCTCTTCTTCAGTTGTCCGGATTATGCCGAATTATAGTGGTTTTGAGGGCAAAATTAGTTCGACCCTCAAGATCAGTGGCCACCCCAGTGACCCCACCCGCGAATTTTCACTCAGAACTCATACATGCATATATGTTTCCTCCTTTTGCAAGAATGTCAGGCTGTCCCATTCATGTGCACACAAATAGCGTAGATTTTGCCTTGAAACCTGGATCCAACACTCCTTAGGACGGCGCTAACTGGCTGAAACCAGATGAACGAAAATAAGTACAGCTCGATCCGTTCAGAGTCCTCATTAAATGAGCCAGGGCTTTGCTATGTGGTAGCTATTTACGCCCTCACAGACTTGGTAAAGTCGGATTGCGGGAAAATAAACACGGGGCGGTTCAGGAGGGCAAGCTAGGTTGACTGTCCGAAGGACCGGTTTATTACTGTATAGCATTCCCGATACAGGGTCTTTGTGGGGGATCGATGTTCACGGATCTAACCGTATCACGTGACAAACGTGACTTTTTCACATGCCACTCCCCCCTGAGTTCCTCGTCCGGTCCTCCTGCGACGGTACTTGTTTTATGTTTGTTCTCTCTGGATCTCACTGCAATTTTCCCGCCGCTGTACTTGTCGACAGTTCTCGATTGCAGAGCGTCGTCTCTACGAGCTTTACTTTGCGGCACCATTTGTCATGTCAAGACGTTCCGAGGCCGACTTCCACAGGTCCTCTTCGCGTTCCTACGCCTTCCGGCTGTTACTCGTTCATCACGAGTACTTTTCGAATAAGCAGTACTTTTCGAATAGTCTTCGACACGGCGCCCTTCAAGCGCTTCGAGAATTACAGTATATGTTTTGTACCAGGAGATCGAACCCCTGAACAGTTGCCCCATGGATTCCCCACCACTCCCAAAGCCATGTCTATCATATACTCGAGCTGTTTGACCATTGCGCACTGTAGGCCTCACCAAATGGCTGCGGTCAACGCGTAGGTTCACAGGGAGGCTTCCGTTCGTACCGCCTAGGGTGCGGTCAACAATAAAATTGATTACTAACGAACAGTTGTTGACGAAGGCTCTCTGTAGCCCTTTGTTAACGGGGGTTATCAACCGTTAACAAGCAGGGCGCTAAAATGTGTTTTAATAAACAGGATGTTAGAAAGTCCGAGTTGTTGCCCGCACCGTAGTACGGCCAAAAAGGCATTGCCATAAGCTGCTGTCGCATCATGCATGCTGGTCGTGGCATGACGTCAAAAAGCGGAGGCCGTCGGTGACCTAGTATACTCGACTATGACTTTTAAAAAGTAGTTCCTATTACAACGAGTACCGAGCTGTACGTAGTTCAGCATTTGAACGTCCTTCCCCGCTAACCCCGCACGCCTTAACCTCGCCGACGTCGGTATCGGGCGCTGCCGCTCGTCGGCGCTATGCCTTATAAGTTAGCTGGCGACCTCGTTCGGAGGCGAGGACTCAGGCCCAGTGAGAACCTGCAAGATATGGAATGATATACAACGATATACGGTGATATACATTGATTTCGCCAGGGCGATCGTTGTATATAGTTTCATATCAGTGTATATCTAGGATTGTCCTATATATCGAGAAAAATTCTATCTACGTTGATTTACACCGATCTAAACTGATCTAAACTGGTTCACAACGATCTACACTGATCCACATATATTCAATGCTTTTCAAAATAGAATGTTTATTGCTTCATATGGTACTCGACGACATTTCGACTAGCATTGCGTCATACCCCTCATCCCGCCCGCCCTTCTCCTCCCGTCGCCTCCTCCCGCCGCGGGTTACCCGGGTAGCGTTGCACTAGTGGGCAACCGCGCAAAGCATACGCACGGGATGCATGCAGTCAATAGTCCAATGGACCAATGTACCTGTGAATAAACAAATGGAATATGACTTACCAGACAACGCCCGAGACTAAGCCCGACCTCGGAGTCCCCAGCCCCCGCTCATCTTCCCCCCTAGGGCCTTGAGAGAGATCATCGGGATCGCGCTCTCACCCTCATCCTCATTGCGAGTCGACATCCTCCCCACTCCTCGCTCCGAGTTGGAGGCTCGCCGCCACGTTGGCTCCAACCTCCATGACATCCACGGCACGCATCGGTCACCTCCCACAGCGCAGGCAGCGGAGGCACCCTAGGTCTACGGTGTCCAGCCTTGTCAGCCTCGATTCGAGCAAGGAAATAGGCAGACCTTGTATCAAATAACAGATAGCTGCAGCACAGTGGGTTGAGGCGAGGCGGCTAGGCAGATGTAGGGGAGGGGAGGAAAGTGGTAAGAGGCAAGTTGCGATTCGCAAAGCAGCGCCGGTGCGATGACAGCAGGTGCCTACGACGCTGATGTGGACTTAGCTAAGTTTGCGCATTTCGTCTCCTCGAGCGCTTACTAGTTAGTGAGTGGACCGGACACGAGTGAGTTGGGTGCGAACAAACTGTTGCAAGAGAAAAAGCGCGATGGACTCAGATTTTGAGAACTAACAAGCCACTGTGTGTGGAAAAGATCAAGGGGTGGATCGTTTTAGATAGATTTAAATAGATTTATATTTACGTAGATCTAAGTATATCGTTGTATATCGTTCCATATCTTGCAGGTTTTCACTGGGACTCAGGATTGTTAGCGATGAGATAAGATCCAGAATGGGCACTCCGGCCCGACGCCCCGCAGACTCCGAGTCGACTTGTCCTTGTCCGATTGTCCATGTCCGAGTCACTTGGCTTTCTCCCTCTACTACGGCCACGACAATGGCGTCCCCAACTGACCCAGGCTTGACCCCCATCCTCCTCGCCCTCCCTTCTTTCACTCCCTCCCTCGCCTTGGAGGTCTGTCTGTGTTATGCTGTCTCGATCCAACGCCACTGACATCTCTGCAGATCCTCCCCCGCGGTCTCGTCCTCCACCGTCTCTTTGTCCAGGCAGATGGAAAGGTGCGTACACTGAACTCCGTTGCTCGCAGAGCTCGAGTTCCGAATCGCTGGACCCACAGACGCACGACATTCTAGTCGGGCCCGAGGACCCTAGCGGTCACCTCACCCAGAAGTACACCAACACCATCATCGGCCGCTACGCCAACCGCCTCCCCGTCGGCTCCTTCTCCATCACCCGCAACAACATCCACTCGGTCGTCTCCCCCCAGCCGAACGAACGGCCCACCGTCTCCCTCCACGGCGGCGTCAAGGGCTTCGACCAGTACCTCTGGGAGCCCTTGCTCGACGCCTCCGCCGCCCAACTCTTCACGCCCGCAGAGCTCGCGACGATCCAAGCCCGCGCACCGACGTCCATCATCTTCCAGCGCATATCGGAGGACGGCGAGGAGGGCTTCCCGGGCAGGCTCCTTATCGAAGTCCTCGTCGGGCTCGCGCCGCCGGAGGGGGCCCCCAGCGCGTCCGCCGGCGGAAAGGAGTGGCACCTCGGCAGCGTTATCGTCACCTACCGCGCGAAGCTCCTCGACGCGGACAAGGTCACGCCGATCAACCTCACCCAGGTGGGTCCCTGTCCTGCTTACTGCCTCCGCGCGTTGATAACGGGCTGCTCCATCGGCCCCGTTCCCTATCCCCGCTCCGCTGTGGCGCGCCCTGCGTCCACGCACGCACACAATAGCACTGGGGCTTCAACCTCGACGCGTCGCTCCAGGGCGGCCCTGAGACCCTCAGCGTGAAGGACCACAAGATCTCCATCAAGGTTCGTTCGTCCGCCGTATCGTAACTTGCTCCCCGCGATTGCGCGCGACTCGCGTGCTCGCGCGGCCCGGGCACCGTCATGTCATGCTCACCCGCTCCCGCAGGCCGATCACACCATCGAGCTCAACGCTGAGGCGCTCTCCACGGGCACCCTGCTCCCCGTCGCCGGCACGCCCCACGCGCACGCCGAGAAGACGACAGGGCGCATCGGCGAGTCCTTCCCCGAACGCGGGTACGGTGCGTCCAGGCCCTCCCTCCTAAGCTCCATTTCATCCAAGAACGACTCACACTCACCTCCGTAATGTCTTCAGACGAGTTCTACGTATTCTCCGAGCGCAGCGCGGCGGTCCCACCCACCATCCTCCCCGCATCGGACCTGAAGCCGGAGCTCGACCTTGTCGGCGCGGCGCTCGCGCGCGACGGGCCCGCGGCGGAAGAGGTCGTCTCGCTCGCGGGCGGGAAGAGCGGCCTTCGCGTCGGGTTCGCGACGAACCGTCAGTCGCCATTTCTTCGCGCTCATTTGCGGCAACCACTAACGCGTGCATGTGCCCATCGTTTCTCTTTTTTTTTGTTGCGCGCGCAGAGGCGGGCGTGCAGTTCTACACGAACAACTTCGCCGCGCCCGAGAAGGGCGCGCGGAAGAAGATCCACGGCGGTTCGGGCGCGGTCGGCGACGGCTACACCCCCGGATGTGCGTCGTGTTCTTCTTGTGTTTGATCCCATTCTGTTCTGACTTGCCGTGCTGGAACAGCGGCGGCATTCCTCGAGTTCCACGCGCCGCTCGCGGCGTGGATCCACCCGCAGGCGCGCGGGCCCTCGGGCGACGACACGCTCCTCGCGCCGGGCGAGGTGTACAACAACTTTGTGCGGCTCGACGTGTGGTACCAGGGCGGCGGAAACGCATGAGTGGCTGTAGGCTGCGGGCTGACTACGAGGGGAGGGCGCGGGGTGGTGCATGCTCGATTCGTGCGATGTGGGCCCGTGGGCGATGTCATGTTAGGAAGAAGGAAAAGAACAAAAGCTGTAATAGTACATGTACCTGACAGGAGCATAGCATTTGTATACGTATACAATTGGAGAGGCGTTTGATCATGTTTGCTGGACACCCCGGGACGTGTGAGACCGAAACCGAATCCTTTGGGTCTTTTACATGCTGCTTTTTAAAGCAGACATTCTTTGTGCAAGGTGCGGCCGGCGTGCATCGTAGAGGGTGGAGCTCACACAGCTATCGCCCAGTCAGAAACGGCAGAACTTCAACTAGATTTTACTGTGCGCAAATGGCCTGATGACTACCCGCTACCTACAGGTGAGTTGAAATAAAAATCGAGAAGGATACTACTAAGTCACAATCAGTATACATAGTCGACAGTCAACTACCTTACGTGGATCATCAACCCCGGGCCACAAGCTGCCGAACCACGGATGCACCACGAGGTTAGTCCGCCACCTAACGATCACCGAGCTCTTCTATGTCGACATGCAAATAGTGAGACAAAGGTGAATCCGCCTTCGGGGCCTCCTCCAGCTCCAGGCGGATGACCACATCCTCGAAATGGTCTCCGGAAAGCGTGAGTTCGGGAAATCCCCCGTCGGGGACGTAACTGTATGCAACGGAACTATGGGGAGTAGGATCCATGCAAGTCAATAGAGGAAAGCAATGGCGCTCGGCATCGGTGTCGGCCAAGGACCAAGCGGCGGCGCTGAGAGGCGGGCCGCCGTATTCACGGTCGTCAATGTTGATCTGCAGGACGCGACCATGCCTCCGGAGTACGAGGGAATGGGTCCGGAGAGGCCCGTCCGTTTGCGAAGGCATGTGGTATGCCACATCGTATCCCTTCGCTCGGAGGACGGCGGAGGTGTATGATGATAGAGCCAGGGTAGGGCGGAAGCCCCGTATGAGGTCGAAGATTAATGGGAATTCGGAGGTAGGGCATGCACGGTCCGGATGGGGAAGGTGGACGGACCGGACTTGCACATGTTGACGAAGACACTTGAGTTGGTCGGTGGTCATGGTGAATAGGATGACCGGTAACTTTTTCTTTATGGGGTCGAAGGTGGTTCCACTAGTCATTATGGCTACCTTTGAGGATGATGATAAGGCAACGCGGCATATGCGCGCCAAGAGATGAGGTCCGAGATTCCACAACTCGCTAGAGCGATGACATCTCAATAAAACCAAATGCCAGTTGGAGATGTCGTCGCTGTAGGAGGTAGACAGAAGATGCTCAGACATGAAGCATAGTTTGAGTGGAATTACAGGGAAGGATGAACGGAGACCATAGGGTGATGGGCTGTAGTCGGGGTAAGGGATCTCAGAAAGGCCCAAGAGATCCCGATAGTTATCTTCAGGCATGACATCCACTGACCCCGCGTAAACGAAGCTCGATGGAGACGAACTCAAGAGGCTTTGTGTGTGATCATTATAGAGGGTGTAGAGTCCCGCGCGCAATGCCGACAGTGGGACATCTCCAGGAGTAAGTCCAGGCACAAAGGGCAACTTGGGCCAATCAGGGTTGTGGCTGAATGCGAAAAGGGTTTGGTCTGGGATCCGTCGCAAGATCTCCTCCTGTAATCGGCGGAAGGCACGCTCGCCTTCGCCATAGAGAGTGGGCATGTTGAGGTCAAAGATACCGAGAAGCGAATACGCGCGGTCCTCCACCCGCGTCGTCTCTCGCTCTGCGGCCCAAGACATACGCCGTGCAACGCTCATCTGGTCAAGCGAGAGCTGGTCTGTCAAGACCTCGCGGTCGATGCGCGTTACTTCTTCGACGAGTCCGGCCATTGAGCTCTTCGATCCAAGAGTCTGCCAATCGCACGACAAGAAGATGAGGCGTCGGGGTGCGATAAGTTCTTGGAGGGTCCAACCTCGCCTGAACCATCTGCTCTTGCGGAAAGCAGACTGGTCAGAGTCCGGCACATCGTCTTGTGGGACGTCTACGAGGAAGGCATAGCATATCGCCGCGCGGCCGTACCATGTGTACATCGAGTTGATTGCTTCCGATAGCTCGGAACTGCTCGTCTTGTCTATGCAGCAGGAGTCGATCCACAGATACCGGTAGCCGTGAGAGCGAGCAATCTCACAAGCCTTTCGTATTTTCTCGGATAGCCTGTGGTCCATCCAGAAGCCTGGGATGGTCTGAAATGGATAAGCAATATGTGCGAACGACGTCAGTCTCTAGAGAAAGCATGAGGGTTGCCGCCTCACCTCGCCCTGGTTGGAGGTGTCAGGAAAAGGTGGATCCAACGCTACAGAGGTTCCATCGCCCTGGATGGGATGACATTCCTGGATCTTCCTGACATCTTGATACGTCTGTTCGCCGTGAGGGTCCCATGTATGCGATAGGATCGCGTAACGAACATTGGAAATGTCGTAGAATTCGGCGAAATGACCAGTATGAGTATCGAGTAGACGCATTCTGTCTCTGTGGAGGGGGCGGCGTATTCAGTATGAATCCTATCAATCCATGAAGATGCATACAGGGTAGGTCCAACAGTCGTCCACCAACGGGCCACACTTTTAATCGATGGTGAGATCGTTAAAAGGTCTGCGAGAGAAGCTAGGGCCCGCGCGACTTTGTCCCATGCGACCCCGCTAGTTTGAATTCCGCTTCCCACCCTAGAACACATGTTCTCCACCCAATCTCCGCCGACTTATTCTCTTTAGAAATGTCCAAGTTCAATGAACGGGCTGAAATAAACAGGAAAATGTGGAGATCTAGTGTGGAGAGATGGGAACAACACATTATGGATGGAATACAAGCAGAGTGGGAGGCGAGTCGAGGAATTGATGCTTGGTTCGCTGGGTTGGTTCAACTCCTCCCGGGCGCTGAACCAACAACGGCCACTTTCACTTTTCTCCTCTTCCCACTCACCTGAATACTCATTAGGATCCGATCTCCCCTCCTCCCTCCTCCTCCTCCCTGACCTCGGCAGACGTCGATCATCATGAGCGTAGTACGATCCTTCAAGGCGACCGATCTATTCAAGTTCAACCACATGTGCGCAGGTTCGCTCCAATCACTACCCCGGACTCGAAATTGACATACATCTCGCCATGCACGCAGCAACCTTGACCTCTGGACAGAAACGGTGCGCACATGAAATGACTACTGGACTTGCATATCAGGGGACTGTGAGCCTTACGCTTTGGCCCTACAGTATGCTATCAACTTCTACTTAGGTTACTTCTGTCGCTGGCCAGACATGTGTGCTGTCCAGGAGACGCCACAGGGCCGCATGATGGGCTACGGTACGTCTCGCCTCTAAACCCCTCCCAACTCCTCCTCCTGCCCCCCGCTTGTCACTTATTAGCCCTATCATGCTATGCGGTAGTCATCGGAAAGGCAGAAGGCCGCGGCCTCGAGCTTCACGGGCACGTAACCGCGCTCACCGTCGCCCCCGAGTACCGTCGACTCGGGCTCTCGCGCAAGTTCATGGCCTGGCTCGAGAGGGTGTCGGACGAGAACTACCACGCCTACTTCGTCGACCTCTACGTGCGCTGCGTCAACTCCGCCGCGATCAACATGTACGAGGGCTTCGGCTACAGCGTGTACCGGCGCGTGCGGGAGTACTATAGCAATATGGGTCTGGGGTTCAGCGTACGAGACGAGGAGGATGGCTTCGGTGCGTGTTCCTCTCATCTCTGGTCGAGTTTTTGGGCGGGATCGTTGAGACGGGTTTGGGACAGACATGCGGAAACCATTACCCCGAGATCCTATGCGAAGATCTGTACGGGCGAACGGGAGGGACATTGTCGTTGCCGCACGCGAAGTGTCATAACCCACAGTATTCCGAGGTATTTTGTATCTACTGCTTATACCAATGTTGTACTTTCGAGCCTCGTAGCATACGTCCACACGGATTGATTGATGGGTGAAGGAGACCAAATTATTTAGATGGAATCAATCGGTACGTATAGCGAATGCTTGGAGAACATGTCCGACGCATCGTGAAAATCCCTTGCTATGATATAAATTACCTGGAACAACGGCTGTTAGCATAATCCAGAAAGCGTGGAGACGGAGAACAGAATCAGACAAGATGGCGTGAGTACTACGAAAGTACGTGCGCCATAAGCCGGACGTAAGTCATGCTCCTTCCCAAGCGCATTGATCGTGCATGCACGCCTAGCACTTCGAAGGGTCGTATGGCCCCGGCAGAATGTCATCCGCAGGAAAACAAAGTAAGGTGGTGCTTACAGTGTCTGGATGATACATTGGCATCTAGGATAGCGTCGACAGCAATGGTGGGGCGTAAAAGGCCGCGGACGGGAGGCATCACTCCTCATCTTCGTCTGTGAGTTCTTCGCCTGGTCGTACGCCGAGATGTTGCTCGAATCCTTGTCGCCTCGCCCATGCACGACCATCCGTGTAGGGTTCAATACGGAATGGGAGCAGAAGCGTGTAGTATGGGCTGAGAATATCTCAACCTCAGTTACCCTTCGCATATATTCACTCCAGGATCCACTCACTATCCGTCTTGTCCGACATTAAAGAAGAGCTGGAGGTTCTTGAGGTATCCCATGTCATAGCAGTTCACAAACGACTACGCCCCAGTCAGCGAAGTATGTAAGCTGCGTAGTAAGTGCCCGACTGACCTCCCCACGTTGTTTGGCGATCCTGCGATAATGTTCGTGGTCTTGGCTCTCGACCGACGTTTCTCCACATGCAATCATGTAGAGATGCCACCCTGCCATCGCCGTCACGGCCATGCACAGAACACCCGCGAGGATGAACGTCAGCAGGAACGCTACAGGAGGCGCGAAATACGGCCAAGGGTCCTAAAACGAGTTCGAGCGTCAGAGTTCCAGATCAACGAGTCGACAAGGGTACGACAAGGGCGACTCACATCAAACCAGCCCAACGCGACGAGGACGATTCGCCAGCCAAACCCGATGAAGCACCCAGTTGCGATGACCATGTAAACCCTGCGTGTACGGATCACCTCGTCAATGCCTACATGAGGAAAATAAGCTGAGATACGCACATGAACAGCACAAAGTGTCGTTCATTGTGGATGCCCACACATTGGTTGATCCCTGCCCACCGTCCTTCAGCCACAGACTCGCCAGACGTCCAGCGCACTACACTCACACTACAGCGCCACCTCGATCAGCTACACGTCTCGACAGAATACGAGAGCACTCACAGGACAATGATGGTCATATTTCAGCACGCAGCGATTGCATATCCTGCAATGATGGGACCTCTCGCGTCACACCCTCAGCATCCTGTCGAACATCCCCCTCCCCCTCAAACACCACACGGCGAACACGAACACGACTCACCTCGGGCCGCATGACCCCACACCGCCTGCACTTGGACAGCGCCGCGCGCGTGACGTTCGCGTCCTGGCTCCAGCGCACGCCCGTCAGTGTCCTGTACTTCGCCGACCGCCGCTTCCTCGCCCACAGGAACGCGAGCCCCGTGCGCGCCCCCGCCCCCGGCTCGCGCGGCGGGTCGTCCGCGAAGCCGGGCGGGACGGTGCACACGAAGTAGTAGTGCCCGAAGAGGTTGAGCACGATGCCGATGCATATAGGCGTCGTGAGCCACTTGTACGGCAGCGAGGGCTGGATAATCTCGACTGCGCAAGTGGGGGATCGGTGGTGTAAGCATCGAGGTTCTATGCCGTGGGGATAATGGAACGGAACGGGGACTCACAGAAACAGAACACGCCGAGCGAGAGCAGGACGACGGCGAGGCCGACGAAGAAGGGCCCGGCTGCGCCTGTGATTCGGTCGCCGAGGCGTTCAAGGGCCTTGAAGCAGCGGAAGACCTGTCGTGTGCAGCACCGGGACATTCCAGCAATCCGAATCCGGGCCTCCGAGGAACGCAGCGGCGAAGCAGGCAGCGAGGATCCGAAGCAGCGTGTGTAGTTCGGGAGAGAGGAGGGTGTGCGCCTGAAGCCGTGTGTTGCGTAACATTGTGCTCGGCGATGTCGGCGCTCTGTACCAACCTGTGCTCGTCACTGTCAATATTCATGCCGATTGCCAAGAATATTTATGATCCTGGCCCTAGGCTTCGGGAGAAGGCGTTGGTGATCATATCGTGTGGTCGGGAGACGCGAAGAGATTCAACTAGATAGCCAATACAGGATACATACATCTCTACGTATAAGCCGCCATTCCTAACAAATGGCAGGTTCGGGTCCACGCTCGTATTTACCTACAGAGACACACAGGACGAGGGAGGGGAGATCCGGGGAGAGGAATAGGCTCAGATGGAAGCAGCAGCAGCAGCAGCAGCAGCAGCCAGGCACAGCAACGAAGAACAAGACAAAACGAGGCGTAACGGGCGGCGGCGGCTCGGAATAAGTAGCAGGATGGAATAAAGAAGCAGGAAACTACTACGCTAGTGGGTCGTAACGGGCATCGGGGGCATAGCTGGGGGGTGTGCAGTGCATCGTCATCGCCCTTTCTTGGGCGTTGTCGCGCGACGAGGCGTTCCTGGAGGCTTGCGCGGCGTTGGGGGCGGGACCCCCGTCAGCCGCCGCTCCGCCATGCCGGCGGTCGCGTCGGCCGCGCGTTGGACCTCGCGTACAGCGCGACGGGCGGCGTCGCCCACCTGGGTCTGTGGGCGATCGGCGTCGATCCTGGACAACGCGCGCAACAGATCTTGGGGATCCGTGGCTGGCGGACGGGGGCGTGAAGGCGGCACGTACGATGAGAGGGCGGTGGGGTCTGAATGCGTGGGTGGCTGTGAGCGGGATACGAGCGAGATGTTGAGGAGCGCGAAGCGGCGGTCGAGGTCCGCTTCGGCCACACGGGTCGTCTGCAAGGCTGAGTTGGCGAACGTGTGCAGTCGATCCATCTGCGCTCGGAAATTAAGTATATAGCCGCAGAGTACAGCGAAAGACTGCGACGCACCGTGTACTCGAGTTCCTGTAGGCGGCCCAGCAATGGGGTCTTTTTCGAGGTGTCCCCGAAAACGAGCCCCCTTGCAACATCCACGCTCCCGCCCGCGAGAAACTGCTCCGGCAAGTCTCGTCTCTCAACATCCCAGTCATCCAGGTCTTCCGCGGAGGCCCGCTCCTTGCCTTTCGACTTTGCCGCTGCCAACGCCCGTCTCCGCTTTTCCATCTCTGCCTGAACCGACTTTCTGTGCGAATCGTACGAGTCAGAGAGCTCCTTCCACGCCTCAGCCTCCTGCTTTGATCTGTGAAGGAAAATGCCGGCATTGAACGTCCTGCGGGAGTGTCTGGAGAATTGTAGGGTGCGCACCGCTGTATGTGACCATTGAACCTCGCCTCCCGGGCCCGGTTCTTGATGTTCTGCTCGTTTTCCCGCAAAGGGTGCTGCGCGTCCCCATTCTGAGAACCACCCCCTCCGTACACATTCGTGTCAACCTTCTTCTCCGCCAACATCCGCATCAGGCTCTCCTCCGTCCGCTTCAAAAGGTCAGCCTGTGCTGTCGAGAGGGGTGGTGGGTCCTTGCCGGAGTTTGTGGACGCTTGTCTTGAGGACGGTGCTTGCGGGGCTTGATCAGCGAGTTCGTTCATGGCGCGGTTGGAACACCAGATGAGCAGCTGTCGGGCGCGCTGAGGTTCCGGAAGTTCGCAGTCGATGTGTTTGAAGAAGCTCGAGACAGACACGGACGTATGCGGGTGGGCTAACACGGCGTACATTCGAATCGGACGTGTGATTGGCGAAGGAATGAGCAGCAAAGGCGGAGATGCCACTCACAGATGATACCAGTGGCCTCATAGCTCGAACTGGCGCGCTTGCCGCGGCTGACCGACGACCTCCTCCGGTGCCCCGTCTCCCCTCGCATGACCTTGTTCTTCTCGATCTGAGGCGTTTCCTGCTGTGCCAGGGGCGCCACAGTATCGATGTCGCGACGGGACGATGAACCTGACCCTGGCGCGCGCGGTGTCCGTGGGGGGAACTGGACGTCCTTGTTCAGCGACCCCGCTGCCTGCTCGGCCGCCTGTGACTTGCGCCGTAGCGTGTCCGTCTCCGACTGCATCTGCCGCACATCCTCGTCGACCTCGGGGTCCGCCCTGGTCGCTGCATACACCTCCCGGTCCTTCGCCTTCCCCACTGCTCGAGAGGACCCATCTGCGCGCAGCTTCTTCGCGGCTGGTCTTGATGGTTGGGATTGCGGTTGGGACTGCGGTTGGGCTGAGGGGGGTCGGGAGGGCGCGCGGGGCTCTGCCGGGACAGGCTCAATGTGCAGAGAGTTCTTTGTCGGCGCAGGAGCGCGTACAATGACCAGTCCTCCTGGTTGCTCCTCTCCGTTAACTATGACGCGTCCGGAGTCAGACATTTGGACGCGTCGTTCTCATGAGCACAGGACCACTCACGTTTCCGTTTATTCGAGGGACCTGCTTTAGATGTCTGCACATAACGCAGCTCAGCTGGTGTAAAATGAGAAACGAACCTCTTCACGCACCTCTCGTTTAAGTTTCTTGCCTGCTGTCCCGGCGAGGGGGTTCGCATCGTCAGTGGCTTTGCGTTTGGGTCCGGGTGGCTGAGTGGGTATCATGGGGCCTTCTACTCCAACAGTAAGTGTCCGCGACCCATTCATGAGCGAGGCGCGAGGGCGAGTGTCGGGGCGGCGCAAGCGTGGGAAACAGTGGGCGGGGAGTCGGGGGACGCGCTCGCCGTCGCGCGCGGTGGTGAGGGCGCAGTGTCAAACAACAGAGGGGCGGAGTCCGAAATATTCTCCCACACTCAACACGCTCACGCGTTAACATTCGCACGGCGTGACCTAAGACTTTGGCGCTAACCATAGTCACGCGCCGAGCACTGCCGAGCGGCAATCGGACATACGGGCGCTCCGGTTGGTGGCGGGAGAGACGCGGAAATGCGGGGTGTAGCGGGGACGACGGAGACCTGGACCGTGGGCTGCAATGACGGGCCGGTGATTGGCTGACGGCGTGCCGGGTGAAACCGGTTGGAGTGGTGTATATAACCGAAATTTGAGCGACTCGCCTCGTCACTCACAGTCCTGCTCCTTCCACTTGTTCGCACTTGTACATCTACCCCGCCTAATATTCCTCTTCTGCCTCCTAGACTTTAGACATGCCTTTCCAGCAGGGTGCGCTTCCTTCTACCAACGTCTTCGATCCAGTCTTCATCAAGCTCAACCCTGCTTCTCGTTTGTAGGTGACTCCAGCAAGGGTGCTGGTCTTTTCAAGACCCGCTGTGCTCAGTGCCATACTCTCGGTTCGGGTGAGCCTCACAAGGTCGGCCCCAACCTCCACGGGTGCGTTTTTCGTGTATTTCAGGCTCTGCGGGACGCACTGGTGCTCACACGTTCATGAAATGTAGTATCTTCGGCCGCAAGACTGGTCAGGCCGACGGTTTCTCCTACACCGCTGCCAACGTCAACAAGGGTATTACTTGGGAAGAGAACACCCTCTTCGAGTACCTCGAGAACCCCAAAAAGGTATGTAAATCCTGCCACGTCACTGACGCCGCACGCCGTCTCATGCGTATTCCCGCATCCAGTACATCCCCGGTACCAAGATGGCGTTCGCTGGTCTCAAGAAGGAAAAGGACCGGAACGACCTCATCACGTACCTCAAGGAGGCGGTACGTCTTGCTCGCCATTCTACATTCTTCAGAGTTGCTGATTCGCTCGTTGCTAGACCGCATGATTGTAGCGTCCTAGATCTTCCCCATCTACTTATTCTTACCGTACACGGGTCCTCTATTGGACATAGTAACGTAGACGGCCCCGCCATCGTGTCTCTTGGTTTTGGACACGCCCCACACTCCCCCCTACTCTCAGCAATACGATACCTTGGAAGGCACTACCGGGTTTGTTTGCTCACGACTGTCTGTCCAACAGACTCGACGATTGTCATACATACATCACGCGGTTACAGGTATGGAGTTCGTATGGCGAAAGGTTGAACTTAGTGAGACTCGTCAACGTTTCAACATGCACCCCAAAGCACGGTCATAGGTCTCGGTTGAGGACCAGATTTGCTACATCACTTCTGACGTCACCGCGATTTCGGTTACGTTCCACCGTGGGTACAGCAATTGTATTTCCTTCCGCTGACTGAATTGGATCGGAGGCATGCGGAAGAGAACGACGCCGGACGGTATGGAAGCTCAATGTACAGTAGCCGTACTCAATTCTAAAATTCCCAAACGAAGTGCAATCAGCGCATGCCCGTAAAAGGGAAACATTTGACAGGCGTGATGGGAGAGGGATGGTCTGACAGTGAACAAGTCAATGGCAAGTTGTCCTGTTTGTTTGTTTACTTACACAAGTTGTTATCTATGGATACAGTATATGTCTAGCAACTATTAGCAATAAAAACCATACGTCGAGTACACCCAGCGCTTGGCCGGGATATAAGTATCAAATACATAACCTGAAAACCATCGTGGCAGCGGCGTGACAGTGAGATAAAAAACAGAACGGCGACAGACAGCCCACCAGTGTATGCAGCCTGCCGTCAATAATTAAGCAAAACGTGCCGGAGGTGTCGATGCTGTCCTAGCTAGGGGCCCACGGGCGCAGAGAGATGAAAAAAACAAGAAGCGAGAACAAGAATGGAAGGCAAAGCCAGAACGAGAACGAACAGCAAGAGCGTGTGCGGGGCCGTGAGAGCTGCGAATGAGCGAGAGCAATAAGGATAGTGGAGCGAGAGAGTGGTGATGGTGTTCGTGTGTGTGAGGCCTCATGGTCCCGGACGGGATTGGGAAGTCGGAACGGAAACGTGAATGTGTGGCGGGTTCGTCGTTGTGCAGACGGGATGTAGCGTGAAACTCGTGAAGAGCGCAAAGGGGGAGAGGGGGGGTCCCTAGTTGGACTTGGAGTTGGCCATCAGGGCGTCTTTCGCCGCCTTGTCGAAGCGGTTGTTGTCTATGTATGTGCAGAAGAGGATTAAGGTTATCCAGTCAGACACCGCACACGCATATATCCCCGTGCAGGACGGCGAAGAGGACTTACTGTACGCAGAGTCGGCGTCCCAGAGCATGACGCCGCCGAACGAGGCGTACTTCTTCTGCGCGTCCGCGACGTACTTCGCGAGCGTCGCGGGGGCCACGTAGCCCTCCCCGGTGGCGTCGGGGGCCGCGGGCGCGCCGATGTACACCTTGACGTTCGGATTCGCGGACTGGGTCTTCGCCCACTTGTCCCAGCTCGCGAAGTTGAACTCCGACTTGTGGTTCAGGCCGCAGTAGTTGTTGTCTGTCGCACCGGGGGGGAATCAGCAAATCATGGGAGGAAGGGAGTATGGATGTGATAATGGGATGAAGGGGGAGAGGCGACGCACAGAACTGGACGTAGACGGCGTCGAAGTGGGCCTCGTTCAGCGCAGCGCCGATGTTGGCGTCCGGGTACGGGCACTGGGGCGCGGCAGTGATGTAGTACTTCCTGCAACAGACATCGCATCAGGGACAACGCACAAACAGAAAAAAATGGAGGGGAGGGGAACGAGCCGTACTTGTTCTTGCTCGTCGGGTCGGTTCCGGTGCTGTTCTTAGACGGAGACGGGGACGGGGATAGGGACGGGCCGTGCTTGCCCTTGCGCTTGACCATCCGGCTGAGGGAGCGGCGGGCCTTCGCCTTGGCCGCGTCCGAGGTGTCCTCGCCTGCGTTCGCACGGATCCGGTTCACGAACGCCGCGTAGTGTGCGGGGGAGCCGCTCTCGATGTCCAGGTCGACCCTGCGCACCGCATCACCGCGCCCGTCCCAAATTAGCACTCGCGTCGCCCACAATACTCGATATTATTGAGATACGCACCCGTCGAGGACGGCGTCGCCAAATGGGCGCACGGGGCTGTCGCCGCCGAGGAAGAGGTTCCACACCGTGTCCGCGAACGTCTCCGCCTGCGCGTCGGACGCGAAGCCGACGACGCCCGTCGCGCCGCCCAGGGAGAGCGTGACGATCTTGCCCGCCCGCTGGCACGCCTTGATGTCGTCCGCCATGCTGTCGCACTGAGCGAGCGCGGTGCCCTTGAAGACGGAGTTCCCCGAGGAGCTGCACGTCTGTCGCGTGAAAGAGATAGGGGTGGGGGGGTAACATTGTTATTGTTAGCGCGTCCGACGCAGATGGGGGCAGATGGATGGGAGACGGACGTTGGCAAAGTCGATGGCGGGCATGCCGCCCTTGGCGGAGAACTGGTAGAGGAAGGCGAGCGGGATCGTGTCGATCGTGTCATCCTGGCAGTAGTGGGACAGCGGCTGCTGCCCGTTTGCGCCGTCCTGGCCCCAGTACCTGTGCGGTCAACGCTATGTCAATTGAAAACGAACATGAGCGCTAAAGGGGAAGCGCGAGTGCATGGTGAAGCTCACAGACAACTCAAAATCTATAGCCCAGAGAAAAGAACGGCGGGGAAGGAAGGAAAGAACGGAGCCTGAAGCTTGAAGGTCTGAAGGGGGGACCAGGGAGGGACAGACGAAATCGCCTACAGGACGGCGTCCAACGCCTTTTCACTTTATAATGGCCATGGTGGCAGCTGGGCGCCATCCATCACACCCACAAAGGGCAAAGGCGAGGACAATTGCAACTAATTTTAATCATTCTCCTCTCTCCGGTGGCGGGCCCGGTGAACAAGCACTCAACAGATCTCGAGCACGCGTGGTGATATCCGCGCCGCGATCCGACACCGACCGCTCCAAATGCAAGACGGTGCTTTGCCGAGTTCGCTTTGGGTATCAGCGAACTTCGCGGGCGGATGACCGTGGCCAGCGAGACGCACCACCGATGTGTGGAGCATCGCAGCGCACAGGGCAGTCGTACCGCGATATATGAGGATACGCTGACCCATGAGGGTGACGGACTGTACGGGAAAGCTGAGTCGGATTCCGAGAGAGAGAGCGGTCAGGTCCGTCCAGTGCCCGCACCTTGGGCGTCCGCCAGCCTGGGATCATTCGAGCACGTCCGATCCCTGTCTAGGATGAACAGCCCTGGGTCGTTGGCGAGATTGGTTCCTGGTGATGACGAAGAAGACAGGACACAAGCAAGGCGATTAGTGGCTGCGCACATATTTTTTTTGAACGGTGAGGCACCAATATCCCACGTAGGATGGCCTTGCAGTCGTAGCGAGGCTGGTCGAAAGACACCGACGCAAACACAGTAGGGCGTACTAAGAGCACATCCCCGAAGACAGTTACAGCGGCGAGCTAATCAGGGAAGATGAGAACGCCTCAAAGGATGATGAAACCAATATCTATCGCACGGGAAGCCCCCGCTCGAAGGTTGGATTGTTGGGAAGACTTGGGGAATTGGGATGCGTTATGCGAGTCGAGCCTTCAAGCTTCCGCTGAGGGGAGCGAAAGGTTCATTCATATCAAAGTAGATGTAGACGTAATTTGCTGCGAAATGTAGTCCAAACGAATACAACCACTCACCGAAACGACTTGAAGGGCCATACTACCCTACACGCCAGTGAGGCCTGGGTAGATATCCGAATTTCAGTGCACTGGCTGCCATTATGATGGCTTAGCGCAAAGCCAGTGTAGGGCTGTGTAGTGTGAAGAGGATAATGCTATGGCAGTGACGGGCCGAGGACAGAGCACGTAAGGTCTTGTATACTCCAGGAGGCTCGAAGTTCGAAGTTGGAGGTCGTCGACTCATCCGAAGAGACAAGGCCGGTGGCTGCTTCGGCGTTCGGCAGGCTGTCCGAGTCGGACGCCGGCGCCGTGAGTCGTGTGACGTCGTTATGGGCGCCTCTCACTCAACACTTGGGGAGTGCGGTCAGCGGCGTTTCCTCCCAATTTACTCCTCTCACCCCAACCACCACCGCTGTCTGTCTTCTACTCTTTGCTAGCCCAATCCCTGCCTCCAGACACCGTAATACCATAACCATGTCAAGGCTAGCGCTACGCCCCGAAACATCCGCATCCTCCGACGGATCGCGGACGATCACCGTCCCCGAAGACCAGCCCCGCGAGGACGAAAGTACGGAGACACAGTCCATGGGCACCCTCCGCCTCCGAGGAGTTGCGCGGCATCGCCAGAGGGTGGTCTGGCGAGAGGATGTAGTAGACAACGAGGGCGCGGGGAAGAAGAAGTCGAAAAGTGAGCACGCTTTGTTCTCTATGGCGCATCCCCAGTCGCCGCTCAACTGCTCGCCCCGCGCAGTTTGCTGTATCTACCACAAGCCCAGGCAGTTCGACGAGTCGTCTTCGTCTGAATCCAGCGACTCGGACTCGGAATCTGACTCGGACGGCGCCGCCCGCCGGCGATGCAATCATGACCACGATCATGATCACGACCACGACGGCGCAGATAGTGGACACAACGCCTTGTCTAGGAAAGATGAGGGCGGAGGGGTCGTGCACGAGCTCGAGAGCGACGAGGAGGAGGATGCCAACGCCTACGAGCGGAGACCCTCGTCGGAAGCCCATGGAGGGGCAGGGCACCAATTGTGAGCATTCTCCCTTGACCTGGCCGCTCCGTGCTCATTTCCGCCCTTCAATGTATTCTAGCCTAGTGCTCCGGGATCGTGGATCTAGATGAGGCTAGATGATACTTGCAGGTTGTATTATATCACGTCTTGTAATTGTGCATTGTGACCATCCAGCAGGACAAGCCGAGAGACTTCTGATTACCTCTCGAAGGGTGTCCACGGGAGATCTACGGCTGTCAGTCTTGTTGGAAGGCACAATGATACACACTGTATGGCCACCCCAACACTCCTTGCCTGTCGTAAGTCTCTCCCTGCTCGGACTCTTCCCCCGCGCCTGCCCGCAACAGGCAAGTGGTGCACTTTCAACTGTCTCCACCCTGGCTGCTCCATGTGTCGCATATATCCGCTAGCAAACTCAGCATGGTCCACCTGACTCGAGGGCCCGAGAGCATCTAGGTTGATCACATTGTGCAGTGGAAGAGCTCGGGACGTCGACTGCTGATTTCAGGCAGGCTATTCGTATCCGTATCGTCGGTTTACACCGTCCAGTCCTCACTTTAGTATTCAAATTCAGAAACTGTCCTCAAATGACTTGTCTCGGCATCTTTGTCCTTATGCACCTTAAGTGTCCGCCACCGAAACCGTTGCAACCACGCTTTAGTCTTACCTACCTACTGCTCCACGACATATGTATATAGACCGCTCCCCGAGGCCCTTGAGTACCTTGCGCTTAGTTTTGACCTTAAGCTTGAAGAACGTCGCCGTGGCCCGTAAGCAAGGTCCTTTCAGTCGACGGCCGGGCCGGGGCAACCCCATTGCGGGCCGGCTCATTGAGAAACGCTGCGAACCATCGACGACTGGACGACGGCAAGACGACGGAGAGCTAGACTCGACGCTCAGACAGGAATAATTCGACACACTCAGGCTCCTTTTTTGCTAAGGCTGGGCTCATTGAACCAGCATGACCGTCATGGTGTTTGATCTCCTCATCCTCGGCGCAGGCTGGACCTCGACCTTCCTCATTCCCCTCTGCAAAGAGCGCGGCGTCTCACACGCCGCGACCTCTCGCAGCGGGCGAGACGGCACCATCTCCTTCGAGTTCGACCCCGCCTCTGATGACCCCGCCCCTTTCCAGAGCCTACCCCATGCGAGAACCGTCCTGATCACGTTCCCTATCAAGGTCGAGGGCGCGTCGAACCGCCTCGTCAGGCTGTACCAGCAGACCCGCCCGGAGGGCCCCAAGGCCGCGTTCATCCAGCTTGGCTCTACAGGTATCTGGGACGTAAGTCGTAGCTCCCCAGAACGGGTGTAAGAGCCTGCGATGAACCTGACCGGACCGTAGGGCGGACCCACGCTGCAGAACGGCAGCCGCACCTGGACGGACCGCCACTCGCGGTTCGACGAGACCAACGACCGTGCACGCGCGGAGATCGAGCTCCTTGCGCTCGCCCCGGACACGCCCACCACGGTGCTCAACCTGTGCGGGCTCTGGGGCGGTGCGCGGAACCTGAAGAACTGGATCCCCCGCGTCGCCCCTTCGAAGGAGGTGTTGGAGCAGAAGGTATGTGTATCTTCCGTCGTCCCCTCCTCACCGCTCTACGTCCCCGCACCCCATCCCCACCCCCTCCACTGGATTAGCGTGGTGCTCAGGACCTTCCGCCGCATCTGTGTCGGTGTACAGGGCAGCATCCACATGATCCACGGACTCGACGTGTCCCGCGCCGTGCTCGCCGTGCACGCACGCTTCGACCGCGCGGCTGGGCAGCGCTGGCTGCTCACCGACGGGCGCGTGTACGACTGGTGGGACCTTGCGGCCGCGTGGGGCGAGGAGGGCAAGCAGGCGCGCTGGGTGCGGGAGCTCGTGCGCGAGAGTGGGGTGCGGGCGCTGCCGAGGACGCCGGAGCGCATCGGGCGGGCGATGGACAGCAGGGAGTTCTGGGACACGTTCGAGATTGAGCCGGTCAAGGGGAGGTTGGGGGAGGACCCGTGAACGCGTCGGTGAGATCTTGTGTGGGGTGTTGCGGCTGAATGTCTTGGTGACGTTGATATATGCGGTTTCCTTTGCGGTTTCCTCTGGGGCGTTTCGGGAGTGTGTTGCGTACGGTACTTCCTGTCGACCTTTTGCTCAGCGTTTATGATATAGGTGAGCTGGTCTTCGTATTTTCGCCCAGGCAAAATTGTTTACTGTGGTGTTTCCGGTGTATGGGGGTTGGACAGCTCTTCGACCCTTTAGGGTAACCCATCTCACGATCATATCCAAAAAGTTCTTTTCTGTCGGCCGCGTATCGGAGAGACATCTGTCTGTCTGCCCAGCCAACTTCTCTGGAATCTGATGACGGAGGCTCTCGGTATCTCGCATTCGAACGTCTGGTAGTACGTGACTTCGGGCATCAGGACGGCTACTTCTCATCGCGGCGACCTAACTTAGCAATCTACTCTTCTGGCGGTCTGTCTAGGAAGAACTACCTAGCCCGCAATTGCCAGTCCGGCGATGCTCGGGGGCGTCTGAGTGCCGCCGTGACTTTACATACCCCAGAGTCTGGCTTTCCTCTCGAGGTCAACAAATATTTGTCCGCTGCCATCGGAGGTCACTGGCAGCCTCGTGAACTTGAGGCTGACAATTCGCGAGAGTGCGTGCAGCTTTCCATGGTCGGTGGCTGTGTCGGCGCAGGGTAGTGGCGGCGATTACTCCCATTGCTTGTGCATGCATCGGAGGCTGCAAGTTAGGAGAGAAACTTGCTCTGGGACCGATAATGAATATGCACAGTCCTGCAGCCATTTCCCAAGCCCTGCAAGGCAATATACGAACTTCTACCCGAGAGCATGAGCATCGGTGACGTCCGTTTGTGCTCCCCCAGGCTAGCGGTTTGTGGTGCCCGTAACATCTTTAACTCCCAGTGGACCCCGATGCTAGCGGGCGCATCGCTCAGTGGGGCGGGTGGGGAGGCTCAGGCAGGCATTCTCCGATTCTGATGGGTGGCTGCAGCAGTCCGCCTTCCCCTCAGACTCTCACATATAACTCTTGGAGCTTTTGACAATGTGCCCCGCATATCATTTACTGTCCCACTCATATCCTCCAAATGTCGACCATTGACCCGGCTTTGTTGTAAGGCGTATTTGTTCACTGTCTCTTCAGGATTGATGTGCTGATACCGTCATTCAGATCCGCGCTCTTGCACGATCCGGACACCGTGTCCGCCAATATACAAGAGAATTATCTCCTGGTCGCAAGCGCATGTGAGTACCCTATTTCCCATTGCATTAACCTGAATCGAAGTCAACGTGCGTTATTAGGTTTGTATTATTACGACTACGTCTTGATGCTCCCAGAAGAAGTACGCCTCGTCTGGAGGTCCCCGCGGAACCTCTCGACATCTTTCTACCTCACCATACGCTATGGGTTCTTCTTGCCGATCACCCTCACATTAATGTGCAACATTCAGTTGCAGAGCGACACAGGCGCGAGCCTAACCGCTGACGGGTGAGCACCTCGTCATCCGGCGTCCTCCTGGTGTCACGTCTCATGGCGGTATGACGCCGATCTACAGCTGCGTGCGACTGCAAGGCTTCGTCATCATTCTGAATATCATCAACTTCGCAATTATCTCTGGTCGGCATTTACTTTATCTCTGTGCTCCTGCTGGCCAACGTAGGCTCATCGACTGGCGGATGCCCTAGCGTTTGTCGCTACGCGGCTCTTTGCCATGTATGGACGGAACTGCTACCTGGGGATCTGCATGTTCATTCTCGGGACGTTAAGCCCGTCATCAATTACCCAGGTAATTATCCCCGTTCACTCAACATCACGAGTCGAGCGTTCAAGCATGAATGACAGGCGACAGTCTTCGCCTTTCGCATAGTCGCTGCACCTTGGCCATTTGCACGATGCCTCTCGATTGCGTCTGAATCGAGCCCGTTGACAGAACTGGTGTACGTTGCATAGCCGTCGTCTGTGCGAGCTCGAATTGTAACCTGACATGATGATGCTCGCAGATTGCGATATGGTGCGTGTGGACCGTCGACGCAGGATGCACGTCGTCCAGACTGAAACTGATATGCGTGTGCAGGTCCCATTGCGTTTTCGGTCACCAACGTGGTCTACGAGACACTCTGCCTCGTGCTGACCGTCGCGAAAACCTTCAGAGTGTATAGGGAACAAAGACGATTCAGGATCTCCACGACGTTATCTTCGCTTTTCCTCCGAGATGGTAAGTATCAATTGTCATTCTGAAGATGGTTGCCTTGACCTGAAATATATGCGTTAAGGAACTCTGTACTTCGGCGTCCTGCTCTTGCTCGCGATCCTCAACATCGTTGCTGCTTTGGTGGGTCTTTCGCATATTCAAAACGCACGGCGGCGATTTACTCAACGATTTATACGTTTAGAACACAAGTGATGTACGCGACCAGAAACGGGCTGAACCACACCCGCTCATGACATTCGCACAGCTCCCTGGGTTTTGGTCAACGGACACAGATATAGCGCGAGTGTGAGCCATCTGCTCCGATTTTGTCCACTCCGCCGCCTACTGAACTAACCATTTGGCTTCCGGCGCGTGGTTGAAGAATTGTGCCGATCCTCACGACTCGTTTCATCGTGCACCTCCGAGGAATGAGCCAAGACAACGTCCGCGTCGTGCCGTCTGATTTCAATTCGGTACAGTTTGCGAATACCCCTTCGGACCATTTCCTGGACTCCGGGGTGGAGAATATCAGACTTGGAAATCGGAGCGAAGCACAATTCGAGGAAGACATGAACGTGAACGATAGGATTGGCACCGTCGGGACTCGGCTTAATGGGGAAAGCGGTGGTCGCTTTGGCACAGCTCGTTTCCAACATGGCGAACTATGCTGAGCACCTTGTATCCCATACTGTAGAGCACTATACCGCGCAACGGACCGCCGAACTATGTACATGTAGAACTACATTATCAGAAATCGGCGATCGGACTAGGGAGGACATTGCCGACGTAGACAAACACCGTATAGGCTACGATGTCCTTGAAATCGTTCATCATCGTCCCCTTTTCTCCTGCTACTGCTAACTAGGTCCACGGAAATGAGATGAGATGGTCTCGCTGTCGAGAGAACAAGTACTTGAAGGGGGCTCACCGTAGCTCCTATTGCGGGTTCACATACGCGGTGACGCCCAGGTCTTCGTACCCCAGCTGGTCGACGAAGTCGTACACCTCCGCCTGGTCCGTCGTGAAGAAGTTGTCGGGTAGGCCGTGGTTGTACACCCGCCAGAACGGCACCGTCCCGCACTCCTGGTCCGGGTACACGTACCCGGCGATGCCGTCGCTCACGTAGTTGCCGCGGCTCAGGACTGCGTCGCGGTTGGACGCGTTCGCGGTGTAATAGTGGTCGCTGCTCTTGGAGCTGTACAGGCGGAAAAGCGGCACGGCGGTAGGGGCTTGGGTGTCGGAGGGGAGGATGTACGCGGCGATGCCTTGGGCGGTGTAGCCGTTGGCGAGGAAGCTGTTCATCTCGGTCGTGTTGGTCGTGTAGAAGTGGTCGGTAGCTGCCTGGCTCCACGCGCGCAGGAGCGGGACGGTGGGGTAGCCACAGTTCGGCACTGTCGCAGGCTAGCGGGAGACGGTTAACAATATTGCAAAAGTTTCCGATCACAGACTCACCTGTGGGACACTGCTAGTCGCGGGCGCAGCGGAGGCCTTCATGGTGGCAAGTGCAAGGACTGCGATGAAGAGCTTCATGCTGGAGGTACTTGGCTTGTGTGCTAAGAGAGGGCTGTAGAACATACCACGACTTATGCTAGAATTTATACCGCGTCGACGCGGATCTAATCCGACCTCTACGGAGACCCTGGATAGGCGGAATGCACTACGACCATAGCGGGCCGCAGTTAGAGCAGTCCATCCTGTTCTTCAATGGAAGCTTTACTATGTTCCCTGCTATAGAAGACTCACCACCTATTCCATCAGCACATTGGGTGGGTTGGCTACCGGTGGCACGAGCTAAGATGAGATGCCGGTGGCGTTCAAAGCGTTCAAAGCTGAGAAGACCTCTGCTCAACTCTGTTCGAATTCAACTGAGTTAGGTCTTAAAGAATACGTCCACCTCCTCTCAATGAACGGATCATGAATCACCAATCATTATCATCGGGAACGAATGCGGTAGCAGAGGGAAAACTCCGGTGCGCGTCGGAGCGCGCTCGAAGCATTCTTTCGTGCCGACCCCGGCAGCCGGGTGTCCAAGATTTAGTAAGTAGATCAGGCCTGAAGGTTCTTGAAGGATAATTTCCTGGTTCAATGGTGTTGAAAGTCAGTCATACTAGTGTAAAATACTAATTGACAAATGCCTACAGGGTACACAATCATTTAAACGAACCGATTCCGTACATATTGCGGCTGCGGCCTGCGAAGACTGAGCGCCCACCGAGTACACATTGTGGTCTTCCTTGCTGCCAAGGACGAACCTTGCTCCCATAGTACGAAAGGCCGACCCTGCCGAGTGTCGGCTGTACTCGAAGCTCCATGGAGGGGAACATCAGTCAGGTTAGCAGATCCTACCAACATCAATGAAGCTCTGCACGACGAGAGGGCGTGTTGGCAACACAATGAGGTAGTCAGAACGTAGGTGTGTGCGTAACTTGTTACAGTATTGCTGATATTTGGGGGGAAACGTTGGTACCTATCAGATTGAGTGTGATAACTCAGCGGGGGTATGGGTACTCCTAGAACGATGAAAACCCACCTTTCCTCTGATGACATTGAAGTCGGAATTGCGAGCGTAGCACCGAGGGAGGGCGTAGAACGAGGCGTGTAGACAGAGAAAACCTCTTTTACACGCCAACTGATTACTGAATGTGCCGGGACGCTCCGTGCATAAACTGTGGACGCGGAACTCTCCTCAGCAATATGCGAGCGGCCTATTGATATCGAGAAGCGATTGAGCGCGCAAATAGAATGGCACTGAACCACAACGCGGTTGCTAGCTGTTCGGCACGTCTACCTCCGTGTGCATCTTATACCACAGAAGATCAGAGATATCGCGTGCACGAGCGCAAGGAAGGAAGTCTGTACGCCTAAACGGCGGGAACGGCCACCACGCCGGCGGCCGCAGGTTCTCATGTGGTCCTACATCAGGGGGCAGGCATGCATGAACGTGAACGTTATATCGCCCGCCAAGACCGTCCTCCCCTGCGACAGTCAACACCTTCGAGGCGCAACCGACCTTCCCGGAGAGTGGAACAGAAAGGTGAGGGATCCTCACGCATTTAAAGCCCGGTCTTCAAAGCGGTCAAAAGAACGACAGCGAATCCCCCCACAACAACTCTGTCCTTCATCTTTCCATCTCGGTCAACACCACCGGAATCCCAATTCGACTCCAGCCAGGGCGCGACATGGCTCCCGTCGACCAGACTCTACCTCCCCATGCCAGGGTCCCCGACCCTCTCGCGCACGCCAAGTTCAGCCTCAACTCGCTGGGCGTCGCGGGTTTCTTCGGCGGGGACATCGCCGTGAACGGCATGGCGACCGTGATATTCTTCTTCGGGCGCCGCTTCGGCGGGCTGTACAACACGCCCGGCAGCCTCGAGATCGCGCGGCGGTACGGGCAGCTCGCCAACTCACGCGTCTACAAGGGCCTCTTCCCGGGCGACGTGAGCGACCCCTCGCAGCTCTTCGGGCTCGACGGAAAGCACGGCCCCAAGTTCCTCGCCGCGCGCTCCGGCTCGCTCTTCGCGAGGACGAGCCACATCGGATACCTCATCGCGCGCATGGCGCGCCGCGAGCCGTGCGACCACTCGGTGCATGATCTCGCGAGGACGCAGCCGCAGCGGACGACGTCGCCCGGGACGGTCACTATCATCGACCTCAACCATCTGCGGGAGGACGAGCCGGACAAGCTCATCAATCCGACGCTCCCCTACCGCCACTACGGCCTGCTGGCCCTCGTCCCCATCGCCGTGAGCATCGGCGCGTGTGTGGGGAGCGCGCTCGTCGGGGACTGGTGGAGCTTCGGATGCATCCTGCTGGGCATGGTCGCCAACGGCTGTGCGTGCTACGTGCTGGGCTCCGGCAAGCTGGCGTTCCAGCACCCAGAACCTGCACAGGGAGCGCCTCCGGGGGACGGCATCCTCTGGGCGGGCGGCAATGATGTGGTGGTCATCCGCGGCTCAGAGCGCGCCGTGAACACGCTCACACGGGGCCGCTTCTTCCTGCAGTACGGCGACTGCTGTCCCCATGTTCATGCGGACGCCGCGCCCGCCGCGACAAGCCAGAGCAGGGATTACGTCCAGATCGAGAAGCAAAACGTGAAGCGGGAGGCCGACAACAGCGCACCTGAGGGCGGGGAGCCGAACAGCTTCTGGATCGGGATCGCCTCCCTCCTGCTCACCCTCCAATTCCTCGCCCAGCTCCTGCTCATCCCCCAAGCTACCCTCTTCGGGCAGCTCATGTTCGTCTGCACCCTCGCGGTCTCGGGAGGCTACAATGCGTACCTCACCTCCATCAACCGCGAGGACATCCAAACCGGAATCCTACGCCAAATCTTGAGACTCGACGAGGAGCCTAGGGGTGGCGGACAGGCGACGCTCCGACGGAGGGTCCAGAAGTTTGAGTTCGGGACGTGGACGGCGACGTCCACCTTCGCTTGCCTTACGCTGCAGCCGGATCCTAACATGCGTCTTCCGGACTCGTCCAAAGTGCTGAATGCACTCATTCCAAATGATACGAATGTGTGGAAGACATGGAAGGAGGTCTTGAAGGAGAAGTTGCATTCGAGGAACTCCTGGGAGATTACGGCCCAGGACGAGGAACTGAGGAGGCCCGAAGGACAGGAGACGGAGGAGGAAAGGCGGCAGCGACAAGAGGACAAAAATTTGTTGTCCTTGTTCCTCGCCGACGCATACATGGCATATAGGAGGTATTGTGAGGCTTTCCCGCAGAACAACCTGTAGCATAGGATCATTAGAACAGTCTTCATCATGACGGCCACATCATGTATAAGGGATAATCTATACAGCGGGTCTGTATACACCAGTTAGCTTCATGACAATTAGACGCGAAATACACACCTGCTTGATTACTACCGAACGCTGGATGAACAAAAAGCCGCCGCAGCTGAAGAAGGGAGATGTATGTGCGCAAAAGTCTTGAGATTTCACCATTACTGTTGACTGCATAAGATAGAATAGCAAGATGCGTGTGCCATAAAAATACACAAAACCTGTATAGTGCTCTGAACGATCAGTCCGTGTGATGAGTGTAGCCAACCAATACGCAATTCCGGGCTTTCATGATACCTCCTCCATGTCATCATCATCGTCATCGTCGTCTTCATCTTCATCGTCTTCGTCGCCCTCCAGCTTGATATCCTCGACCTTGACACCGCTTGGACCAGGGACGTCCTCGGCCTTGATCTACGTGGAGACTACAATGAGCAGGCCGGCGTAACAACAACAGGACCCTACGCACCCCTTCTCCTTTGTAATTCGACATAAGTTCCCAGTTCCCGTTGAATTCTCCGCTCCGGTGGAGGAACGCAATCTCGCTGAGCACCTCCTTGAGATAGGCCTCGGGCTGCTGAGTGCGTTCGCGCAGGGCCTTGATGGACCACCGCTCCCGCTCCTGGAAGCCCTTGAAGAGCTCGTCGAGCAGCTGATCGCGCGGCATACGGGCCATGCGCTCGAACTGGCCTTTGGCCGGTTTTGCTTTTGGCCGCTGATGAACGACCATCCGACGACCGTCAGTCACCCCGCCATTCCGAACGCAAAGCACCGCAAAAGCAACGAGACGTACCACAAGGCTGAAGGGCGTCTGCTGCGCCGCCCCGCTCGTGAGCATGTTGATGCTCCCGCGCCCCCCGGGGAGGGCCTCGTCGATCATGCGTATCTGCCGCTTGGGCTGGTTCGCGCTGAGGTTGCGCATCTTGAGTCGCTGGCGGTACCTGTCCGTGAGCATCGGGCGGAGGTTGCACTCGTGCTTGACGCGGCCGGTGAGGATCGTCGTGCGCGCGCGCGACTGCGTGTCGGGCTCCTTCTCGCGCTCCGCGACGACGATCTGGTTCTCGACGTCGTCGTTGACCATGTCCATCTCGTACTCCTCCGCCTCGGTGCCCAGCTCCGCGTTCGCGGGTAGGAGCAGCATGATGCGCGGCTTCTTGCCCGACTGCGACTCCGCGTGCGGGTACACGCGGATGGTGGCGAGGGGGATGCCCTCCTCGTCGATGGAGGACCAGCGTTCCATGAGGTGTCTAGGAATCTTCGCGGAGACGAAGTTGGGGGGCGCATGGAAGTCGAAAGGGCGTTATATGCGTACCTTGACGAGCCACACTCGCCCATTCCCTGCATCCATCATGAGGGGCTCGTCCGGGTCTGGTTGGTTATCCTCCTCGTTTCCCCCGTTGACGGAATCGAACGGCTTAGTGTCCTCCTCCTCGACCATCGTCGTGTCTTCCATTTTGAGTGTATGCGTCGAAGTGTATGCGTTACAGATAGAGATACAGCCAACGGAAGCAAGGAAGGGTATAGAGGAAAACCAACGGGTGGAGGAGCAAAGTCAAGCCTGAGGTGGCACCACAAGAACATACGTAAGCGCTTACTCGGTTCCGACTACCGGTCCGAATGTCTCGGAGTCCCTCTACTTACTTACCAACTGTATAGAAGCAATTAATGAAGCTCAATGAAGCATTGAAAACAGCCGTTAATTCATTGATTTTAAAACACTTGTAAGCCCAGTATAATGATACAAACAACAAATATCGAGCTCTACACTGTCAATAACGCATCTTGCTTCTTCATCTAACCTCCAATAACACAGAACACAGACTATGAATGGCCCTGACGGCGCACCGGCAACAGCGCGCCCGCCGTCTGGTCCCGCACGCCCTTCACGAACTGGAACGCGTCCGTGCCCCCGGTGCCCTTCGGCGCCCCCTGTCCCGCAGACCCTGCATGGCGGGACGGGATGAGGATGTACAGCGCGACGATGCGCACGTGCTCGTCGCGGAACTCCTTCAGCGCCGTCACGGCGGCGTCGTACGCCTCGGTGAGCGCGTCGCTGCCCGCCTGCTCGACGAGCGCGCGCAGCGGCCGTGGGCTCGCCTGCAGGTGCCGCAGGAACGCGCGGTGGTGGCGCGGCATGTACGACTGCATGCGCGTCAGGAACGGCACCGTCGGCTGCGCGGGCGCCGAGCTGAATGCCGCGGTCGACCCGGACGCCCCAGCGGCGGGGGCGGGGGCGGGGGCGTCCCCGGATCGGGAGCGCGTGTGGTAGTGCGAGAAGTTGGAGTGCGAGTACTTGTCGACCCCAAGGAAGATGTCGAGCGCGTGGATGAGCGAGCTCTGCCCTGCGCTCGGGCCGGACAGCTCGGTCGGCTCCACGAGCGTCGGGTCGAGCTCGAGCCCGTCGAAGACCCACTTGCGCCCGCGCGTGTCCGAGTCCGCACCTTTGAACCACGGCCGGATCTCGTGGTAGAACACGGCGGGGTCGCAGCCCTCGCGGACGGCGGCGAGCAGGCCCTGGATGTCCTTGATGACGCCCGCGAGGATGCCGAGGTAGCTCGTGATGCGCTTGTGCGCGATCTCGTCCCCGACGAACGCCTCGTCCATGATGGCGCGCATCACAGAGAGCGCCTCCACGCCGCGGAGCTCGATGCGCGCCGAAGAGAGGTAGAACTCCTCCTCGTCGCGCGTGCCGGTGAAGAGCGTGAGGCAGCGGAGGTTGTGTAGCTCGGCCTTGGGCTGAAAGAGGATGCTCGACGACGGTGGGGTCTTGAACGCCCAGTTGTACAGGACATCGTCGGAGTACGTGAGGACTGGCGGCAGCTGAAGTTGCGCGCACACCTGGAGGAGGGGGACAGTAATGGGAGGTGGGATGTGGATTTCGTGCGTCGTGGACGGTAAGGTGTGCACATAGAAGTGCATCACCCACGCGAGGACATGGTGCGCGCGACGCAGCCAGAGCTCAGACGACTTGAGGTCGGTAGTGGGGAGTATCGGGAGCTGTAGTGTATGGTGCGTTCGGGTGCAGTTCGTTTCGGAACGGGGCGGGTGGAACCAGTAATTAGACATCGTCTTCACATGACTCGAAAACAGACACGAGATGCTCACCTCGCGGATGGAATTGCGCCACGATTCCGACTCCTTCTCGTCTTCCTGGGACAAGTCTGGCCGTTCTGCGAGCTGCAGCTTCCGGGAGATCGCGTCCTCTAATGCGGCCTCCCAGGGCTCCCATGCTTCGGGAAGGCGAGCGAGTGGAGGCTGAGGGGGCATGAATCCGGTGCGCGTGTCGACGTCGAAATCATGGGCGGCGAGGGTGGACGTGTCGGGGGTGCCTGCAAGCGTAGGCACAAACACATCCGGCCGCTGGAGATTGAGGAAATGGTTGGGGGGGAGGTTGTTCATTTTAAAGGGGGTCGCCTGTGGGTTCCGTCGCGAGTTAAAACGTCAGGATATCCGTCCGCGCAAGCTTGTCTAAGCGGTATGGGCGGTTGCACGGATCTAGAAAGCAGCGTAGAGGCGCGGAGAGAAACGAGTGAGGAGGTCGGGTGATGGGTATGGTCCGAGGGAGAGTTGAAAAAGTGTTTTGAGCCTCCTTTTACTTGCAATAAAAGTCCAGAGGCAACTTGACGACTTACTTAGCATATTATCAATACCATCTAGATCTCCGAGGTCGGAATCCGATCCCCTCTTATGTAATCACACTGGGCCGTACTCGACGCTACTCGGCGTTGGTGACGGCCGCTATGAGCCGCCTACCCCACACGATGGTTAAAGCTAAAACAAATCCGAATCGGCACGTTAATGGTAAGCGAAGGTACGCACTCCCATGACACTTCACAGCGTTTTGGGCATTATAGAAAACACGTACTTGGACGCGGCCGGATCTTGGACCTCTGTGTCATAAGAACCAAAAAAGTGATCCGGTACGTCCATGTTGCTCTGTTCTTGCGGCATCGTTGTATAAACGGTGCCCCAAGAGCGACCACCGAGGGAAAACCATGACGTGAAGCCGGAACGCACGGCAGCCCAGAAAGCTTGTCGAAGCCACAGGCAATCCCGAGCCTCCCCGCGATGGGTTACGTCCAAGACGCTAGCCCAGCAAACAGGGGGGGCAAAGCACTAGAAGAGTGGCTGGCGCACCTTTCCAAGTCCGGACATCCGGGGATGTGGCGAGATGCCCGACTAGCGAACTGGGTGCGCGATCAGACGATACGAGACGCATTCGAAGGGACGAGGACCACAAGAGAAATCTACGGAGTCGGGGGGACTCCTAACGTTTGAGGGTCAAGTAAGAACCGACATCATTCCCCGCTACTTCCTGATCGGCAGCTTCCCGGCAGCGAAGTCCGACTGCTCGCTAGCCTCTTAAGTTAGGTGCTATAGTGCAGAGACAAAGGATGCGTTTCGAACTCGGTGAGATACCAAGTGCTGCTATGCATGTCCAGGCCAACGTAAGTGATCGACCTCCCGAACGCTAAGTAAAACCTCTAGAACTCACAGAGTCACATCCATTGCAAGGATTGATACTATCAATTCAGATTCTACTTCGAAAAGGAGGCCTGTCTCGCAAAGTTTCGTCGAGCCTAGAATGCGGATTCGAAACTGGCGCGGCGTCTGTTCACGGGCGATAGGAGCAGCGTGACGTGCCCTCCATTCTCGGACCGCGGACGGGTATGGACGGTGCTTCTGCAAGAGGGGCTCCGTGCGGTCGACGAGCATCGTGGCTGGGAGGGAGTTCGATTGTCTGAGCGGAGAATGGGGAACGTGGCGGGGTTCGTGGAAAGGAATGATACGCCACCAGGACTACACGGAAGGCCCTGCGCTGTTAGAACGAAACGCCGCTTACCATGTCGGGAGGCGCGGGATAAAGAACTCTTTGAGCAACCGAATGGCCGGATACGGGAGGGTGGTGTCTGGAACGACCCGGATGACGCACTGACGAGCCTCGTGGTGGACGGAGGCAATGTGGGTTCACCACCCGAACGACACGAGTGGTCTAAACTTCGATGTTTTTGGTCAGATGCGTGATGTTCAACAATCGTCGCTTGTTGGAGCAATGCCCACTACAACACCTCGTTGCCCGAGTGGCACAGGGCGCAGGGTCGGCTGTACCTCTGGCATTGATGCCACGACGAGGCGAGCACGGCGGGATGCCACGTAGGAGCGTGAAGAGATTCGCTGTTGGAAGTTGGCAGCGGAGAAAGATGAGGACAGCGCCACACATTGCCACCGACCGCAGAACTGTAGATGTATTGAACCCAGTTCAAACTTCGAGCGGCCAATGAATGAAGAAGGCCAGGTCCTGATGCAATTGAATTCGTACGTACCGCCAGTAGATTGCGCCTCGAGATTGCATATCAAACGTGATGAAGATCGACTAGTTTGGAGTCTTGTTTCCTCAAACCGCTTACCTAGGATCGACTCACGACAAGTCAGGAAGCGTGGAAGTGCCTGGATTGGACTGAGGTTGATGCCTTGCGAGGATGAGTGGCACAGCAACGTGTTGCCGCCGGCTGAGTTTTAGCCGTGCGCCGTGATAGAGAAGTTCGACAAACTTCTGCAGGGGGAACGTGTTCTTCGGAAACAAAGGAGCCCTTCGGAGTGAGAACGTTGGATGCACCCTGAGTTTCAGAAGAATGACTAAATTTCCAAGGATGGACGGCATGAGTGGTGGCAAGGGCTGTATATGGAGCGAAGATTGGGAATGGAGCTCGAGGGAGAGTTCGAGTCGCAAAGTCCGTTCCGAAGACATTGGCAATGGGAAAGTAAGCCTCGAGACTAGCTAATTAGCGAGGCGTTGAGCGGGGTTGGAGTTTCGAGAACGTGGACGGTTGCCAACGGGGCTGGCGAGACAAAAAGTGGGCGGTCCGTGCTTTTTGTGTAACAAGACTCAGACATATGCACGCTGTCTGCGTGCTTTTTGTGTACGAGACTTGCTGGCCGTCCTGCAGAGTTCTCGAAGACAGACAAGACAATAGACGGCGCACAGAGGCTCGGCGCGTGAGGGCACAACACAAAAAGACGTGCCCACACTCCAAGTCCCCTCCTGCCCGATATGGCAGCCGTGAGTGGCGCGCGAGCGAGTCGTCCAAGATCACAATTGCGCACAGACGCCCGCGACTTTGCCCCCTGTCTGCATTTTCCGCCATGTACCTCCCTCCGCGGGCTGCAATGCAGCCCACTATAAAGCCAGCCATGCATTGGCCGAGTCAGTACGACTCACCGTCGATCTATTCTACTCCTCCAGATCCATCTACTCATCGAGATGGCTGCTGTCTACGCCCAACCCGCTGCCGCCAACTACTTCACTGCTCCCTCCCACCCTACCCCCAAGCAACGCGGCTACCGCGTATGCGACAAATGCGGCGCCATCGAGCAACCACACATAGGCCGCTTTAGGTTGTGCGGAGGCTGCGTGAGTCATCCCCCCTTCGCGATCTACCACCTTTATCTGAACGTCGCGTCTGTCCCTCATCTAGATGGCCACCCAGTACTGCGTGAGTCCCCCCCTCGCTACCTTTGTTCGGCTTCACATTCTGACTCTTCGCTTAGTCTCAGGACTGCCAGAAGGCACACTGGCCATCGCACAAGGCGATCTGCCAACATACCGCGTCGCAGATCTCGTCTGCGAAGCAGCCCAACTACGGAGCCGTCGACGAGAACCTCGTCAAGCACCTCCGCAAGTTTGTCTCCTCTTACAACCAGCTACTGGCATGGGCCGGCTTCCAGTCCCTCCAGCTGAAGCGCATGCCCTCCAACATCCGCCAAAACGCGCTCCTCGTCGAGCTCAGCTACCGTCCTACGGCCCCGGACTCCCTCCGCAGGTATGCGTCTCTCTACCTCCCGCTTCCCGGCGTCTGAGCGCGTCCCTGACGTCATCGCCAGATTTTCCGTCAAGGCCACCCATGTTGTCCCCCGGACGTACGTCACGGACAACGACCCGCTCGTCGGCGAGGACATCCTCCGGCGAGAGGACCGCTGTCGCAAGGGTGGAGGCATCGGCTGCGCCGTGATCCTCATCCAGTGCGGCGAGATCAGCCAGGTCATGCCCGTCGAGGTCGACTCGCCCGCCCGCATCTCGTGGGACACCCGCGATGACTGGTCCGACGTGCTCCGGCACTTCGTCGAGTCCGGCCGGACGGACTTCAAGCCCATATCCACGACCGCCAGGGGGTAAGCAGGAGTTCTCTTCCACTTCCGCACAGCCTACAGTTGCTGACCGACTTGCTTTTCTAGCATCGTCTACGGATGAGCGCCATCTTCTTCTTGCTCTCCCTTGTCCACCTTGGACGTCGATCGCCTCTTCATACCCCGCTCTTCTCCTTCTCTTTCCCCCTGCACGACCGATGTACTGGATGCCGTCGCGCGCTCCCCGCTTCGTTTCTCTCTGAACAGTCGCTTCGCTCCGTGTCCGTCCTCGCTCTGACCTTCCTGCGGACCTTCCCGAGTCGCTCTTGCTATCCTCCTTCGTCGCTTCGAATTCCTCTTCGCGTCTCCCCCCACTCTCCACTCCTCCTTCCGCCTCGTCATCGCTCGCGCTCTGTACCTCTTCGTTCCCACCACTCCACGCATGCTCCTAAGTTATCACCACGCAATCCTGGCTCGTAGATGGCCCTGTACCTGTACCTGTACAGCATGACTCATGTGTATTTTGACGATCTGCAAACGCAGTAATGATATCTTGGATAACTCCAAACTTTCGTACCAGTGTGACTTTGTCTTTTTAGTCGAGTCGCCCCGCGTCTGTCTAGCAGACCTTTTTCAGTGCTCGACTTGACTTTCTGGGAAACCGGCCGGTCGCGACTTGCAGGATGCGAGTGGCACGGCTGCTCTATAATACTCCATCTTCTGCGTTCGATATGCAATCCAATTTCGGCGTCTTCCATTCTTGTTCACTTCATGAATACTCCGTTTAGGTATGTTCTCCTCCATACAGGATACTCACTGAGCGGAGCCGGTGTCGAAGTGTCCTTCTAGGTTCGGTGGCAGTGCGGAAGAACCATTCGCGTAAGATCTGCGCTGGTGTATATGTATACGTATGCGTACTTCGACGCACTGGTTCCAGTGCCAACAGCGCGCAGGTACTAGTCTCTAGTCACTCCGAATCATCGAGCTTCGCTCCTTGACGTCCAGATTTACGCAAGTTTGTGATCGAACGCGTTTCGGAAACAGCAGGTGTACTAGGGTTGGCCCGTTGAGTGCACTGACAGCGATCACAACTTTTTGCATTGCATTGATATCGGCGACTGGCACTGGTCGCACCGGTACACACTGGCGTTGATAGTGATGTTGTCGTACATTGAGATGGTTTTCCCTTCCCTCCTTCCCTTTCACCCAGACCTGTGCGCAGGCGGGCGCCCGAGCCAATCACCCCAGCCCAAACTCTACAGCACGTCTTCCTCCATACGCGACGCTGCGGGGCGTCACGCGTATATCTTCTCGTGGAAGCCGGGGAGGATCTCGGCGGTGCGGAAGGCGGGGTCGCCGCGGACGGCGTTCTTCGTGCGCTGCCACTTCTGCTTCGCGAACGTCCACTCTGTAGTGCAGGGGAGGGGGGGGGGCGCGTTTCGGATGCACGCGTGTTAGCGTTCTGCATTCTGCTCTCGGTGGTGGCACCCCACGCGCGCCGAAGCGGTGGCCCCGCGGACGTATGACTTTCACCGCCGCAGCCGCCTCGCCTCCAGCGACGCGGCTCCGAGCTCGAAATTTTGAGTTTCGAAGGCGCGTTCCTGGGTGGCGCAGTCCGGACATGGGACGGGCGCGGAGACGGGGGCAGGGAAGGGGGGCGGGGAGGAAAAGCGGAGGCTCACCTTCCATCGTGGGCACGGCGTTCCCAGACTTCTCGAACTCGTTCTGGGTGTAGCCCTCGCGCTGGAGCACGGGCGACTCCACGACCGTCCGCAGGCGGACGTCGTTGTTCGGCCTGCACGTAGATCAGGGAACGTCAGCACGCAGACTACGAAACACGATGCCAAGTGGGGATCCGCACCGGGGGAAGTAGAGGATGCCGAGGCGGTCGACGTGCTCCTGGTCCTTCGGGGGCGCCGAGACGCTGCGGCAAGCGCGACAAGGGGTGAGCATCGCGCCTCGGTAAATTGTGATTGCGTCTGGCACGTACCGGTGGACGGTGCTCTTGACGTAGCCGCCGGTGAGGAAGGTGAGCGCGTCGCACGCGTTCACGGTGAGCGTGCCGTCCTGCGGCTTGACCCACTTCCACTCGTTCGTCTTGTGGTTCCGGATCTGGAGCGCCGCGACGGGCTGGCGGAAGAGGAGCGTCCAGGAGCCGAGGTCGGTGTGTCCGGAGCCCCAGAGGCGGCCGATTTTAAGGTTCTCTTCAGGCGTGTATTTGCTGTACTTCATGTACCGGAAGTGATCCTAGACACCGTGTCGTGTGGTTGGGGGGCCGTGCTATGTGATGAGAAGGGGGCACGCACCTCGCTCTTGAGCTCATACCGGTGGATGTTGGTGAAGTAGTCTTCAGGGAGCTCAAGTGCAATCGCGAGCAAAATGTGTAGCGGGTCGAGAACTTCCTTGTGGAGGGACTGGATGGCAGTCAGCGCACAGTCTCACATCAGTTCATATGGTTGACTTACCCGAGCAAACTCCTCAATCTCTCCCAGGTGAGTCTGAATCTCGGCGGGATGGTTGTGAGTGAAGAAGCCGTCGAACTCTGCGAATCTCAGCATGAACGGACGCGATCGACAGTGGAGGTGGATGAACGCACTAGGGATGTTGTAGACCTCGGTGCGATCCCTTATACCAGAGGCAGCGTCCAGGATGCGGCGACCCGAGGGCACGTACCCGTTATACTGGCCGTTGTCTGCACCAAGGATGAGCGATGCAAGCGAGCTGGATGAAAAATGTACTCACCGAGGCCCTCTGGCACATACTTGAGCTTCTCCTCCAGAGGGATCTCGTAGAACTGCTTGCCGATGGAGAACTGGCGGTTGACGTGCTCCTGGGAGATGTTGAAGTTCTTCACGTAGAAGAAGCCGTCCTCGCGCACGGCCCTGATGAGCTCCTCGGCAAGCTTTTTGTTGCCCTCAGGCGTTCCATAAGACCTGAAGTCGAGCGTAACGAGGTCGGCCCAATCGAGGTTCTCCTGTCGAACAAAATTAACAGCAGGCGCAATCAGTTGTGAGGTTGAGATGGCGCAGTGACATGTGGAGAGTGGGAGTGAATGGACCCGTACCTTCGTCTCGGGGACGTAGTTGAAAGATCCGAGCTCGGGAACTGGAACAGGCATGGTGGTGGAGATGAACGTAGGCTAGGATCAACACTGACAGGCGTTGTGTGATGGATGCAATCCGATCTGTGGGTACGAAGGCGTACGGTTGACCCCTTTTCTATCGTTTCAGCACGACAGAGCTGTATGCCTTGCTCGCTGACACAGGAGGTTCGGTCGCACGTCAGGATGGGAATAGGTCACATCATCCGCAGGATGAATGGTGGAAGGTCGGTATCAGTCCGTGTGACCTTTGGAGAGATAAGATTATGACGCAATAGGACCCAGAACTTAATGTCGCGACACCTTGTGAGCCATGTCATGGCGACTTCGACGAGCCCAATTACCAGTCGGAGACTCGGAATATCACGACAGGGGTCTAGTCCTGAGAGATGCAGAGAACAACCTGCCAGTAGAGCGAATAAATTAGCGGAAGCCCGTAGGAGGATTATTAAGACAGAAAAACCTTCTTGTGGTATCGTGAGGGTCAGCCCCCCAAGTTCGAACATCTACTGTAAAGTGTATACAGTTCGCGGACAAAGCGGTGGTTGGTTGAATTCGGACCGGCGTCTATGTATACGATCCTCGTGGCAGATGGGCGCTTATGATCATAACATGTTTTGCCGACTGCTACCACCATTCTCTACGCTCAGTCAAGGCTCAGACATGTTTTTGCATCTCCGTTCGCGACAGCCATCACGGAAAATGAGTCACGATCTACTTGCTAACGCACTCAAGCTTACTGGGGGTATTTGCTCAATATTCAACAGAATCTCGAGGTGGTGCTTCTATATTGTGCGATCTTGCGTGCTGACAACTAACCGCATACGCTCCGCAGGAAGTGGCCTGGGTTGCCTTCCCGTGGGACCGCTCTCACTTCCGCCTTTTCGTTGCCTAGAAAGCTGGTCAGCCGCTGCTTGAACGTTGAACGCAATCAGGGTGGCCGCTGGTGCCTTGCGAAGGACGCACGCCGCGGGATTGTCAGGCGGTATTTATCTTGACTGATGGAATGCCGCCGTTCCTACTGGGTCTCCTCTGAGGGCCCAACACTTCTGTCTGTCGACGTTGAAGATATGACTGCTCACAAGTCAGAGAAACGTCCGTGGACCAGCTATCTTTGGTATGTCTTTACGTGGCCGCCTTGAACCTTCTTCATCTAAATCGCGACACAGGGATACATGGGACAAGCCTGAGGACGAGCGGCGTTTTCTCTTCAAGCTGGATGCGTGTCTTCTCACGTACGCGGCGTTGTCGTACTTCAGCAAATAAGTGTCTTCTTTCTTTCCCTATATGCGCGTGTTTTGGCTGATAGCTTCGACTGCACGTACCTTGATCAGCAGAACGTTACGGTAGGTCTCAATTTGCGTAGGTTGATGCCATAGATGGTGATTAAGCCGGTTCTAGAATGCATATGTCTCGGGTATGCAAGAAGAGTAAGTCTCTATCGTGTTGGCTCGAGTCTTGCTAACCGTTCGACATGGACCAGTCTAGGACTGTGAGGCTGCTTTTCCCTTTACTCGCATGCATAACGCGCTAAGTGCCCGGCAGTCACGGCAATCAGTTGAACTACATCACGACGGCATGGACTTGTGGATACGTCATAGGACAGATACCCTCGAAGTCCGTTCTTACGTCCCCCACGCTGCCTGCGGTGGCCTCTAACCGCTTGATCGAACAGCATGCTAATCACAAGGATACGTCCGTCGATATGGGTACGTGGCATGCTTGACCGTTATCTGAAACTGGTACTGACGTCCCTAATAGATCCCCGCTATGGAGGTAATATGGAGCGCACTCACCATGGTCCTCGCGAGTGCGAAGAACTTTGAGACGCTCATCGTTGTTCGCTTCCTCGTCGGTAAGTCCAATTACAATAACGTGGCACATATAGCCTCCTTACTGATCAACTGATCAACTGACAGGTCTTGCCGAGTCGACATTCTACCCGGCCATTCAATACGTGATTGGCAGTTGGTACAAGGGCGACGAACTGGGGAAACGCGCATGCATCTTCCACGTGTGTACATCACCCTTCCCGCGTCGGCCCCAAGATGCTTAACTCCAGAACACCGTCGTAGACTGCAAGCGCACTCGGACCCATGTTCAGCGGCTTCCTTCAGACGGTTCGTCTAACTATTCAGCTGGTCGTATGGACGCCAAGACTTATTGATCGTCGCAGGGGGCTTACAACGGATTGAACGGAGTTCACGGTCTGGCCGGTTGGAAATGTGAGTCGTGCTTAAGTGCCTGCGTCGAAGCGTCCGTGCTAACTACATCGTATCCTATAAGGGCTCTTCATTATCGACGGTATTATTACTATCCCCATCGCCTTGCTCGGCTTTTTAATCATGCCAGGTGAGTAGTATTGACGTCGATGCGTAGGTTCCATAAGGGGAAGCTTGTGTTGACGGCCTCTCAGACCTTCCATCGAACACAAAGCCGTCGATCTTCTACACGCAAGAACAGATCGATATCGGAAAGAGGAGGATGGCCGAGATCGGGAGAAAACCTCCTGCCGCCTTCACGAGGAAGAAGGTAGGCGTGCATCGGATGACCGTCGGTTATTGGCTTCAACTTGACCGCCGACTTCACGCATAGATACTCGGGTTCTTCACAACATGGCACATCTACACCCTCGTTCCACGTAAGTGGTCTTGTTTCCGGGTCACTTTATATCGGAGGTTCTGATGTCTTCCGGTTCAGTTTATGTCCTGGTTCGTACTCCCCCCGGTAATGTCACAACGGCGATTAACACATAGCGAAGTTCAACAACGGAGGAGGATCCTCGAATTCTATGATCTTCTGGTATGGCAACATGGTTTGGCCTCGCATAGTACAGGACTAACGTGTTCGTTCTCAGGCTGAAGAGCTTCAACAAACCGGGGCACACCGTGTATACTATTGGCCAGATCAACACATACCCTCTCGGCATACAAGCTATCCAGGTGGTAACCAGTAGGTCGAATTGGGGGCATTATGTGGTTGATCCAGTATCCTGACCAGGTACTTACTCGCGTGATCTTTCGTAGCGCTCATCTATGCCTGGTGGTCGGACATAGTCCGTGCGCGATGGCCCCCAATGCTGCTTGCAGGGGTGAGTCTTAACTTTGTTTCACATCTATGGTCGGCGCACACGCACTGACCAAACGCCCCCCGCTAGACGTGGGCCATGGTGACGAACATCGTGCTAGCCTCCACACCGCTGTATGAGCATATCACGCGGTACGTCCTTTGGTTTGCATCGTTCGCTCATGCTCGCGCTCATACAGCACAGGCGATGGGTGTTCTACTACTTTGTGCGTTTTCCACTCACCCTTGCATTTCTGAGGCAGCGGCCCGTACTGACATTCGTTATTCCTTCTAGACCCTCATACAAGGAGGACTGTCCGGCCTCATCCTGGCATGGGCAAACGAGCTTACCGGACACGACAACGAGAGTACGTCCGAGCCCGTGTGTGTCCGCACAAGCCACCTGACGTGAGCCGTGTAGAGCGCGCCTTCGTCGTGGCCAGCTGTAATATGTTCGCATACGTGGTGCAGGCATGGTTGCCTATGTGCGTTTCCGCTCCTGTGCCCTTGAGCTCGAGGCTTTATCTGACTGTATGCCACCCTCCTCCTCGTACCCCTCAGACTCATCTTCCCCCAAGTCGAGCAGCCGCGGTAAGCAAATATATAGCCCTTATAGTACATGCTCCGAACTGAGTGCCGTCCTTCCCCTTTCCAGGGTGCTCAAGGGCAACGTCGCCACCGCGTGCATCAACTTCAGCATGAGTGCGTGTTCGTTCTTCTCGTAACCCACCCACGCATCACTGCTCACACGCCGTCCACCCAGTGTGCTTCGCCATGGCCACGCTGTACCTCTCGAAGCGCGACCAGCGCAGGGAGCGCAAGCTCCGCGCGAGCGCCGTGCCGAGCGAGGCCTCTTCGGACGACTTGGACTACGTCCCCGAAGACGAGACGCACGTCGACGTCAAGAAGGCGAAAACGCAGGCCCAAGTCCACCACGCCTCCGAATCCGACACGAACGTCACAGAGGTCGCGGCGCTGCCCACGCTGACGTCGGAGTTCCGCTGCGCCGCGAGCATTGCGTGAAGTGAAAGTTCCTATCCGCCATGAGTAACGGTAGCATCAGTCATAGACGAACCATGCACACACACATTTACTCCTCCCTACCTACATAAGTAGGCTAGGTAGGCATCGGTAGTTTAGCATCAATGACCCCTTCGAAGCACGCCACGCCGCGCATACGTGTATCCGTAGATATATCTGCACCGCACTCCCCCAAACGCAGTCAGTACAGTAGTAGGTCCCCATCCTCAGCCCATCCCGACCCAATTCACACCCCCGTCTTCCTCTCGAGAACCACGAGCTTCGCGCTCCGCTTCATCTCCAGCACACTCCCAAGCCCGAGGCCGGGCCCGTCCGGTATCTGCCCGCCAGACAGCGCGGCGCGGAGTGCGTGCCCGCCATGGAACCACCACCCGTCGAACCCGGTCACGAGCGCAACCTCCGTCCACCCGTCGTCTTTGCTTGTCCCCTTCATCATCTCCTCGAAAGCGGCCGCCTCGGCGATGACGTGCGTGACGCCCCGCGCGCGCGCGAGGTCCGCGAGGGACACGTTCTCCGTCTTGTCGTACACCCAGCCCGTGTGCGTGTGGCGTGGTGCGTCAATGGCAGGGTGGAACGGGGGCGCGTGGCGGTGGAGGAAGAGCGATGCGCCCGTCTGCGCGGCGAGGTTCGAGATGTGCACGTGCACTGTGTCGGCGCCGTCGTTAGGAGGGACCCAAAACACAGAATCGCGTGAGACAAGGCAGGGAGCGAGACAGAGAGAAAGGGAAGGAGAAGGGGAAGGGGACGCACCGTGCTCGCGGCCGGCGAAGGCGTCGTTGAACGCGTGCAGCGCGGTGCCCCCCGGGTAGTTCGCGGCGGACGCGCGCGCGACGAGGACCGTCGCCGCGGCGTTCGCGGCCAGCATCCCCCCAAGCGCGAGAGCGCACCCCAGGCCGAAGAGGGAGCGCTTCAGCCTGCTCGCCCTGCCGTCGCCGTGTGTCGTATGTCAGCATCGGGTTGGACGGCAGGCAAAAAAGGAGTTGGAGAGGGGGGGGGGACTTACAGCCATGCGGCGCCGCGCGCGGCGGCGACGTTGAACGCGGGGACGGCGTACACGACGAAGCGCCACTCCTTGTGGGCGAGCGCGCTGATGAGCGCGACGAAGGCGAGGTGCGGGAGCAGGAGTGACCGCACTCTGCCGTCCAGCAGGAAGCCGAGGGCCGACAGCGGGAGCGAAGAGAGCAGCAGCTTCGGGAGGTATGAGGTCGCGTATGCGTGGAACGGCTCCACCTGTGGGGATAAGGACGGGGACGAGGACGAGGAGGGTTAGTTAGGCCCAGGAAGACCGTTACGTTATGTCGGAGGGCACGGGAGGGCGACTTACGCCCCACTCTGCGCTCTTGCCTTGGACGACGTTGAAGTATATCCCGTAGAGCTCTGGCCAGAGCGGCCACTGCTGCCAGAAGTACGAGTCGACGAGCACTGTGAGAGCTGTGTTCGGTGTTCGTCAGCTGCGCCCGATGGCCCTCAGACGGACAGAGACTCACCGGCAGAGATGATGCCGGAGACGAGCCCGACCTTAATCACATTGTAGAGAGACGTGTATCTGATGACAGCCTGGAGGGCGAGAGGGCCAAGCAGAAGGAGCAGCTCCGAGCGGAAGACGACGGTCGTGAAAGTGAGCAGCGCTATTGCCCGATGTACGTTCGACTTGGATGGACGGGTCGAGTTTGGTGCCCGGTCGATGAGGAGGCGCAGGGCCATGTTCGCTGCCGTCCAAGCACGCCATGAGCATCGCATAGTGATATTCCATAGCCGGGGGGGGGTGGCAAACTCACCGGGTAGAAGGGCGAACATGTTCGGCAGGGTGCGCCCCATCCAGAACGGGAGGTGGAACTGCGTTATTGACAGGAGCACGAACATGAAGCCCGCAAGCCGCCCGAACCGTCTTGTCACAGCTCGTCGAAGGGCGATTATTCCTACGGCGTTGGCACTGGCGAGGACCATTCGCACTACGCGCGCATAAGTACGCGTTATGGCTTGGGGGATGTGGATGTGGGGGGACTCACCAATAATTTGCATGTCAAACTTGTCCTCGAAGATCCCGAGCCACGACCCTATCCGCAACACGACGTTCGACGCCCAGGCAAGGACGACGCTCCCCACGAACGTCCGCGGGACGGCGCCGGGGAAAGTGAAGTGGTCATACTGGATGGCGGGCGACAGACGCAGCGGTAGGGAGGGGGGGTTTCAATGCGCCATGTTCACGCTGTGTATTCGCAGGACGGATAACGCGGGCGCACTTTGTGTAGATTGGAGGAACCGACGCCGTACATGAGCACATCATGCGTCGCGTGGAGGTTGAAGCTCTCTTCGACCTTGGTGTATGGGGCCAGCGAGACGTAGCTGAGACTGGTCAAGAGGATGGCGAGGTCCAAGACTAGACTCATGGTTGAGAAGAGAGGTCCAGAGGCAGCCTCGGAGGCATAAGCAAAGCTTGGATAGCAGGTATTGGTGGGATATACTAGCAGAGGATGTTCAATACAACTAAGTTGAAGTTAAGTACAGCGCGTCGATGGCGCTGCGGCTTGATGGCAGCGGTCCGGTTTCTGCGTCGGGTCCAGTGCGGGCCGGGAATGCTCAACTCCTCCTCCTGAGTACTCAAGTACTTAACTCCTGTGAGCCACCAGCCGCCTCCTGTCATGGTCTGTCTTCTTCTAGGGTCCAATACGGTCACTCACCCGGTCCCTCGTCGTTTACAAACGACATCTTCTCTGCTTCCCAACTCTTTACAAGCAAGCCCCCTTCGCTTTTTATTGATCCCTCCTCGTTACTGACCATTGGCTTCTTTCCTGCTCTCTCGTCAACAGTGTCGTCCATTACCGCTCACACTCTTAACCTCGACGAGGAGTTCGCCGCCGCCTGCTTGACCATCACGAAGCAGGTCCCGAACCGGTCTCCCATCACGACTGCCTTAACTCTCCGCAAGCTCTCGCTCCCGGACGACAGCGTCTCCAAAGCGACCCCCCTCAGCGACAAGTACACCAGCGCATACAGTGACTTCTATGGCAGCCGCACTCCCTGTATCTTCAAGACTGGCCCTGCCTGGCGCGTACGCAAGGGCCCTGAGGCCCAGGGCATCTACCGTGAGGCTCGTCCGGTCTACCGTCACCCCATTGCGCGCACTTGGCTCTCTATTGGGAAGCGCATATACCACAGCCTTGACTCCATTGGCGTAAAGTGGACGTCCATCAACCCCCTCGCCTACGCCAATGCCGGGGAGGCCAAGCCCTTCTGCCCTCTCATCATCTCCATTGGTGTGAAGCCCCACTCCCTCCTCTACGACGCCGCTGTCGACGCTACCGCCGTCGTCAAGAAGATCCTCGTCGAGGCTGGTTTCCCTACCATCGAGGTGGCCTTTGTCCAGTCGTTAGTCACTCTTTCCATCGCTGCCGGCCCCAAGCTCCAGTCGTTGGACCCCCTCCTCGACTACATCCCCGACCTGCGAAAGCCCTTCACCACCGCTCTTGGTCTCTCCATCGCGCCCCTGAAGTACCCCTGCTTCGAGGGCACAGCTGCTCTCTACTTCCGCCTTGGCAAAGACGACAAGCGCACCGCCCTCCTGACCTGCGCGCACGTCGTCCGTCCCCCTGCTATCTACGCCAACACGGGCATGCATAGGAACGATCGCGAGGCTCATGAGGAGATCGTCGCGCTCGGTGACATGGGCTACAGCAACGCCGTCAAGGCCATGACGAGCACCATTGGCAGCCTCCTCTGCTCCATCGACGTCTGGAACAACAACCTTGACAGGCTGGGGAAGCCCCTCGAGGGAGAGGACAACATGGTCACCAAGAGGCGCGAGGAGTTTTTAAAGTCGGTGGCGAGGGCGATGAAGAAGATCGGGAAGGTGAACGCGCTCCATGACGAGGTCACCAAGTGCCGTACCACCCCTGACCAGCGCGTCGTTGGCTTCCTGCTTCACTCCGAGAAGATCGAGGTCGCGGACGAGCCCTACAACTTCACCAAGGACTGGGCCCTGATCGAGCTGTACGACCGGAAGATTGATTGGTCTACGTTGGTACGTCTTTTTCCATGTCTTTGTCTCCGTCTCTCGTCTTCTCCATCGCTCGTCGCGTTTTCCATATACCGTCTCCTTGTCTTCAGTTTTACTGACTTACACTTTTCTTTCCTCCGCAGGCGGCAACCTCTCCGCCCCCGACTTCGCCAAAACGATGTTCCCTCAGCCCGTCGATCGAGCGAACTACCGGTACCCCTGAGACGGTCTCCTCCAGGCCCACGGCGTCGTCCCGGCCGACGAGTTCCGCGACCCGCAGCACCTCGACGTCCACAACGAGAAGTGCCTGCTCGTCGTGAAGAACAGGCTGACCACGGGGACCACCGTCGGCCGCGCGAACGGCCTCGAGTCCTTCACCCGCTCGTACGACGACCACGGCGGCCAGCACACCGCCATCGAGACCGCGGTCCTGCCTTACGACACGAAGCACGGCAAGTTCTCCGACGCGGGCGACTCCGGCTCCGTCGTCCTCGCCAGGGACGGCCGCACCGTCGGCATCCTCACTGGCGGCGCGGGCCCTGCTGACGAGATCGACATCTCGTACCTCACCCCTTACTGGTGGCTCGAGCGACAGATCAAGGCCAAGTACCCCGATTGTTTCCTCTACGAAGCCGCTCAGTAGGTGTGTTGTGGGCTCGGCAAGCTCATCGGACGCGCAGCGGACTTTTTCTCAGCGGACCTCTTCCTTTCCCCTTCCCACTTCCGTCACCTCGGCGTTCCCATAGACTCATCCGCCTGCGCCGATACCTATCTATCATGCTCGTCGTTTCTGGTTTTTACTCTGATTGTTCTGCGGCTGTACTTGCGCGCCGACATTTCTCGGCCGGACAGTGTCGTTTCTGCGCATTTTTGCTTTGCGACACCATCTTTCGTGTCTGGATGCTCCGAGGCCGTCTTGGACGGGGCCCCTTCGTGTCTCATGTCTCATGCAATTTCTTGGCATGAACGCCAACACCATGTTGCAATACATCAAATTCATCGCACATCGTCTTCTCGATCGTGCCCTCGGATTTCCCCAACATTATGGTTCATCAACTAATCCGTTCGGTTTTTTGGATCTCGTCTCTTTCCAAGGCAAGACCAACTTCTTCGAGAAACGAGTTTTCGACTACGCCCGGCCCCACGCCTTGTGAGTTGCGTGCCTCAACCTCGCCGACGTCGGTATCGGACGCTGCCGCTCGTCGGCGCTATACCTTATGGAGGAGCGGGGAAACGCCGTGATCCGCCTATCGGCAACTGGCGGATTACCACGAGCTCAGAGCTCGAGCTGGTACCCCAACCCCTAGTCTATGCGCGGTAAAGAGCGTGCTTTCGCTCTGCAGTTCGATTGGGAATAAGTCACGTGTGTACACAAGTGGTAAACAGTGGGATCTATCCCAATATGAAGGAGCGACAACAACTAGGTGAGTAGAAGTAACATGCAACGGAACAAACAGACAGAGTGGGCGAAGCCCCCCGCCCATGCGGGCGAGCCTCCGACGCGGAAAGACGAGTCTCCGGAACCTGTGGGCAAAGTGAGCCGCGTACCCCACATTTTAGGAGTCTCAAGATGACGCAGATGCGCGAGCAATTACCCCAGATTTAGGAGACGAGGGACTCACCATTGCTATCTTGGGGGAGGTAACTGTATGGTCCGCTGCGTAAATGCTGTGTGTGTCACTGCATCCGCTTGCAGATATGGCGCTAAGACTTGGGCGTGCCTTCGGAGATAGAGAGTGAAAGTGTCACTTTTCCACCGCCCGATCGCCTTCACCGTCTCGAACGAGATGCCCCGGAGTAGATATTCCAACGTTCCTCCTATGCGAAGGCTGTGACCCGAGAGGGTTGGTGTGTTTGCAATGGTGGCGGCCACCTTCAGACGCTTCAGGAGGGCGTTTCTTGTTAGCGGTATGGTTTGCCTGCCTTGGGTGTAGGCAAAGATGTGGGAAGTTGACTCGCTTCGATTGATCACGAGATGATTCTCGAGTGCCATCCAGGGATCTATTGCGCCAGTTTGCTGTGCAATGTAGATCTGCTCCCCATCTGCTGCCACCTTGGTACGCAGCAAGGTTAAGCTCCATATGGTACTGCCATCCTGATGCTGCTCTTTCTTGAGGGACTCTTGGGATGGGTGAGCAGCGGGGTCGAAAGCCTTCTGATTGCGCACCGTTAACTCTCCTAGATGTGCCAATGAGAAGAAGCCAAATGTTATGCATGCCCAGGCTGCGGCGTCTAAGGGTGTCGACAGGTCGAAGAGAGGGGCGAGTTGTTGCAGGATCTCGATTGTGAGAGGCTGGCGAGCCAGGCGCTTGGACGATGGTGGAGCTAAAGAGCATGCTCCGGTGATGGTGGCATCGAGCTGTTGTTGGTTGGGGTGTCACGGGAGCCCATGAAGGAGGTGCCACGCCCAGATGCCGTATACGTAGTTGTTGATTGTGGTGGCCGCGTAGTGACCGGCTAAGGAGGTGATGAAAAACTGAAGGACCATGAGGCTCACCGGTGCCCGATCCCCTTCTGCCAGCCCTCTCGCATCGCACACCACATGGAAGACCAGTAGCCCTACCCCATACAATGCTGCTGTACTCTCTCTCCATGCGGCAGCGGTGACATCTGTGATCCTTGCAATGTCCATGTCCATGATTAGGATTGGTTTGCCGTGGTCGTCAAAAGCTCGTCAGGAGGATGGAGGCAGCCAGAGCCGAAGTCTCTCATTTGCAAGACAGTGAGGGCGGAGGTGAGATGGGGACAGGATTAAGCCAGGGCGGTATGGACGTGGGGTGGACAGAGATGGGCGCGATAAGGCAGTGTTGCCCGCATTTAGGGTGGGCTGGGTGCTGCTTGTACCAGTGCTAAAGGGGGTCCCGCTCGTCTGGCCAGTATGATGTTCTCCACGCGAGCTCATGTTGTTGGAAGTCATTGTTCTGGAGGGCGCGTCACATGTTCTCTTGATTCGAGTTTGTAGGTTTTGGTCTTGGATGAACTGCAGTGCCTTTTGTACGGGCGTGACCTTCCCTGGCGGTCTCTGGTGCATCAAAGTCCACGATGAACTTTCGCACTGGCTCTGGGATCGGTATGGGGGAAAGGAGGAGATGCCTTGGGGGGTATCGACCTCGAGAAGGGTCGTCAGCTGGGTTGCGTGTGCTCTTGACATATCTTGAATGCGCTCGAAGCTCTCGGCTGCCCAGGACTGCTGAGATTCACTTGAAAATGTCATTGACCGCCTGGTTTCTGCTCCGCCCTCTCTACCAGCCTTCCACCACACCTCTGTTGTCTCCAAAAAGTTTGAAGTCTGCACATGGAAGTGAGTATTGAAGAACTGCGAGGACCAGGAGCTCAAAACTGATGGCTTCGGCCCATCTGATGTCCCGTTTGTCTGTGTTCCAACCCGGAAGAAGCCTCCACGCTCTCCATCGACTGTTGATAATGATCGTGATGCCGACGCCTGAGCTTGCATCGGAGAAGACTTGGGCATCCCATACTGTTCGAGGTCCTAGGATCTGCCGCTGGATGGTAGGCCCGGTGAGATACTCCCTCCACCAGCGGAGGTCTTCCTTGATTCGGGAAGGTGGGGTACGAGGCATGAAAGGATGGTCACCAAAGATCTCCAGCATGGCCTCCAGGCTGGCCAGGTACGGACGTCCTTGTTCCGCCACCAGGGAAATGTGCCAAAGTTTGCCGTGAAGCTTCTGGACCTCCTGGAGCGTGTGCACCCGGCGCAAAGACCAGTCATCGATAGCGTGCACGTACTTGTCAGCCTTATTGCGGGGGATCCTGACAATGCATGCCTCGAGGTTCCACTCGAAACCCATGAAGGGAAAAATGGCGGCGAAGTTTGTGGCCTTCTCTGGTTGCCACCGCATGCCCAGGTGGTCAGCAATGCGATCGATGTCATCGTCATTGTAGGTGAACCGGGCATCCTGTGCCAAGCGTGGTGTTGTGCCTGAGAGATCTCGAATGGGGAAGGCCATGTTCTCCAGAAACTCATCTGTCCATCCATCAGGGAGTTGGTCTCCTCTGAACCAGATGCGGCCACCGTCTTGGCGCCTGCCTCCGTTTCGCTCAATCTGCTTCCTCCATTCACTTCTTCTTTGATTGTAAGCTTCCAGGTGCTCTCTGGGAATTTGCAAGAAAACCGTATCGTCGACCCACTTGGTGAGCGGTCCAATGCCTTCTGCGCGCATAATGTCAGCAAAGGCATCAGCCAGTAGTCCATAGAGTCCTGCATGGGAGCTGACCCCAAATGCGGCGCAGGTGTCAATGGTGAATTGGTCGTTATTTGAGAGGTGAACAACGGCTCCTGGCCACTGTGATGGTGCCAGAGGGATGGTGCGGTAGGCCTCCACCACATCTCGTACTGCCCCTTGAGAGCCCGGCGGGAGCTGCCAACACAGGAGCGAGAAGGCCGAGAAGGTGCCCCAGGTGCAGGGGAAATTATTGGGATCAATATGATAATTAATTGAAGTGTGGTTGTCTGTTGGCGTGCATAGGAAAGAGAAGTTTTGGATAAGCCTATAAGCTCCGGGTTTATGCGGTTTGGGAATGAGAGATAATGGGGAAGATTGGAAAGGGCCAATAAGGTCCTCCACCTCATGTGTGCCAAAAGGACCCAAATAAGGACCCCACGCAAACTCCAACTGAACGATCTACTCAAATTGGGCTCTATGTACCAGCAAAGAAGGGCTATTAAAAGGTGTGTGGGTATGCTTGATGTGAGGAATGTCTGATATGAAACCTCTCCTGATGGAGAGCACCACATTAGGGTAAGCGTTCCCCAGATGGTGACGCTGAAGTAGCTCATCCCAAGCAGCTGTTCTGAGCGGCGTGAGCGGGTTAAGCCTTCTCTGCTCGAGGGCACTGCGAGGCTCCATGCGATGTTTGTCCGCATCCTGAACACTCATGTCGGTCATCGTGGTTTCGGGCAGAGCAACCTCTCTCTCATTGCCAGTTGGTGCAGATGATTGTGCCGTGGCGTGTCTGGATACAGTTGCCAACCCGGGTGCATCGCATGCGCTTCCCGTCCTAGGTTCGTTCGGATACGCAGTGCGCAACCTCGCTCAGTGGGTGCCGTCTGAGACAAATGGTGCAGATGACAGTGGGCGGAGATCCTGCACCGTCCCGAAAAGAACCACCGCCGGGATGTCCTCGATAGGGTTCTCGTTTGCGAAAATTCCTGTAGCCATCGTCACATCCACGGAAATGCTTTCGATCCACTCGGTCTTTGAAGGGGCTTGCCGCCTGCTTGTGAGAACATGGTTGCTGCGTGGGTTCCCATTCCCCGGTCAAGTCTCGTGTGCGCTGCAGCTGCAGTGGGGAAGTTCGCAAACGCAGGAGATTCCAGCAAAACGCATGGTGCAAACGCCAACGCAAGCGCAAAAGGAACCGATACTGCGGCGCGATAATGAGATACCCGCAAAAGTAGAAGACCCGGTACACCAAGTCCCCAGGGGTTTAACGCAGTGTTGGTTTACAGACGAGGACGTGCGTCCATGTGGAAGGAAGACCGCCAGAATGGGTGGATAAATGCATGATCACACAATGCCATTAGAAAGGACCACGCGATGTCCCAACCAATTCCAGCATGTGTGCAGAGCCCCATACAGGTGTCGTTGTTAGATTGGAAAGAGCGCAACACATTATCCCATGACAAATGACGGTAAGCACAATGCTAGATGGTATGGTCAAGAGGAAGCAACGTGCCTGAAACAGCATGTCTTCTGCCGCCCTGGTCCGGAGCTCTTCTACGATGCACGATAGGGCCCGGTTATCAATCATGGATATGTCAAAGTTGCCTCCTTGGTCCATCTGTCGATGCCATTCGTGCCGATACCTCTCCTGGTACTCAATGATTGCCTGTGTTCCGAAAGCCCATTCTGAGACGCAGATACTATGGTTTGCAAGGCCCTGGAAGAAGAGGAAGAGGGATTTTCGTGTCAATTCTGGCCATCCAAAATGCTCCATCCATCGTAGCATGACGGCACTCGTGACGCGAATCTCTTCCCAAGAGAGGTCTTCATCTCACTTGGTGTCCTTTGGCGGAGGCGCAGCTTGGGTAAGAACTAAGGTAGAGTCGCTCTTGACTAGCGACAGCGTGTCGTCGGCACTGGATCCTCGCGTCTTCGCTGCTGCCTGCAGGCCTGCCGGTGTGAAGTGATACAGCTCAATGTACTCACCCTTGTGGAGCTTGCCCAGGGCATAAGCGGATGGCTCTTGGATGAGTTCTGCAGGGGGTGGCACGCCGAATTCGACTTCTGGTAACTGGGATACTTTCGAGCTCTTTGAAGCTGCTGGATTCCCTCTGACGTTGAGGGGTTCAAGCGCATCTTCAGGTTGCTCGAGATGTTGCTGCAGCTGTTGTTGAGGTCTCGGTTGCTCTCATGCCTCTGGCTCCCTGACACTGTCCCAAACCCATTGCTGCCACAAAAGTTCTGCCGCTTCTTCGAGGGTCGCTGCATCACCTTTGGCTAGAAGTGCTGCCCAGTTCGGGGCGAAGAAAGCACCGGTGAAGTCGGGGATGCCTATGATGTGGGGGTTGTCTCTGGTGCGCTGCTCTCCTTGCTACTGTTGCTGTTGCTGTGGTGGGGGTGGAGGTGGAGGTGGGTGCTGTTGCTGAGGTCCCTGAGGGTTTTCGCCCGCCGGTTGCTCTTGGTGTGGACCTTGGGGACCTTGACCCGGCTGTTCACCTCCACCACCATCTGCTCCCTAGTTCCCTCCTGCTTCATTAGGCATGTCTCGGAAAGTGTAAAAGGGAGGCGATAAGATTGCAAAAGAAGCGAGCCTGGTATGAGAGGCTCGATGTGTCGACGGGCGCAAAGAGATGATGCGAAGGAACGAAGCACCCGTCTCCTGGCGCATAGACCTCCCACTCCGAGATGCTCGTACCTCACGAGTCTGAGCATCTCCATCTCGGTTCCAGAAGTTTTGGTGCCTGTGAAGATAGTCATTCGCTCTACAGGTCTCTCTGCACCGGCGCTGGCAAATTAGTCATTCCAAGGGTGGGGCAGGGCTGCGAAGTGGCCCAAAAGAGCCCAAAAGGTGCCCAGGGTGTGACCAAAGGGAGTTGCTCGCTGAAGGCACGTTCTCCTCTCCCCCCCACTGCTAGCACTTTCCCTCCCCTCAGTCTTGCTTGCTTGTATTGATTTTATATCTATTTTCTGGCCTACTTTGACTGCCAAAATGCAATTTTTCTCCCAGCTTCTCGCGGCCACGCGTGGGCGGCCGCAACAGTGTCTGCTATGCCTTTCCCCATGGCATTTCCTCAATATCTTCTTCATTTGCTATACGTTTTCTACTGCTATTCCTTGTCTCTTGGTGAGTACACTCTCTTGTTATTGATATATGTTTTATCTCTTCATTCCACTCTTCAATGGTCAGCGGTGCATACAATGTGGGCCAGGTGTTTTGGGGCGCCCATGCCCACTTTGTGATGACAATTTCTCGCTCATTTCTTCTCCAATTTCTTCGATATTTAGCGTGTTTTAAAGGCATAAGTCACACCTTTCGAACGCTTCTAACATGATGGTATGAAGGGTGTTGTATGCATTCCAGTCTACTATTTGCTTTGGTCAGCAGTTAGGTGGCTCTGACAGTGTATAACACCTGCTCTCCCGGTTGAACCCCTCTGTATCATCTTTGATTTTGCAGAAATATATTTCTATGCTATATGCAAATGCTTGCCCACTCCAAATTGTGCTCTGTCCTGCATTGAAGGTCGTCGCGGCCTTCACGACCCATCTCCCACATCGTGTGTGACCATTGGACATGGGCACCTACGTGGTTGGGGTTAGGTTTTATTTGATCCCAGGACCTCCTGGGACCAAATCGGACCAATTTGGTTGGGACCCTTGGAATGGCGGGGCTCCCCCGGCGCTCACAAATCCCAAGAAGATCCTTTCATGATTCACCATCAGTGCACCTTCCTAATCCAATATTCCCTCCCTCCCGTACTGCTGAGTATAGCGAAGCCGTGAGGGCAGGTGCAGAGAGACCCTGTAGAACGTCTGGAGCCGAGACTACCCAACCCCATGTCTAACTTGGCTTTCATATTCATAGATCTATTTGATAGACCACAACTCATCCTGGACAGAGAACAGTCAGAGTATACTTTCACCTCAATCAATACAGAGTACCCTTCGCCGTGACAGTTATAAGTCGAAAGTTCGACAACTTCACAGTGGTCGACTCACTGAAGGCGAGTACAGCTTCTTTGTCTGTGATTAATATTAATCCTGTTTGAAGTCTCGTTGTGAAGCCAATATCATTTTACACATCATATCATCAATTCTATCCATAGTACAGGGAGGCAAGCATGGAATGTATCTGTTTCAAAAATCTCACATCACATGAACATTGAGGGACTCAACACCGAGTCTCACAGACGAAGCCATGTTAATACACAGTAGTTTTTCTGGTATCGTATTTGGCCCTGCACGAAGGTGACTGGCTGACAGTGATACAATCATACCCTGCTTCCCGCCATCTCATCGGGTTTTACTTCACAGGGCATGCTCGGGCCGCTACCTTGCCGAAACCTCAATCTTCGGCACTATGGTAGCCTAGTCTCCATGCGAGGAGTGCAGCCAGCCATTCTCAGGCTGTCAACACAGGTATATAAGTACAACTTGTGATACATGTGTATGCCTAGTAAGACCCTATACCTGTCATACTCTGGTGAAGTACTGTACATAATGGTAGACTTTGCTAGGTAACTGCTGGGACCCATTCGATGGCGGTATCAAGGTTCAGTCCCCATAGGGTACAATGGTGGCTCGTGTCTGTTCCATCTTGCTGCGGCCATTGGGACTGCAAAATTTGATTTGAACGTATGGTTCTGCGACCCCATCACTCAGATTCAGATAATAATCCATCTCCTTCTCCAAGATTCCACAAAAGCTGAACCTTCAATTGACAGCCAGTGTCCGGAGTCTCCTGCCGTGAAAGTGCACTGTTATCCCCTCTCCTTGGAAGGTCTCCCGACGGCGTTCATACAGTGTTTTTATTATGACAAAGGTGATGCTTCTTCTGAACTCCGATATCCCCATCGCATTTTCACTGGCTTTTGCTAATGCACGGATAGAAGTGTGTGGCTTCTTTCGCTTTCTGTCGAGGCTGTCTTCACTCGAAAGCTATCAGAGCACTACAATTTTTGGTGTCAAATACACGACACATGACTTTTGGGCACATCAGCAGGAGTGCCACACATCGTGGTGACAGTGTTTCATTAGAAGTAGGTAGGTATGGAAGTGTTTTAAGGTTGGGCGCATTTACGCCCTCCCAATGCCATGTGGGACCAAAAAACTATCTCCTCTTCGTACACCTCCTTTGTCGAAATTTGGCTCGCAACAAAGTCTGCATATCTTGCAGCAGAAAGAACAACTTCATCGGAAATTGAAAGTGGACCAGAAATGCCCAGTTGCCTTTGTACCACGCGAGGAGCTCGGGTCATATGAGAAATGGGCTTATCTGGACTTTGTCTGTCAATATCAGATTACCGTCATGCCGTCAATGTAATTGTCTGGTATATCATTCTGACTGCCGCTCAATCATCGTTTATCGGGTTTACCTCAGGACGATTATCCTCACCATTGCTTATAAAGGGTGATCACGATGGCACAGGATACAATGGGAAGAGGGCTGGGACATTTGTGGTATGTCTCAGCAATGTGTTTCAAGTGACAAACAGCGAATGTAGCCCATGGGCGGTACGGCCATATAAGCCTGTGCTACAACTGCCAGATGGTTTCATTTGGTTCTAGCATTGTACGAGATGGGCGTCGCCTCTATTGATGTAGAGAGGGTCTAACCATCACAACTCGTAGAACACACCAGCAACGTGGAGAAGATATGCACAAATATTTGTGCACCTGATCACTCTCATTGACAACTTCGCGCCGGCCTTACTTTAGATCTAGTTCTGGGAGATCATGTAAACAACAACTGAAGGCCCGGCGTTGCCGGAGATTTCACTCTTTTGTAAAAGGTATCGACCTACAACCTGTATAGTTAAGTACCTTTGCCGATGGGCTTATTCTGGAGCCATGCTTGCATTGCAAAGGGAATCAGATGAGGACTCACTAATTGACGAGAGTCCTGTACACGAGTCACCGTCATTCACATTGGTGCAAGCCAGTTATCCGACGGCCAATGGATAGGAAGGGTTGAGGTAGTAATATAAAGAGTATAAAACATGCATTCGAAAATCTCATATAGACAAAGCAGACGGCGACCCTGCACCCAAGCGTAAAACACGAGAGGTAGCAGGGGGCAGCGATACGGTGGGGCTGGACTGGAGGAGGAAGAACAAGATGGACTCCAAGTACTGTTGGAGTTTGCAGTCATCTTGCGAGTCACAACCCTTGGTCACATCCACTTGCTCGAGGTGCTTCTGATCTCACCATTGAGGAAGTCGGCAGTGACGTTGTCGATCTCCTCATTGCGATGGTGCTCCCGTCGAGCCCCTTGCATACCTAAGCTCACTCATGATGTGGCTGTCATCCATGTTCTCAGTGATGTCCTTTGGCAACGAGCAGCAAGGCTCGTCATGTGGAATACATCCGTGGGCATGAAGGGGCCAATATGTGAGGATGTGGGGGGGAGCGCGGAGATGTAGATGTTGGTTGGGGACACGAGGCTCAATGCAATGGACTCGGACGACGACATAACGTCTCAGGGGTATCGCGGCCCCATCGTGCAGCAGAATGCTGAGCGCGTGCAGGAGGGGGCCGCCGACCATCTGGGCACCCTTGGGGAGTGGGCGCATGTGCTGGTGGTACACATCACTGGCTTGTGGGAAAACGAAGGTGAAAAAAACTAAGCACGATCAGGAACCAATTCTACGGCAACGACACGCAGAGAAAATGCATGAGCTCACCTAGAGGCTGCTGCTGTCGAAAGCCGAAGATGCCCAGTAGGACAGTATGAAGAGGTGGTCGTTAGGTGCATAATTGAAAGTCATCAGGGGTGTGGACTCCGTAGCGGAGGGATATTGTGCATGGGTGCTGGGAACCGCCCGCTGATCCTCGGAATGAGGGTAGATGAGGTGGGATACGAAGACATCCATACGGATGGGAGCTGGATCACTTGGAATACTGTTGGCGGTGTTGGCATGGAGGCTGCGTGACATCCGTGGCCGTGGCTGTGGATGGGAGGTAGTTGCACAAGAGGCTGCACGAGCTCAGGGACGACGATGAGACAGGCATGAGGAAGGAGAAGCTCTCAGCATCAGTGTCCTTGCCGTTGTTGTGGCTCTTCACCTTCTTCGCCTTCTTGTCCTTGTTCCGCTGGGGCCGGTAGACATAGTTGGGGTACATCGCTTCGTGCTCCTTCTCCATGCGAGGTCCTCCCAGTCTTGCCTCTCCTTCACGGAGAGGTCTTTCCACTGCTGGGAGATTGTCTTCGAGAGCTCCGTCTGGCACTGCTTCTTGACCAGGCTGGACGAACCGCTGTCCTCCTGTGCTGCCTAGTGCTCCTGGCACTTCTTCTGTCTATAGAGGATGAACGCATTCTCTGGCCGCTTGACGTAGTGGTCATCATCCTTCTTAGGCCACCGCTCTCCGGCGTTGCTTGCGGTCAATCTACACCTGCAATGCGACGAGGTCTGCGAGGATGATAGGCTGTAGGTGAAGAAAGAACAGAAATCAAGGAGTTGGATCCGATCGAAGATGACAGCGAGAGCGGTCATAAAGATGGTGGTGTCGAAGGGATGGTATCAGAGTGGGCTCAAAAGGTGGACTGGACGACAAGACAGAGAAGCGAGTGTCGGTAATAGGGAAGGTAAGTGCATGCTGGGGTGGGGAAATGATGGATATGGTGGGGGGGGGACGTCCGCAAAGACTTCTGGGTTTGTATCCATGCCGGAAAGACCAGCATTTTGACTGCTGGCCTTACCCAAAGCATTGTGGGGAGACGGTTGTTGAGGTTCGCATCCTTCGCGGGAGCGATGGGCACGCTATTCGCCTTCCCAAACCCGATGCGGACTGTCTGGCCGTCGGGCAGCTGATGTCGCCTCTAAGGCGGTTGAGGATGGTTATCCTTATCGTGGATGACATCCGCCTCATCGACGAAGTTGACGAAATCGCATTCCTGCACAAGAGAAGCAAGCGATCAGTGTCTGAATAGAGTACAGTGCGCTGAGATGGATTGACCCTTTCGGGAAGCAGCCGGCAGGACCCAATACGCCATACGGAGCGAACAGGTGAATGAGCTGGTCGCTCGTAACGGGGCTGTCCAGGTTGTCGATCCCGAGTGAGCGGGTGGGAGTCTGCGTCTTGGTGGACGAATTCTCTGACTTCGGTGAAACGGCACAGTCCTGCTTCATCAAAGGGGCCGCCAGCACGGCTTGCAGGCAGGGTCCACTTTATGGAAGTGAACGCTCATGGTAAGGCCGTTCCTCGGGTGGTGGCCTTCTCTGAGCACAGTACGCGTGCAGGGTTTGGGCCTGGGCATGAACAATGGCATCATCATCAGGTCTGAGGTCTCCGAGAGCTTGCGCGGGGGTTTGCTTGCGTACACGTCCAGTTTCTGCTTGAATGCCACCTCGATGAACCCCTCCCCAAGTTCAGCACGGTGAGCATCTGCTTGAACACCTTGTACATCGTGAGTAGGTTCTCTATTAATCACGACATTCGTTAGTATTGTGTATCGCCTCGGGAAGTAACGCAAATTGGAATGACTGCGGCCATAAAGAAGCTAAGCCTGAGACCACGAGGCAGGTCCTTGCACCGCAGCAGCGTCGAGTTGGCGAGCGGTTCTCTGCAACCACACGCACGCGTGCGATCTCTGGACACTGGAATTTGATGATCCTATGTGCCACGAAATCGTGCACAGATGCGGGGCCCTCCCCACTGGAGTCTGTGACGCAATGTAGGTGGGCGCGATGAGCTCGCATGTAGAAAAAAGATCAGATGACATGGAAAGTAGGGTGCAGGAGGAGGCGTAAGGACGCAAAGCGAAGCTGGGATTTCACCCACCTGAAGCTCCCGATGCGTGGCAACTATGATTGTAAGGCTCGTCAGATCTACATGAAACAGCTTTGATTAGGGAGAGTATTTGGCGGCGAAATAAAGTCTTACAATCTTACCTTGTTCCGCTTGCCATGACGTGACACATTCACTGATCAACCCGGCAGACGGAGAAAGCCAGCACATGGTATTAACAGGGAAATACTGTATTCGAGATGGACCCGTGTCGTCGGGAAATGGCATGAGCTCAAGGTACATTGATGCACCCCTTCAAGTTCTATTTCACCAGCATCGGTTCAAAGCGCTGCAGCGCGGGGTCAGCACCAAGTGGGCAGGATTGAGTGCAGCACGTACATTGTTTCAAAGGGCCTGTTGCTTGCAATAGTAATGCACCGTCTTCAGCTTATGATCGCGAACGACTGTGACTGCATGCAAAGGTGTTGTGGTCCCAACCCAATTTTTTCTTGAACATGTTACGACATCTGTACAGTACTGAGCGTGGTTTTCCATGACTGCCAATCCGACGCTTACCTCTCAAGATTGCGACATTGCAAATGACCGTCTCCTGGTCGTTCCTCTCAGGATGCCTCCCTTGAAGACACACAAATGGCATACCTTATGCAGCGTGAACGTGCAGTCACCAAACTGCCAGGCCCCCAGTTTGGTTGGCAGGATCACTTTGAAGATGTTGCCTTTGCCAGGTTGTAACATGCAACCCCAGTATCCTGTGAAGACCTACATATTGCCATCAGAATTGTGCACGATGGGGATGAGAACATGACTCACGCTGATGAACTTCGACCACTTCACCTCTCACGGGGCGCTGACGCAGCCTTTGAGCACTGGGATGAGACTCTACACTTGACAGGCCACACAAATGAATGTCAGCAGACCCATCGGAGGACTGTTGAACACACCTTATAGACCCGTGGAGGCAGAACAATAGGTGCCATCTGGACAGCCAGCGATGGTCGTGTTAGAGATATCTAAGAGGAATGGAGCTCTGGGTCAGTAGTTTGTAGGAGACCGGCCCGGGTGAGCTGCAGAGAGTTAAGGTTCACCTACCTATCAGGCTTTCCCGTGCACGCTCCCGCCGCGATACCGCTCGTCAATAGTCCCTCCCGGCTTTCTTTCTTTTCCTCTCCGCATCCAAACAACCATGCTGTCTGTGTATCCGGGCGAGAAACTGCGTGGGGGTCGAGGTCTTGGGCACTGCCGGGCCGTCAACAGGAGCATCCTGCTCCTCGGTCGTAGTCGCGGTCTCTGCAGACTCGGAATCGGATTTGACAGCGGCATCGTGGATGGGAGTTTCCTTCGCTTGAGGTCCGAGGTAATGGAATGCAATTTAGGCCTTCTGCAAGACATAGTTGCTGACTTTACGGACCTCCGAATGATCCAATAGGGGTGCATGGACCGTGTTCAACATATTAACTGTGCAGATGACGAGGACATGAGAAAAATCAACATGGACATCCATGCTGGCAACAAATGGTGAGCCAAGACAAGGGATGCGAGGAAGGACGACGCACTAATGGTCCAGGAATGACTTCCATCTGAGGGCAAAAGCGACCCGGTTCTATTCGAGGGTGAGGCGACAGGGTCTGTTTGCAAGCTTTAGCCTTGCCCTTGGCTCAAGCCACACGCAGAGCTCGTCTTCAAGAGCGATTAGGGTCTCCTCGCTGTCTTGAGTATTTTAGGTGGGTGACTGATGGGAGACATGGTTGGTGAAGTCGCTGTTCTTCTTGGTAGTTCTGCTCCCGGCGCGTGTGCCATAGACTTCTTGTCATGACAGTGAGCACTCAACCAACTGTTCTCACTCAGGACATGTCATTAAAACCCACTCACCAGCTCAGATACTTGTCAAAATCCTCTCCGCCCTTGAGCGCCTCACAATGCTTTGCTCACTTGTCCTACTCATACACCGCATGCACTGTCTTGGACTTGTCCACGACCATGCAGGCCCACTTTCCGCTTCGCCATTGTGTGCATCCATATCAGATTTGATACTGTGGCAGACGCCCCCGTGCTCACATACTCCTCTGTAACCCCGATCATGTCACTTGCGATATATAGCTCCTGGCGGTGCGTGACGAAGGCAGGAGGCAATCAGATGCATATAGATGATAGCAGACACGTTTCAGGGAGAACTAGGGGTCTGCGCCATCCGAATAGGTGGGAAGAACGCATCAGCCATCGCCATGAGGATGTGGTATGGGATACGTTGTACAGAATCTGACGATAACGTACATGTGTTCCTTCGCAATCAACTACCAAGACCGCAATAAATGAGGCAGAACAGGCGGCAATCGATGTCTCAAGATCTTCGGTCCACGTCACAACAGAGCCATGTTGGGCGAGATGAGAACTAACACACGTCAATCAATCTCTACAGAGAGTAAGAAAGGAAACAGCGGAACGCACCATTCGAAGGCAGTTGAGCGCAAACTACCATGTTGCCAAATGGTCGGTGTTGCCGGATACTGACGTGGTTGCGGACGAAGATGTTGTTGCGGTCATCAATTATAGAATATGGGGTTGCATCTCACGTCGGTCTTGAGAAGTTGGCATTCAACCCCCTGTGCATGAGGGTCTTGCGATGCGGTTTTCCTATTGGTAAGACGTAGCCGTCATGGTGCAAGCAGTACAGCAAGGATGTCAAAAGTTGCGCTGGGGTGCAACAAAGGAGAGGGAAAGGGGGCAAAATTTGCTGAAGGGTGTGGCAAACCATGCCGTAGAAGTATGTTTCTCCATCAATTCCATGAGCCCGTCAGTTCACGTCCAGTGATGAGATGAAGCTACATCTGCTCACCTCGTACATAAAGCTTTCCTCCCCTGTGCACAGTTCCTTGGCATTGTGGTAAATAGCTCTATCATCCTACTCCCCTCCAGACCAATCTCAACCCTGCGCATGAAAGGAGAATATGAGCAGCTGCGGGATATATGACGCGGCACATCAGATACATACAGAAACACAGACACACAGGAGCGTCAACAACCAACATGTAGCAGAGTTGATGGCTTATGCAGTGGCCGAGGTGTAGAGATTCCAGACACCTGCAGAGATCCTTGTAACAAAAATGACCACTGAACCCAGAGGTTTGAACCTAAAAATGTACTGTGGACTTGAAGATCCTTGGAAGCAGTTGCAGAGCTATTGAAACCCTTGACGACTGGCTAAGGCCTCTGAATAAAGACGGGTCTGAATTGCGGTCCAGAGGCGAGATGTGTATGCATATGGATAGTGGAGGAGGACGAGGAGGAAGATGGGATTTCAGCGTGCAATCAGCGTCTACTAATATCGCATGAGTCTTTCTTGCCAGCAGAGGCTATCGGCAGCTCCTCCTATTGGATTACATAATCATTGACCACTTTTGGCTTCCACTCCGAATCTGTCGGGGAGACTTCCCAAACGCATCTGAAAACCATTCCTAACCAACATCCTTAGTCGACCAGGATGCATACAAGTAGAATGGTACCGACGCTACATCATATACCAGGATAGAAAGCATCATCTAAGTCATCGTCAATCTCTGGTATCTCCGCGTCATCTTCGCCATCGTCATCCGAGTCATCACTATCACCACGACCCCCATCCGCTTTGTGGAGATCCTCATCGTGGTGCCCCAAGCTCAAGGCGGGATCCTCATGGTCAGGCCCTTTCTCGTCTCTGTCCGGTCTAGTTTCGCTAGTTATACTAGCAATAGCTGATGAGGCTTGAGGTTCCTCCATTGACCCACCGGTAGCAGAGCTCGCAGCAGCTGTGAGGAATGGAGCGATTTAACAATAATCAAGGTAGGTAGTGGGTGGAGACTAACCGTTATCCAGACCTAGGTCATGCTCGACCTCGATCTTGGCCAGTAAGGCACTGACAGAGGACTGCACCACTGCTTCGGCGAGACTGTGTGCATGAATATGGCCAATACCCATCCCCCAGTGGTACCTCATTAGCATATCCTGATCGGAAAAACTAAGTATACCACAAATGTCAGTCGCACTGGCGTGTCACTACGGTAAACAACCTACCATCTGACATAGTAAGCATTGTAATCCTCCTTGCCTCTGGCACAGTGTGATAGCCTGACACCATCTTCATGAACTTCATGGCGAGCAAATGCTGGAATGATGTGACAAGATCGCAACACATTGGTGGGGTCAATAAAGCCGAAAGTGGAGTCTGACGACAATGGCAGAAACGTGACCATGGGAAGTTCTGAGTCCCTCCACGATGACGTCCCTCCACGCTGGACTTCGTACCATCTGACCCAGAGGAAGTCGAGATGCCATGGTTTGTAGTCCAGCATACCCGGACCCGTATATGACACGTTCGCATGGTAGGCTCCGAGGACGCAGGCATATAGGAATTTGCTGCTCGAGCCGGACCCATCATCAGAGATTGTAGAGGACAGCAGCATGATGTTGCGATGGAGGGTGCCGCAGTTGATAATATCATGACCACGATGCACGTCGTAGGTTGTGTAGTTGAACCACACCTACTACTATAGTGAGTCATAGCCAATGCAGTAATGAAACCGGCTGCATCCACACCTGCTTGTGGTGATACATGCAATCGTTATGGAGAAACACGAAGTCCTCCAAGTTCCGGGCAGCATCATCCACAGTGGTTGTTGCGGGGATGGGGTGAGCCACATTGGGGCGCGAGATCCACTCCCACTCTAGCATTTTGAGAAGATGGGGGAGAAGATGTGAGCGGAGCTTAGGAAGGAAATTCTAGCGTGGATGGAAGGTCAGAACCTGCGACCGGCCACAGAGCAGATGGCAGTACTTACGCATACTGCGGGATCTGCTAGGTTCCGTGAAAGGAAAACTGGAATGTCAACAGGAGAAGTTTCGCTCTGGCCGATGTTGTACTGCAAATTTGTGCCGAGCACAGGGTCGAGTTTCTTCTCCTTCTGTGCTCGCGCATGTCGAACTGAGCTAAGTACGCACAAAGGGGAGAGAGCGTTCCATATCGTACGAATGGCTCGCTGTCTCCGTTCTACCTTCGTGAGAGCGTGAGCCACATCCTTCCCACTTGTTCGCTGATACCGAGACTTGGATAATTTGTGTTCACTTTCGCCCTTGAATGAAGACTAGTCAGTCTCATAGAACTCTATACGCTCACATGAGAAACGTCACCAATCGAGTCGAATAGGAGTCGGTGGTACCCCTGCTCCGGATGGATGAGACATAGTCTCCGAGAGCGTGTAACTTGAATGTGTTCAGATTCAATGTCTTCAAACGACGATTGTCTCCTGGGGTGGATGTTGACTTTGATGAGGACAACTGGATGGCCTTGGACTTCTCTTCTCTTCGCTGACGTTGTTCGGCCTCCCGTTTCAACTCCCGAGTGGTATACACCACACAAGTTGTGTCTTTAAAATCACGTAATTGCTGACCAAGGAGTGTGGTCACACGATCCAAGATGTCTGTCGTGTCGTCAGTGTGCATGTGCAACCCGCCCAATCCATACCAATATGCCATCGTGAATAGTAACCAGGTAAGCCTGCCGTTGTGAGGCTCAGGTAGCAGCCCGTCGAACAATGGTATAGCACACTATCGAGACATTAGTAGAAACACTTCAGCATACGAAGGCAGCATACTTTGAGAAGTCCACCATACTCATAAGTGGTCATCCTTTTCAACTCGGATCGGTTCGTATAGATGCGACGTATAATATCTCTCCCAAATGGCAGAAGCAGTCGACATCTGAGTCAAATCGAGTAAGCGACCAGGCCTTTGTGCCCAACAGGGTTACAAGAGCTCACCATTGATCAAACTCATCTTTAAGCTTTGGATCCGTGGCATCAAGGAGCCTCAATATGTGTATCAGCACGCTCTTCCATACACCTAGTTCGTACTCGTGCAGAAAGTCCACGGTCAAGGTGTCAAAAACGTTAAAGCCCAGGGGCCCCAAAACCTTAAAGAATGCATTCTGGAAGAGGTTTTAGTGGCATGCGATGAACCACATAGTAAAGGCTCACCGTTGTTGCGACCAGTGACTGTTCAAATAACAAACTCTCCACACCCTTGTGAGTGACCCCTCTATTCTTCTCATAGATGATCCATCAAGTGGACTCTACTTTTGAACGCCGCGAGTTATCATCAACGCGAGCCAACGTCTTCCTCTGCATCCTGTCCCGTGACATTCCTAGACAGTGCGCTCGATCCAGTGTGATCAAGCACCAAGGGCAGGGGCAGCAACCGAGATTCCGGATCCCAGCAAGTAGTACTCTGCGGGAAGTTGTGGATACATTAGATATTCGTTGTAGCCATATAAAAGACGTACTTCTCTGAATAGTCAGCAGAATAACTGAAAATCCTTGGGTAAAAGTGTCGTTCAATGCCATCCGGGCATAAAATGACTATGCCATGCTTGTAAGCTTCTAGGAACTCTTCATCGAGTAGAACCTCCCACTGTGCATGAAAAAGCTCTCGATGACAGTGAGTTGCAAATGCGCCACTGAATCTGCCCTTGCCAAATTTCTCCTTGACGAAATCTTTGAAGGTGTCGGGGAGCTACACATGGTGATGATCCGTTAAAGTGAACTAAATCGAGGTGATGTGGACAGAACTCACAGATTCGAAATATGCAATGTGTTCAAAGCAATGATTTGATTGCTTACTTCTCCGATCTTTTGACTCATTCCCAAATTCCATATACAGGGGGTGGAGTTTTGTGTCACCAAATTCGGTGAGGTGGGTTCCATCGGAAGAGAACATGAGTGCAACGATGACTCGCTCACGAGTGCAACCCGGCTCCGGAGGGGAATGCTGGAGGGCATCGTGAACCTCGATGAACTCGGGTAACGTGTAGACCTCTCCATATACCCGCACCGGCTCTGCAGAGTTTGCTTTCCAGAACAGTTCAAAGGGTTCGAGATGAAGGTGAGGAAAGACTGAGGGATCGGTGACTCTGCTGCATATCGCTGAGATGATGTTCCGATGGCACAGCATGGCTGTGTCGTAAACATGAATGCCTGGTTCATTCCCTCTGCTGTGTACGGGCACAGAGATCTGAATGTCCATCTCATGCCAGTTGTCCGGAAGGATCTCGGGGTCTTCTAAGGCGGGTGAGCAAGTCTCGCCTGCCAGGAGCCTGTCGTTAATCGACTTCCAGTTAACACCCATGAGATCTTTGGAGCAGAACCTAGGGTCAATAAGGATGTCGAGGAGGTCCTTGAAGGTCGACTCCAACTTCTTGGGAGAGCTAGTCCAGTACCACGTTCCAAGATGGAAAGAGGTCCAATTGAGATAGGGGTAGAAAGGGTTACAGCCTGAAACTGCATTCAACCCAGTGTCGATGATGTTATCACGGTTGAGTCGGGGTTCAGGAGAATCTGGCGATGATGCCAGTGGCACATTAGAAGAAGACGATGGGTTGGGAGTGGGCGTCTCTGTGAGTGGCGGATCGACTATGGGAACGTTGACAGGGTTCAGGAGAAGCTCACGGTCGATAGCCACCTCAGGATCATGTGTGGGCAAGTGCTCGGTGTGGTACTGTCGGAATAGGCCAAAGACGTTGTGCATCATCCACACTACAGTGACCTCGACGCATTGCTGCTGGACCGTAGCTTCGCTATCGACAGTTGACGATATAGAGTCAACGCCACTAGATGAACCCAACTGACGTGATGATTCCACGCCAGATGAGGCCGATAGCAGAGGCTCTGGAAGTGTGTCAATATGCTTTTGCGGTATCGGGCACCAAGGTGGCGCAGCATTGTCCCGATAGCACGCTGGGAGGCACGTATTTTCTTGCCTAGGTCGAGCATGATCATTTGCGGGCGGAAGAGGAGGACCGGCTGATGTAGCGGACACGAGGAAGGGAGGAGGACTAGCGGGAGCAGCGGGTAAGGGAGGGCCGGTGGGAGGAAGAGTAGAAGTGGGTACGGAGGGTGGGACCACGACCGACGAGGCTGCCCTCAGATCCGGTTGAGTAATGGGAGCCTTGAGTAAAGATGCAAGGTACCGCTTGCGCCGTGCGAGGATTGCGCTGTCCACATTGTCCAAGAGATGTTCCGTCTTCCATTTGACATCGTCGCAATGCCTCCTATGGTTTACTAGGGCTCCGCTCGACAAGAGTGGATGACCGCAACCATTGCAGATGTGATTTCCCCCGGGCCTGGGCTGGAATGGCAAGTCGTGATTCATCTGGGATTGATATAGTGACAGAGCGTAAGCAGTTGATTCGTCAAATAGAATATTGTGCCCACCATGCTGGACGAAACGACATCCTATGGAAAGGGAAAGAAGTGAGAGGTGGTGAGGATTGCTGTGGCACAGCTGCTGGGAATGCTGCAGACAGCCGGGCTAACAGCCTCCGGACTCACAGCTGGCAAAGTCTCGCTACCCTCCGAAGTGAAGAATTGAAGGCATCTATTTGTCCTCAGTCCCGAGCCAGACCAGTAACTAGTCAACAGTAATCGCTCATCCTGTCAGTAACATTTGATGCGAAAAAAGCTCGAGTAAACTATGAGGCATGCACAATGACAGAGCCCGCCGGGGTTTCACAAGTCACGTCCCTGGTGCAAATTAACAGCCTATGACAGGCCTTGCTCCTGGCGTCTACAGAGAAATGATCGGATCCACCAGAAGGCACTTGAACTAGAGGGCAGGCATCAATCGACAGCTACAAAACGCTTGGTAAACATGGTTTATGCACATAAAAATATGGGGGCACACCTTACCCAATTCTCCATACATTGCAGGAGGGGTCTTCCGATAATGGCGACCTGTTGTATGCCTTGGAGATAGGCCCAAACATGTGATGTAGTCCGACATGATCGCGTCCACCTGGATGACATGAGACAGAAGGAAACTGGCCATTAAGACTGACTTACACGTTCATCCCTGAGTCGAGCATGTCCAGGAGCCTGCCTTCAAGATTGGATGCACTGAGCGCGCGACATCTGAGACCTGCCACTTAACGCGCTCAACCATCTCGTGCTCGGACATGACGTTGCGGGTGAGGAGGACGTTCACGAGATGTGTTCCGCGACGGACTGACAATCGAGCTTGCGACCTCGAGGACGTTGGCGCTCTGAACCTTCCCAATGAGCTGGCTGGTCACTTGAGGACCCTAAGCAAAGAACAATGGAAAGATTCCTACCAGTATGCGCAGCCCAGCAGTTGAATCAGACGTACTACTAGCGTCCCATGTGAAGTCTTTCAAGCAGCTCTGTGCTGACTTCAGGAAAGAGTTGACGAGGATACTGTAGGGAGAGAAAATACTAGACTTGCCAGCGGGTCATGGTGATATCGATCATGCCGTCATGGTGGGAGAAAGCCGTGTGGTTGCTAAGTGCTAAGCGGACACAATGTGGACAGTCGTTAAAGCGCAGCCAGTGCCTCAATTCGGTAATTGCCCACTGCCTAACTGCCATCCTTATGACACACGAATGCTCAGGGAGTCGAAACACTTGATGACACATTTGTTACACAGCTAGTACAGATCATTCCCACAATACAGACGAGAGCACGACGACGCTAGAAACACAAGTACACATGACAACCATAGCCTGACGCAACTCCATATTCTCGACTAGCATTCTTACATCCCGTGGCTACTTCCCAACGCTGAGCGACGGTGTGGGGACAAGGCGCATGCACGCCCAGCTACTTACTGGCTGGAGGGAGTGTCAGAGCAAGACGAGTTGGGAAAAATTGGATGCCCACTGAACAGTGCTATGGCTGTGATGGTGCTATGGTTGTGACAAAGGAGCTCGAACGTGTTGCGACGGATTTGCAGGTTGTCCCTCTCGATGCTGGTGAGCACGGACGTCACGTTGGTGAAGCCACGATTGAGCCGTTCGCTCATTATATTGATAGCATCGACCATGCGGTCCAGGACGATCTTGATGTTGACGAGCTCCTGCACGACATGCTCATTGGTTACTGGGGGGGAGGGCTGTGGTAAGCTATGGACGAACAACGTAGGAGAATGGCGGAGCCACGCACTCATACTGTGGTCGAAACCGGGGTTGTGAGACATGACAGAATATAGGGTGCTGAGGACGATGAGGTCGATTAGATGCTGAGAGCTGAGAGCTGAGGAGTGGGCCGAGTCTAGGGTAAGGAGGCTGGAGATACACGCTGCCCTTTATAAACGTCGACTGGTGGGCAAACATGAGCAAATATCGGAAAAGGCCGAGCTTCCACAAATGGTCACTCGGAAACATTTGCCGAGGGATGAACCGATGGCTCAGGAATTTTGATTAATTCGGCCAGCATCTACGTTCCGGTACGCCCTTTCGGTCCAGGTGAGGTCACCAAGTCGCCGCTATCACATTGCTTTGAGCAAGATGAGCAGGGTTATTCGGACAGTACATGCACGTTGGAAGGAAAGCAAATAGCGCACCGCCACACTCAAGGCTTCATCTTATGACCCAGTTGAACCTGCTGGTTTATGATATGTTGACCGGTGACAAGGCTTCAGCGATATCCTCACTACTCTGTTGTTTCAGGCAACCAGTAGATGAATACATACAATCCTACTGATAAGTCCAGAACCCAACGATTGCAATGTGCTGTACGGCGTTTCCAAACTTGTACACGGAGTTCACGATGTTTGTGTTGAGAATCCACCCTTAACGAAGACGCAGACTGCCACTGTTTCAGGGAAGTAGAACCGTAGAACCTCACATAAGCTCACCGGCACGTTTGAGTCCATATCCATACGCGGTGTCCGTGCCTTGAGGCTGAGAACCCAGTAAACTGGAGCTATCCATGGTCCACATCGGCACCATCATGATCTGGTGATGGGCATGATGCTCGTTGCTCCATCAAAGCCTGCTGAGAGAAGCCAGCGACTCACCTGAGCATGATCCAGGCGGAGACAGACAGCTTTGTCGGACGTATAGGTCTTCCTCCAAAGTTTCACAGCGACGGAAAGGCGCATTCCTTAAACACTCCATCCTGGGAGTAATTCTCGAAGTTTCTATGTATTGCCTTTGCTTCCCTTGCCGCCGATGGAATGGGCACCTCTTCAAAATGCTGAGGGTCGATACCGGGACCACACGCATCGAGGCGAATGCCAAGATTCGCGGCTGTTGGTCGGTGTACCTTCGGTTGACCAACAAACAGGTTTGAAGATCAATGTTGCTCCGCTAATTGCTTCAGACATCTAAAGTTGGCAGACCTCAAGTCATCTCACGGCGATGACTTTGACTCTAAGTTTTGGAGAAAGATCGGGATGGGATCAAGGGATTCTGGCCAATTCTGGGTCTCTGGGCGTGTAGGCTAAGCGATTTTAATACGGTAGCCATGCATAGCCGGTCCGTGGGGAGGACGTAAACACATGAGAGTGGTAAGCCCGAAGACGAAGAGGAACAGGTGGGGCTACGATGCTCGGCGCCAGGGAAAAAGAATTGCGTTCAAGAAGCCAGATGAAAGAGCACGTTCAAAGGAGCAAGGACCAGTGAGGCGGAAGAGAAGCAAGGACTAGTGAGGTGGAAGAGAAGCAGAAACGGGGTCTTGAGCAACTGGAGCGTTCAAAGGCTCACGGCATCACCAGATGCCGTGATACGTGGGCGACGCGTGTCCAGATGTCCCTAAAGAGTGGAAGCCAGAGACAAAGAGTTTCGACAGCAGAGATAGGGCAGCACACGCAGAGTAGAAGCGGTGGCGGGGAGGCAAAGGAAGCGAATGAGGCGGAGGTGAAGGAGACGAAGGAGACAGACTCGGAGGGTCACGACGGTCTGGTACGGTTTGATGTCAATTGTTTCGTCCGCTAAGGCAGGTGGACACGACTTATATGGTGTAAGTCACCCAATGAGGAGGAGAGTCCCTAATATGGCATCTCTACCATCCATCAACATCCCGAGTGGCCCGGTGGCCGCCCACTGTCTCCGAGTCGCTCAGCCACTCACCTCAGGCTCGTCTTCCTCCATAGGTTTTCCATGTCCCATTCTCTTGTGTCCCTTTTTGCAGGATAATCCGCCTCACTATGGCTCATGTCATCCCTAGGCTCCATCACTCACTGCTCACGCTCATAGACATTATCGTAGATGACCATTACTGCGGCAAACAACTTCTACTGCCCACTCCCTCCTCAGGCTGCAGCACGCTCATAACACTTTAAACTCTGCCATACTACACCTTAAGTGATGGCAACTTTATTTGTAGCAACCTTCCAAGTAACGCGGGCCGCAAAGCTTCCAAACAAGGCAATGAGCGCGAGCCTGAGCGGACCAGCCCATCCTTATTACCAGTTCGCTGCCTTTAAGACACCGCGCGTCGAGATCTGCACTGGTCGAAGCTCACGCCTTCAATACCCACTGATGCATTGACATGCCGCCCTTCTAACGCCACATCCTATCACATCTCGCAGATGTACCCTCACCGTATGCTCCGTGCTGCTGCGACTGCATCTCAGAAAGGTATGGGACCTCCTTCTAAGTTTCTCGAAGCTCATTCAGCGGCCGATTATGACAATTGTAAGTGGAAATATTAATGTTATAAGTCCAACCCGGTCCTCCCATATTCACCCACTGCTGAATGGATTCCAGCAGATATCACCAGAGCTAACTACCATAGGGAAATGTGCCTTCCTGATTGACCCCATTCTGTATGCTCGTTTTCATAGCTGAACCACATTCATCATATGATTTTCGCATTTATTATTCTCTGTACCCAGCTGGTTCATAGGGAAGGTTTAGTGATTTCGCGGATCCCACGATCAAACTTCACCGTGCAGCTGCATAACATCCACGACGAGACGTGGGAGACGTGGAATAGCGGAGGGAATCCTTTTACTGCCAGTGATCATATTCAGCGGCCTCTACCTCTTTCTCCACCCAACCCGCTCTTGGGCGTACAGGTCTTCTATTATGTGCAGCTAGTCTTGATATCATAAGTCCGTGGGCCCACATAGCGCAACTTCTGCTGCTAAGCTCACGTCTTTGTTTCAGGGTGTTTCTTCTCGGCTGCCACGAATTGCTACCATCTTGGCGTGTACATCCCACCCACCCCTGGTATACTACAATTACGTCTACTTCTGTCTCAGCAGAGAAGTGAGATGCCTAGACGTGCAAGTTGAGCTCCTCTCCGCACTTCAGCTGGACGCACGGCAAGATAACGCTCCTTACCTTGCCCACCATGTTGGGCAACTCGCTCGAGCCACATAATCTCTTCACAATTGCATCCGCTGACAGTAGCTCCCAGTTTGCCGGTATCCCTACCACCACTTGTCGCTGCTATGAACAGAGAGTGGACAAATTTACTCGTTCTGGACTGCGGAGACTTGGCCCAGCAGAGGACGACATCACGCCGCACTGCAACCTACTGCAACGTGTTCCTAATCAGCGTCAGCTAGGGCGGCGACTCGCTGCCACACTCAGCATAGATCATCTGGATCGCCCAATCACATCGAGCAGGTGAGTGGACGAGCTCAAAGTTGCACAGATCGGAATCAGGGTTTCGATTCACATCTACATTATGAACAAGAGCTGGAGTCGACCAGACACTGCTCCAGGTTGTGGAATGCCAACGATTCCATTCGCTTCCCGCCAAATGGTATCCTTGTTGGGCATGACGGTCCCCCTCAGGTTCCAGGTATACGATGACCGCCCGCCATTCTACGTGCTTCTGCTCGAAGAGGTCAATGCGACAATGGCCCACATCTCCGTTACCAGTAGGCTTTCACTCAATTCGAAGCATAGTCTGGAAACGCAAGGCTATGTAAATTATTATGTCATCAGCATGTACATTGTGACCAATTCAGGCTTGATATCGTACCTGTTCCACCAATGGAGGAGGTCTCGAACGTCCTTGGAATTGGGATCACTGAAGAATTCTGTAAGGTCTTGGTGTAGAGCGACACTCTGTTTCCTTGCGGCTCCAAAAAGCCCAAAAAACTTTCAATCAGCTGAAAGCGCAAACTCGACCTGGTAGCAAAGAAACCTCATCAGCAAATGCTGACGGCCCGCGTGCCCCCACGCAGGCGAGGAATCTAGAAGGCGCACCATAATAGCGGCGTAAATGATCGAACCGGCAGTTACTTGACTCATCCCATACGACTCGGCAATGCTTATACAGTCAGGCCGCCGGAGGCCTCGCAAATGGTCGAAGATGTGAAACCAAGCCTGGACGATGGGGATAAGAACGCTGTGCCAGAAGGTAGTGCTCCAAAAAGCACAGCATCATGCACCGAGATGATAAGAGGCCCGCGAAGGAAGGCTGTCCAAGGCTTCGCAGGGTTATAGCTGGTCAGGTCGAACAGGAAACTAGGAGGGCCTGCCGCGCTGGTAATGAAGACGGTACCCCGCGCAAGACCTTCCAGTATGCTTATCCTGAAGAAAACAAATCAGTGACAGCTCGAATAGAAACCAATGGATGCAAACAACCAAACACCTACATTTTGTCGTCGAAGTCCAAAAAAATAGGGCACAAGCAACGGCCAGTGACGATGTTGTTGAAGCCACGCTGGGTCTTCTCGTGTAGGCCACCGAGTGTGACATTTACCACCTCAAGCTTGACAGTAAGCCACTGTACCAACTCGATACTGATCGACCGAACATCCTCGCATATCGCGGTATTGCGTCCTGCCCCAAGCTTACAAAGACAGTAAGTGGAAGTCGGAAGTGCGAGTTGCTAGAAAACGTACTACAGCGGCCATGGCTTGATAACCTTGCTGGTCTAGGCCTTGGACAGAATTCCTAAGGGAAGGGCACAGATGGAGTAGCTCTTCCTAGAGATATTGAAGACGAGATTTTCTGGCGAGGAACACGGCGTCATAGATGCACTTTGTGAGGATAGGAGACAGAATGGAACCACGTACTCTGTATCAAGGGGCTCGGAGACAAGTTGAACGGTATTACCTGCGCCCGCATATATGACCGCGTGAGAGGCGACGAATATGTCGACGCATCGGCCGAGAATACGCCCGTAGCATCGTTCCATGTCGGTGACAGTGGGCCTGAACAAATTACAGCCAAGCGAAGGAATGAAAGAGAATAGATCCGCATCTCCGTCGGGATGCCAGTATTTGACTTAAGTTGAACATGGCGCGCAGAATGGTGGATGGGAGAAAGGAAGAATGCTCAAAGTCAGTTACTTCGAATGAGCTGTGAAGTGTGCATTTCCACGCTGATGACACTCGGTCTTCCACGCCAAGGACTCCCCTGAAGCACTTACAACCAACGCGTTTTAGCCCTGTAAATCCATGCAAGTCAGAAAAGGAAAAGGAAGGCAAGGACATCTTTCATTCGTGGAGAAGTGTTTGGGACTAAAGATTGTGCTAATAGAGGAGCATTAGGGTCGTAACCGCTCAACGTCAACCCCGCCCAAGTTCCTCTCGGAGGTTCGTCCTCATTAGCTCGTCTCTTTGTCACTGCCAAGCGCTCTAATGTCATGGAACCAGCATAAACATTTTTCTTCGCACCCAACCTGGACCATGACATACCGCGCATACGAACTGCCACTTTCTTTGTCCCGAACATTTCAGTGACAAGTCCCCTCGCCCCCCCGTCCCCTTCAGACTCGATGGAGTTTGCAGTTGACCATACCACCATAGAACTCTTACCATCATCCACGCGAGTAGGAAGCGAACCATCAACGGCCTTCCCAGCAGCGATCTGTACATCATCCGTAAGCAGGGATATGGAACGGCGGTTCTGCAGAGGATTGTGTATCTCTGCCATTGACTGCTAATAGGGACATCAGGAATCAAGCAAATGTCTGTCACTTGTCCTGTCCAGTTCCAGGTATTATCAATACATGGGAACAGCCCTCGGAGCACCCTCGGAGCACCATGAATGCTCCCCGACCACATCGAACTGGGTCATGTCATTCAAGGAGTTGAGACGGGGTCGGACGATGAGCCGATGGGGGTTTACGATGGGGGTGTACTCCAGTGGTAGACACCGGGTGCATTACCGGTGGGATCCAAACTTAGAGGAGATGGCAGTCGCCCCTCCCCCCACTTTTCTCTGTCCGGGTACCATGCTGATGACTATTCCCGATCCCAAGAATTCACCCACTTGCAAGGACGTTGGTGACCATCCTAAATCTCGGCATTCGGATGAGTCGCACGAATTGGAGGTAAGAACGGCCACCACAGGTTAGTACTAATACTAGGCCTCTTGCTAATTTTGAAACAATAGGATCCTCTCGGCGCCATCCCTCTCGATGAGCATCGGACCTGGAACTCACCCGCTGACATGCACGTTGGTAGCATACCTCAAGTCATCAAGTAAGAGGTTCCTCCAAATGGTGACTTCCAAGTGCTCAACTCTCGCCCTATTTATCCTCGTAGGGATACGTCCTTGTCCCCACGGCTGTCGACCTTCGAACCCATCTCCTCTACCCAGCTTGCGACTGCTGAGCTGGTGAATGATTCGGAGCTCGGGGTTAACGGGCTAGGAGACATAAAGGAGGGGCTCAGGTCAGCAGCTTCGGCGTTGACACGCAAGGAGCGATGGATCAAATATACTCTGTCCTCCGGTCTAGTGATCGAAGTCGAGGATAAGGGAGGTAGTGGTCCAGCCAGAGCCCAGGGCCAGTTTAACAGCCATTCTACCACTCATGTGAGTGTTTCATTTGAGACGAGGAGGCACAACCGACTAATCAAAGGCTTTATCATCAGACTCCAGATGTCTCCAAGACAACCCGCACCAAGCCCAACGATCCGTCTGATGACAATGACTCTCACTCGGGGACTGACGACTTCGATGTAAGTTTTTGGTCCACCACTGGTCCTTGTCTGGCTAAGGACTTGCATAAAACAGCCTGACAACTACGTTTATACTTATCCAGAAGATTGGATCATCCATCCTCCCCAGCAAGGGGGTGATATATGGTGGGAGCGACGACTTGACAGAATTGGTTCCGATGACGAGGTCATCGATTCTGATGAAGAGTAGTGTAGTATTGGGTGATGATTCGCGTGGTGTTCTCCTTGCATGTGGGCTTTCCTACAAATTCTCAACACCTAGTTTGGAATGGTCGTGTCTAGTCTACCGCTTCTATGTTGATTTTTGGACACTATATAGCTGTCTGAGTCGGCCTTCACGGGATCACAGGGGCCCACAGAGTGCACGACAGATGCATTGGCGAGGCAAAATAACACACTTTTCCAGAAAAAAAAGGACCAATCCCGGTGAACCTTCGGAGGTCGATAAAATTCCATACCCCATCACCAGCCAAAAAGTATGTTGCAAGGGTTCGAACTGGCACACAAATTGGACGCTGGGCAGTAATGTCCCACCCAACCAGGGCTTATACTACAGTAATATAAGCATTAACTTTTCAGCAATCCGCTCGAAGTCCCATGCTCAGGCAGTCTCCGTTGCTACTACTATACCTTGCTGGTCTACTCTTGTCCGTTCAAGTTCGCCATCGGTCTCGTTTCTCTTTACTTCCACTGTGGCCATCTCCTCTAGAGTGTCTGTCTCCCCATTTCTACGCCCATCCACTTTACGTCCTGTTGCTAGACCTGCTGCCCCACCAGCCACATCAGATCGAGCTGTTCCCTAGCGAGATCTACAGTTGTGCTCTGCCGTGCGTGCAAGTGTCTTCAATGCTGCCTGAACTCGGCCAATGACACTATCACTATCAAGTCTCCAGTGCTGCTGTATCATCGACAGGGACAAGGTGAGCACTGTTGCATGGCTTATCTGCTACATCAAAGTGGCTCGTGGCACTATGCCCCTCCATGGCCGAGCTTGTACCCATGTGGAACTACGCCTGCTCGTACCTCAATCAATTTGTCACTTTTGCGGAGACCCAGGAGTCACCTGTTGCTCCCTATCCAGTACAACCACTACAACGAGGTTGCCCGACCCTGAAGTGAAGCTAAAGTATCTCAGGCTCCAGCACAAGGGACACAAAGGCAGGCCGTTTGGACGGAGATCGTGCTCCGCGAAAGCCAACTCGATGTGGTACCACCTTACGAAGAAGCTCGGCATCCCGAATGAGAGTGAGCGCCCCTGTTTCATCTCGGTGGTGAGTGTCGAAAGTGACCTCTGACCTTTTCTAGCACATGAGCTCGTAGGGGTAGTCGCCAGTGCCCAACGGCCGGAGGATTCGATGTTGACCAAGGTACGCCCTTGGATCTCAGTCGTGTCCAAGCCACTGACCACAAGTTACTTCACGTCGGCTTTGTGCTCTGCAGTCCTTCTTACGCCTCGACGTGTGTCCGCATCCCATCCGACCGTTCACCTGCTCGGTAGTGGCCCTCATGCGTGGATAGGCCGCTCGACGTACTTGGCCACCTAGAAGAAGGTGGTCCGCTGCAGCGCACTCGTGCTGAAGCTCCTCATCTATGCACTGACCGGCGTGGTCATTGCGGGCCCGACATTTTTGGGGGAGATCACCGCGTGTCCTGGATCAGCGACTTGTCCTTCCTCCAGCATGCACTCATCCGGCTTAGGTATACTTACAAGGCGAACGGTGAGTCGCACGTCCTCATCTCACCTCTAATCTTCTCTGGGCACTATCGCTGACAGCTGGCATGTCGTGCGGCATGCCTCAGCGGAACTTGATCTTCAAACACGGGCACATGCTGGACCTAGATGGCTTGCTCAAGTTTGCGCTTTCGAAGTGTGTATTTGATGATGATAATCGTTGATAAGTAGGATATTGACCAAACACAGAAAGCGTGTGGCAATCGTGTGGGTCACCTCGGATAACACTTATTGGGCAGGTTTTTGGGACTTGTCTTGTGAGTCATTGCTGCATTTGTGCTCCTATTTCTGGGATGTCGACTGAAACTGTACACCCGTTTTTATCAGTGTAGATTGACTGACTGGGATCCTGGTCTACGGCTTTGTTTCATGGCTGAACCCCTGTCTTTCATGAATCGTGTGTTGTCTATATTGTTTTTCTCGCCGTTCACCTCATCCTTGGCCACTCAAGTTATAATTACTATTGCTTCTAATGGGAGCAATTACAAAGAACCGGTATAATATTAACAGCCATGGTACGAGAACACCCTCCTGGTCATCACCTTGTCACATTTCCTGCATTTTACAAACAACAACCTCATTGCGTCTTTGGGAATCCCAGGCTGCACTCTCGAATCGAGTTTGCACAGAAGGTTGGAGTATTTTATTGGTCGTGGTAGTACTCGGCGAGTCGGAGAAAGGGTAGGCAGGGCTGCAGTGTTGAAAGAACAAGATCAGCTTTAATTTAACATGGGATGGCATGAGCATACCTGTGTGCGCTCCTTGGGAGGTCACAAACGGTGAGCATGAGCATTATTGTCCATATCTCAGTACTTACCGTACAGCTCGTAGCTTTCAAAGGACGTCCTTGCGAAGGCGTTGTCCTTATCCTCCGAATGATGATACACTGGAGGCAGCTCTATATCATCGTCACCTGGCAGCCATTCCGGTGAATATTTAGGAGCTCAATGAAGGACGAAAACTCACATCATCTGGGATAGGTTGCTGTCGGCATGTTGCCTCCTTCAAAGATGCGACCGAGACACACTGAGCACGAACGTGAGCCAGTAAGAATCATGAAATCTGGTTTCGCTGACATACCTAAGTAGCCGCAATGGTCTGTGGGACACCGCGCGATGAACCCCATGTTTCCTTGTTCAAGCATAGCCGCCTCTACGAAATCGGCTGTCCCGTCACTTATGAGTGCCGGACAAAAGCAGCATGGCCCCAGGAAGGCATAGGAGGTGCGGTGCTTGTGCAAGTTCTCCGGCATTACCACGATGCCCGAGTCCTCCTTGGGCCTATTGATAGTTAGATGTAGGTCCACGTATCGAAGCACTGCCGCAAGAAAAAGCGTACCAAAGCCATGACCTCAATACTTGATGTTCCGGATCGAACTGAAGCACTGCGTTCTGCTCATGCGAGATGGTGTCGATGAGGAGCCGGTGGAGTTCAGTGGTAGCCATGGTATCGAGGAAAGAGGACTTCGCATGAGCTATGCCTCTGCCTTGTCAACTCTGTCTTATATCTATTTCACGCCCATGATGATTGGTCAGTACGCATCATTCCTCAAGTTCATATTTCGGCCACTGACTGTAAGGTCAGAGTTACTTCCAGATCATTCAGATTTCTGAGCCACCGTAGGGACCCTGGCCCGTGTTGGTCATAGCGAGAAACGCCTGAGAGCTGACCTTCAGTCCGTTGAGTTGGAGCGGAGGTTAACGGCAACGTCATATAGTCAGGGTTGGGTTGTATTCGGGTCGGCAAACTGTTTGTGTGTACCCTGTAATGGTAACGAGCCTTCACCCACTGGCACCTACTCTCCCTCGTTTCCGAACAGTGCTTCCCTAGCTTGAAACAATCTACTCATTAACCAATTCACAGCCTCGGACCCTGACGCCACGAAAACCAACCGTATGGTCGTCTATGCAGCCTACACATAATGTCCCCAACTTCTCCCGTTCTTCCCCTCTCTCCTTCTTTCCTGCCCGCAACCTTGATACTGACACCCGCCTTTCCACCTCCCTCTCACAACATCTTCCCCATCGACGTGGTCCGGCCTACTCCACGCCTGTTTCCTCCTCATCTGCGCCAGCCCATCCCCCGTGGAGCTCAGCACTTCGTCATGCCGGACGAGAACGTATCTCCCCAACTTAGCCAGAAACGTCCGGGCGATGACTCTGCGCTGAGTCGACCACCTCGCAAGAAAGCGTACGTTGATCCCTCTTCGAGTTTCCATTGTAATAACTGTCTAACCTTGTACCATCAGTGCCCCTCCCGACCCCTGGAAGCTCAAAGGTCACCACATCGGGCGATCAATCCATGCTTTCGGAAACTTTGCTCAGCTGCTCGTGGGTGGTCTCCAGCTCGACAAGGACTTGTCTCTCTTGCCCGCATGCGGCATTGAGAAGCTTCCTTTTGAGTATGTCCATTTTTCACTGAACAAAACCCCTACTCAGCCGTCGCTCTAGAACACGTCTTTCGTATGACATTTATACTCAGATGGTTCGGTTCCTCCCAGACCTCGACGATGGGCTGTCGAAAAAGACTTTAGGGTCAAGTGATTTGGAAGCTATTGGTGTCGGTGTGCATCATATTTGTGGCACATACCATGTATGTGCCGATAATTGACTGGCTTGACGGACTTCAGATCCAGAGCGGTGCCAACGTGGCGTGTTCCAACGATGTCAAAGGCTTGAAGAGCACTATATTGGACTGAATTGCTGATCCCGTGCAAGGTCTCGTGCCCCCGATAGCTCACAATGACATGTCCAAATGCGGTTTTCATCACGAAGCGACTGGGAAGGAGCTTTGTCCCGCTGCTATGGATTGGAATGATCTTAGGTGCGCTGGCCTAAAACCTGTCTATACGCATCATCCTGACACATCTTTCTTTAAGCATCAAGTCGGCCCTGAAGGAAGGAACAATGGTCGTTCAGTGCGACCAGTGGCCAATTTTCCTCTATCTCCGGGGAGTTTACAATCCGGAGCATCCGTGGGATGGTTTTCTTTGTGGCCACCTGCTCGTAAATGTCGGTGCATCATGCCTAGTATGTTTCAACTTGACTGACAAGTTATTTAGGCGTTCAAGCATATATTCACTTCCCCCAGCTCCATCGAGAATGAAGGTCGATCGACCAAATCGAGTAATGCTGCCGGTCACGGCATGATCAAAGTCACTGTGGCTTCGATCGTCTACGTCGCAACCCTCGTGAGTGTGTCCGGTATGAGCTTTTGGGTAATACGCACTAACATGTGCATTAGGTCCGATTTTGTCTCGGCTCTCAGATGACGTTCTCCCATAATGATACGGTGATGGACTCTGAGAACTTTTACAATGTTCTTTTGGCATTGCTCCTCCACCCTGATGAGAGCGAGAATGTCAACGACCTCCTCGCGTGGTGGAACAAGTATGTGATGTGCTCAAATATCATGGCCGCCGAGCTGATGGTTGATCCAGGCAGGTATTCCCCCACGCGGTCACCTTGTACCGTGCTCCGACAACCAATAGCGCTCTCGCCAAATTGCTGGAGCTCCAGAAGAAAAGGGCGGTCCTGCAGGCACTCAATCCCATCCCCGGTAATTCATCCTGAATAATTGTTTCCTCCGTTGTTTGTCATATGCATATATGTCTCGGCGATAATTAGTTCAATCTATCCATCCGTAGGGTTAAGCAAATGCTAATTCTGGTATATTGCATACTGCACCATTCTTCGCTTCGTTTGGGAGCTCGGTTCCAAGTACGGACCCAGCGACTCAACCAATCTGTGTGGATCTGGATCTGCTGCAACTTGAATCTCAAATAGCCGTTGTGCTCGGTTCGGTGCCTGCAATTTGGCTCCATCTCCAATGTTCGCTTCACTACTATTCGGAATGGGTCATGTAGATGTCCGTCATGCGTACAGCAATGAGTGCTAGCATTCGGCCGCAGAGTAGAACGTATCTCAGTGCTCCGTCCTCGCCTCCGGGGGTGCAATCTGCCAGCCCACACTCTTGCATTCATTCAGATATACTCAGTCCAGGAGCGGTAATGAGATGTCGGTGGGTTGCCCCAGGGCTAGAGAAGGTTTCTTGGATGCATGACACTCGGAATCACAAAGCCACCAAGGAAAACCCGTCATGGTGTGGTATCATATGGCTCAAAACATGCAGCTGGCTCGCCTTCTGAACAGTGCGCAGATGATAAAATTGATCAAGCATGCCAGACAAACGTACTTGCGAAGGACCTGAATTCGTGTTGTGCTGCCATCACTTTTGTCGCTCCTCTCGCTATGGCCGCCCAGCGACCGATGACAAATAGTATCGACCTTCTCGGATCGCTAGAACTGATAGAGTCTGGTTCTCTGTTCCTCTCAATTCATGATTCGAAATTCGATGCCACTGAGCGGCGCCACCATCCAAGCAGAACTGATCTATGTCTGATTACGGCTGCAGGATTGTTTCGCTCCCTCCACTGTTACGTCCCGAGCTAAGTACAACTTAGTACTGTAGCTCCTAGTTGAGTCCAACGACTTACGAGGCGAGTAGTTGGATACTAGAGCAAGGATGCTCTAGGAGACGTAGTGTATAAGAGTATATTGCAACTAGCAATATACTATAGATTGGTGACTAGAGACTACGGTGTATACACAAGAGACTGAAAACTGGGGGGCCTCAGCTGGGAGGTCGCCTCCTTATATACTACTGGGACTGTGTCTACGTGGAACTGCGCAGACTGACGTGTCAGCTGCGCGGACTGCGATGGAAACTACTAGTACATACTACGGGCGGTGCGGTGGACGTGTCCCTACGTGTCGTGACGTGTTTCTACGTGTCGATCTACGTGTCATGATTGGTGAGACTATGACACGTACTCACGACGTGTTACCACGTTCTGCTGTGAACCAGAGCGACAGGAGGGCTAGGTGTTCCCTGTCATGGCGCTCGTTGTTGGTGTCCTAAGTGGTGCGTAAGATATGCAGAGCGACTGGGTAGGCGTTTGTAACATCACCCCCCCTTTCCCTTACCAATTCGTCCCGAATGGATATGTTCCCTTGAAATCGCTCAAACGCTTTTTTGAACGCTAGGATTTGGGGTTCATCTTTGTGCGTTTGGTAGAAGGCATTGAACCGCTGGATGTTGTCGCGACGGTGGTTTCCGAGGGGACTGCTCGTGGTATTGACAAGGTCGGTGAAGATGGGTCCGTCTACTTGCATGGCATCGTAGATTTTTCCGTCGAAGCAGAAAACAACCCATTCTTCGTGAATGGCGAGGAGTAGGCGGTATGACCACTGGGGTCCTCCGAATATCCGGTTACCGGACCAAGCCGACGGGTCTGCCTGGTCTAGGAGTCCTCCCATGGTGTGGAAGACATAGACGTCGTGGGGGACGGAGGTAACCGCGTCGGTAGCGATCGAGTTCCGGCTGAACCATCCAATGTATCGAGTGAGTTGGTAGGCGATGACATTGGTAAACGCGTTCCACTCATGAAGTGACAAGTCACTTGTAGCAGCGGATGGTGTTTCTCCGGTGAGGTTGCGGTAGCGGTCGTGGTACCGGTGAGGGGTTCCGTGGTACGAGGAGGTAGCAGGGTTCGCCCAGCGACAGGTGATGTCCTCGAGTAGAAGGGTGAGATGTTCGATGAGGTCTGGCGAGGCTCGTGTGTTGCGCAGGTAGAGGGCGAACTGGATCTTCGACTTGAAGATTTCAATGGTGAAGATAGGGTGGAACCCGGTTCGAGAGACAACCGTGGTCGTGCACGGGTGCGGCCTCCGGATAAGGAGTCGCCAGGGGGCTTTGGCATGCATGATGGTGCCACTTGGGGTGGTAGGTCCTCGTATGTTGTGGTTGCTGACGAGGAATGCTGTGAGCTCAGGAGGTAGCTCGAGTGGGAAGGCCTTGAAGTCAGGCGATCCTTCTGGCTCGGGGCTGGGAGTGATCGGCTCCAAGGGAGGCATCTCTGCTGAATCAGTGTTTGTGGCAATGTCCATATCCTCGCTGGGGTCTTGATCTAGTGCAAGGGTTAGAAACCGATTCCATCCTTCTTGGTACCAATCTAAATCCTCACTGGTCGCCCGTTCTATCTCGACGTCCTGTAGGTTCACCTCCGGTAGCTGACTCTCCGGCGTGGGTGGTGGAACCAGGTAAGGCATATCCGCTGGGGGGATATTCTCTTTGTTGGAGTCGTTGAAAGGGGAGTCCTCGAGGAGAAGGAGTTCCTCTGGTGCTTCATCATCGTTGAGAGTGACTGACGAAAGCCCGGTGGAGACGTTTCCTTCTATGTCGATGGGGGGTCCGGTGAGGCGAATGGGGATGTCCTCCTTCAGGACGGTGTTTGAGCGACGATGCTGAGTGCGGGTAGGAATGAGGTCTGAGAGGGCTCTGGCCATCTCAGCTGTAGCGAGGAGCTTCATCGTCTGTTCTGCTCCTTCCACGCAAGCATCTTGAGCTGCTTTCGCGACGAGGAGTGCTTCGTCCTTCTTGCCACGAGGGGCACCCGCGTTGATAGCGAACTTGGCCATTCTAGCGTAGAACAACCCAATGCGCTGGAAAGCATTGTAGATACTGATGAGAGTGTCTACATTCGGGATGTGGCGAGTGCGCATCTCTACGTGATCGTGGAGGTCTGCGTGAACGATTACCCAACCAATCCTGTCGGACAGGCATCCGTTAGGGAATGCGGAGACGTCTCCCCTTGGGAGGTGGTCGTAGCTGACTGGGAGTCGTTGCTTGATGAACCTGGGGGGAGCAGGGATGTGGTTGGTGGAATAAGGATTGGTCCGTCCCACCAATCGCTGGGGGTTTCGTCGAACCACTCCTCCAGAACTATTGGTGTGGCGAGGCATAATAAGAGAACAGTGATGGGATAGAGGACTGAGTACCGAATGGTGAAGACTAGTGAAGGCGGAGTGAGGGACACTGCCGTCTATCCGTACTTTGCCTGGTCTTATATACTATTTTCATCAGAGACTGCGGCGACGTGTTGATACGTAGATATGTACGTGTCGGGGCTGTACGTGGTGCGCTACGTATGTGCGTACGTGTCTTCGACTGCGGAATGCGTTGTCTACCTAGTCATGAATGCGGCGAAGCGGAGGCCGTGCTGGTTGTACTAGGATTGACCGGATATGGTAAGGTAGGAACCGTCCGGTGCGTATGTATCTGGCGTATGCCTCCGGATAATTAATCCTAAGTGCTACCCTTATCCAGCGCTGGAACCATGGTGGGTAGCTGTCCTCCAAGTCTTCGAAGACGAGGACGTTGTCTTCTTCATCGTCTGTGAAGGAGATTTCATGCCTGTAATCCGGCTTGATAAGTGGTGTGGTTAACTGGGTTTTGTTGACGCCTAGTTGACTTGCCTGTGTCCAAGGCTATCATACGCAAATAGTGTTACTGATGGCCATATGTGAACGACCAAGTGAAAGATGTTGGTGAGCGACATGGCGTTGGAGATATTTAATTGGAGGTGTGTGCTTATATCTTGTTTTACTGGTTTGATACTTTCATTATTTAATTCTTATGTTGACTGCGGCGTAGTTTGCAGTAACTTCTTAGAAGGTTTGAGGCACTGGTCACAGCCTGCGGCAAGTTCCGAGTTGCAGACCCAAATACATTTGAAAAATGAAACTGTTTGCGGCGGCCTTCTAAAACGACTCCCAGAGCGACTCGTCCTCCGAGTCCTCCGGCATCCTCCCGTTATCTCCGTCGAGGCCGACCCACGGCATGGCGAGTTGCCGGGGGTTGGACGGGGTCGGCGAGGGCCTTGGCGGCGGCGTGCGGCGGTGCGGGAAGCCGAGGCTGTCGATCTCGATTTCGGGCAGCTCGACGATAGCTGCCCGCGGGGTGTCCGGCCCGGCTCTGGCCCGGATGTGGCCCTGGTCGTCCCGGTAGGAGACGGCGTGCTCCGCGACGAGAATACAATGGTATACTACAAAAACCAAAAGTCCGAGACTAACTCCTTGGAGCGCCCAGAGCGCTCCCAACCAGAAGACGAATTCGAGAACTGTTAATAAGGTATATTAGTGTTGTTAGGTGGGAAGGAAAAGAAGAGAAAAGAGGAAATGAGTCCTTACGACTCATTGGCGCCAGTCGCCCCAACCTTTGGCGGTGTCGCGGTTGTGGTCGTCGCAGCGGGTGGCGTCGCGCTCGTGGAGGGTGCGTTCGAGGACGCGGTGGGTGATGTCGCGAATGAGGAAGGCGACGACGACGCAGGTGATGAGGTGGGTGAGGAAGAGGAAGATGGCGAAGAGAGCGGCGTATGCGAACATTGCTCTGACTGTACTGTCCTCAACTTGTGTCGTCTTTTATAGGGATTTAAGATATCCGGAGCATTCTTGAGGTTTTTCTCTGGTTCCCAGGAGTTCTCGTAGGACTCCCATCCTTTCCACGATACCAGATACTGCCGAGTCTTCTTGCCTCGGCCCGTAAGGCGGTGATTCAGGATCGCTTCAACCTCATGCTCGAGTTCCCCTTCTACTAGGTCCGGTGGCGGTCTAGGGAGGTCCGGTCCGTGTTCCTTAGTGGTTTGGTACGGCGTTAGTAGCGCTGCGTGGAACACGGGGTGAATCTTCCATTTGGCTGGAAGGTTCAATTTGTACGTGACTGGGCCCATTACTTCCGAAATGGTGAACGGACCTTCTCGTTTTGGTGCAAGTTTCCTATATGGGTACGGAAGCTTTAGGTTGGTTGACTCGAGAAGTACTTCGTCACCTTTCTGGAAGTTCACCGGTTTGCCCATCCTATGTTTCATCATTGCTGCGGCAGCCTTCTCATGAGAAGCGATGGTGTTATCCCTGCAATGCTGTAATTCCTGAAGGCGTTCTTCGGTGGTCGGATGTTTTACTGCGGTCCGAACTGTACCTATTCCTTCCGGTTGGAAGCCGTATAGTAGTTCGAACGGGGATTTGCCGGTTGATGAATGCGTTCGTTGATTGTGTGCGAACTCGAAGGATGGCAGGAATTCGGCCCATCGTTCCGGTGCATTGGCACAATAGATCCGGAGATCCAGATCTATTTCCTGATTGACTCGTTCCGTTTGTCCATCCGTTTGTGGGTGGTATGCAGTGCTTAGTGACGTGGTGATTCCCAGCGCTTGGTGCAGTTCTTGGAATGCCTTGGCGGCAAACTGCGGTCCGCGATCTGAGATGATCTTGTCCGGGAGTCCGAAGCGGCTAAAGACGTCTTTCCATAATAGTTGAGCTGCTCCTTCTGCCGTTATTGTCTTTGTGCACGGGGACATGACGGCCATCTTGGTGACATCATGATCAACAACTACCTGAATGGCATCGAAGCCTTCCTTTGTTGGTGGTAAGTCGGTGATGTAGTCCATTGTAATGACTCTAAATGGCCTAGTGTCACCGCTATGTGGGATAGGCATCAACGAAGGTTTTGTCGGATGCGTCCGAACCTTCGTTGTCTGACAAACTGCGCATCCCCGCACGTATTCTTGGATGAATTTGTCCATGCCTTCCCAGAAGTATTCTCTTCGAACCAGTTCTTTAGTCTTCTGGACGCCTGGATGCGCCATGTGGACTGGTTCATGATGTAAACGGACTACTTCGCGCCGGATATTGTCATCCGGTGGGATGTAAACCTTGTTCTGGTAGAGGAGAAGACCGTCGTCCGTGGTCCAGTCCTCGGGTTTACCAATTGGCGGGTGTGTTATGACGCCCGACTCCTTGCCGGTAGAGGCCTTCTGCGAAGACTGTGCCTTGCTGCGGCGTGTCATCGGGTGTTGTACGACTGTTGCTTCCTTGCTATCGATCGGGATCTGTCCCGGGTGTCGTGCCTTACTGCTGCGAATTAGTTCTTGAAGTTCGGTATTAGTGGCTTTTACGAATAATTCGTCCTTTAATAGTATAACATCCTTGTTGTCGTTCTCCCCCCCCTCATGGTCTGACCTCCTGGACAGCGCATCGGCTTGTACAAGGGTGTTTCCGGGGTTGTGTGTAAGGATGAAATTAAAGGTGTTGAGGAAAATATGCCATCGGGCTTGTCGGCGATTGAGTTTCTGAGCAGTTTTGAAATATGTAAGGTTCTTGTGATCGGTAATTACTTGGATCGGATGCGGTGATCCTTGTAATAGGTGTCGCCATGCTTCAAAGGCGCGGACCACGGCTAGAAGTTCTCGATCATAGATCTGGTAGTTTCTTTCGGGTTCTGTGAAGGATTTGGAGAGGAAGGCACATGGATGCCATATGCCGTCCGGTCCTTTTTGCCGTAGAACTGCTCCCGTGGCTACTTTGGAAGCATCGCATTCGACCTGGAAAGGTTCCGTGGGTCGTGGTAAGTGTAGGATCGGTTCCTTTGTGAACCGGCTCTTGAGTTCTTGGAAGGCGTCTTCGCATTCCTTGGTCCATTCGAACTTTCGGTCCTTTTTGGTGAGTTCTGTTAATGGACGGACAATAGAGCTATAGCTTTGGATAAACTTTCGGTAGAAGTTGCCAAAGCCTAGGAACGCTTGTACTTGTTTGACAGTTGTCGGCGATTGCCATTCATGTATGGCTTTGAGTTTTACCGGATCCATTAGGATCTTGCCGGGTTTGAGGATCATGCCGAGAAATTCTACTTCGTCGGTTTCGAATATGCATTTTTCCGGTTTTAGGTAGAGGTCGTGATCTTGGAGTCTTTGTAAGACACGCTTCGTGCGGATTCGATGTGTTTCGACATTATTCGAGACGATGAGTATGTCATCCATGTAGATGACTAACCAGCCTTCCCTAAGCATGTCTTCGAAAATGTGATCCATCATGGTCTGGAATGTGGCTGGTGCATTACATAACCCGAAGAACATGACTAAGGGTTCGTATAACCCCTTTGGGGTGTTGAATGCTGCCTTCCATTCATCACCTTTCTTGATTCGGATATTGTTGTAACCAGCGCGAATATCGAACTTGGTGAATATAATGGCGTCTTGTACTTTTTCGAATAAGCCATCGATGAGTGGTAAGGGGTATGCATTCTTGACCGTTATTGCATTTAAGGCTCGATAGTCTTGTACGGGTCGTAGACTGCCGTCCTTCTTAGTGACAAAGAAGAATGGTGATGCGATGGGTGAGTCAGATTTCCTGATGAATCCCTTGGCTAGGTTTTCATCCAGGAATTTCTGTAACTCCTCTTGCTCGGTTAGAGAGAGTGGGTAAATTTTCCCTCTCATTCGTTGTTGCCTTATGTCGACATCTTTGTCGATATTGATTGCATGGTCCCAAGGTCGTGTTGGTGGAAATCTCTCAGATGCTTTCTTCTCAAATACTTTTCGAGTGCTTAGAGCATAATCAGGTAGTAGCTCCTCCAAGGTCTTTTCTTTTTTCCCTTGGTTAGCTGCGATTGCGATTTCCGTGGACTTATTAATCCTTCGTGCCCAAGTGGAGTCTTGGATTAATTGAGATAGTATTCGTGACGGCTTCGCCGTAACTGGCTCTTCCTCAATGATATTTTGTTGGGTCTCCATGTAGGATAGGACTAAATGTTTGAGGGTTTCAGAAGGTGGTAATCCCCATAGTGAACCTTTTGGGGGATTATGGGTGGCTTGGTACTTCTGAACTCGTCGTTGTTCTTTGATAATCCTGTTGCTAAACTTAATTAGCCCTGTCGTCCAATTGACGGTTGGCTGATACTTGCGGATCCACGGCATTCCTAGAATAACGTCGTCATCACCAAGGTCAGCAACGTACCATCGTGTAGGTAATTTGGCTTTGTTGATGATGAAATTTCCTTCAATGCGGTGAGTAATGGATCCTTGTCGATTGATGCTGTTATCCGCATTCCTTAGGGTGAGAGCCGTTGGTAGCTGTACCATTGGCAAGTTATATTGGTTGACTATCTTCTTATTGACAATTACTGCATCCGCTCCAGTGTCGAATAGACTTCGGACTGCAACGACTTGTTTTCCCACTTGTATGTATCCTGGTATGAGGAGGGCGTGCTTACGCCGTTGTGTATTTGATACTACTGATACATGGAGGGAATAGTCTATAGGCAAAGCAGGCGTTGCTTCTGTTTGCCAGTCTAAAAATCCGTATCTTCGAAGTCCGTGTGAAGGGCGTTGACTTGTACCTCTTGTTCCGATTCGTCCTTATCGGATTCTTTGAAGCTTGAGGCCTCGGAGTCCTCCCCTTCCTCGTCTGTCTCTTCTTGTATTCTTCTGACTCTGGGAGTGAAGCGTCGCTTCTTCTGCTTATGCCATGGTTTCTTCTGTCGTTGAGGACATTCAGCTGCAATGTGACCTGGTTTATGGCAGGTGAAACAAAGCTTCGCTTCGAAGTGTTTGTTTCGTTCTTCCACGGTCATTCGGTTGATGTCCTCTGACGTATTGTCCTCTTTCTTGGTTGATGGGGTTAACTCTGCCTTGCGCACCTTTCTGGGTGTGCGTTGAACTGTTCTTACCCTATTGCGGCGCTTGGCACTGAGTTCCCGATTGATCTGTTGGGCTTCGTAGATATCAGTGGCACGTCCGATCCAATCTTCTAATGTACGAGGGATTGGTATGGATGTGGCACACTTGTCTCGGAGCCACAGTGGTAGGGCGTCTCGATAGTAAGTGAGTCTAGCCATCGAATCTTGGATACGGCTTTTGGTAATAAGGGCATTGAATTTGGCATTGAACTCGTGGATGGTTTCTCCAAGCGTGAGGTCTTCCAAGGCTCGGACTGCCTTCTCCGGTTGGTTGGTGGGGGCGAAGCTGTTTCTGAAGTCGTTCTTCCATGCTTCCCAACTCCCAAACGTTCCGGTGGTTGCCAAATTGTGTTCCGCTTTTCTAGCCATTGCCGTTCTCCAATAGTTGACGTTGTCTCCTCCGATGAATGAGAGTGCGGTAGAGATCTTGGATTGGTCGTCGGTGAACCTTGGATCTGCTGAGAAGAAGAGGAACAGATCTTCCAGGAATTTTTCTGACTTGTCTCGGTCTCCTGTGAAGATTTCTGGGGGGTGTGCCTTTCCTTTTCCCTTGGGTAAAGGAAGTCCTCCCATTTGTTGTCCCATCCCGGGGAACCCTCCAGGTCCCCCAGGGCCTCCTCCTCCAGGTCCGCCTGGTCCTCCTCCTCCTGGTCCTCCGGGTCCCCTTGGATCACCTGGCTGTCCGGGTGGTCCGGGTGGGGGATTGTCTGGATCCTGTGGTCGTTCTGGGGGCTGTTCGGATCCACCCAAATCCTTCGGATCCCTGCCTGTTTGTGTTGACTGCTTTCCCCTGGCTGTAGCACTAGATCCAGTGCCCACAGGGTTTGTACTAGCGGGATCTGTGCGATCTCCCCCGACACCCCAACTTGGAATAGACCTTCGGGTAGACCCTGTTTGAAATATGCCAGTGCTAATTCCACTCCCTGGTGTATAGCTGTATCCTTGTCCTCCCTCGTAGGGGGGTTGAGGAACAGCAGCTCGGAATGCAGCACTAGCACTTTCCGCGGGAGTGAGGTCTTCGTTCCCGTCAGAGTTATAGATAAATCGGTCCATGGTGGGATTGGAAGGATTTTGGACTGGGTAGATCTTCCATGTGTCTTGGATTTGTTTTGCCAGAACGCTTTTGTCGTCGGGAGTGAGTGGTGCCCTGTCGGTGTTTTCCAGGAGTAAGTCGAGTTGTTCCTCCTCGACTTCGATTCTGTGGGATATGGTCTCCCTATCGGGGTCCACTCGCCTGACGGCCTTGTGCATCCGGACATTGTACTTGTATTCAGCCCAAAGTCTTTGAGCTTCTTCGGACGCCATAGTAGGGCTTTGAGTACGTTCCTGAGTTTCTTTGGTGGGTTCTGGAACTGGGGACACCGACCTACGGGGTGGAATCCTTGACACTGAGATGGTTGTTTCGGATTCTGAGGTCGTGCCTTCTTCAGCTTCTGGAACTGGATCTACTGGTGATAACGGATTTACCGAGAGTTGTAATGAGGAGAGCCTAGCAGTAACTCTTGGACTGCTGCTTGGTGTCTGGTTTTCCGGGTGAGGAATGGGGTATGTTCTTCCGCCCTTCGGAGGGTGGGTATTCTTGATCTCTGCTTCTTGAGTTGCTGTGGGCTTGAAGTAGATGGTACTGTACCTGGTACGGGTGTTGGCTGGAAAGATCTTCTGGTATCTTTCAATGCACAGTCGACTTGTGCAAAACGTCCACTTGGCGTCTGGTCCTGGTTCCTTGTGTACGTCCCTCTTCCTGGTATTATCGAATGCGTGTTGTAGGCCGTGACAATTGGGTACGGATGTACTCATATGTTTCGTTCACGGCGGAAGTCCTTGAAGCGCTTCTTTAGCGTGTAGAGGTCTTGAAGGAAGGTCAAGTCCTCGCTAGTCCTAGTGGATATAAGGACTGCTGGGCTATAGAGGTGATTTTCAAGGGCTCGAATCTGGTTTGTGATAAATTCGGAGAGTGGATGATTCCTGGTGGTATAACTTCGAGGTCTTCTCTTGACCCACTTCTTGAGGGTACGATGTATTTCCCACAAGTTGTCGTGGACCTTTGTGAGGGTCCCTAGTCGATATTCGGGTAGTAAAGAGTCGTGTTGTTGAAGGAGTATGATGTTATCTAGCGCGAGGCGAACGAAGTCTTCCGCGTTGACGATGACGTCACTATTCCTTTCCTCGGCTCTTGCTAGAATAGATGATCCCAAACTTCCTTGACTGAGGAATTCCCACTCGTGTGGTGTGAACTGGTGGATCGAGGATGTGGAGCTAATATTCTCGATTGGTGGTGGAAGGACGTATACCCTAGATTCTGGTAGTGCCGTTGCTGGGGTTATCCCGGGTGTGGGATTTCCTGGGCGTGGCGGAATACTACTTTCTATCCTGAAGGCAGTTCCGACTGGGGTTTCTGCGAATCCGAGGGTGCTGGGGACTTCGAGGATAGGAAACCTTTCCCTTCCTATATACTGTGTTGTAACTTCCCGTTCCTTGCCTTTACTTGTGGTAGGAATGACCGGGGGCTCTATCCTAGAGCGGTCGACTACTGGAGGAAACCTTGGGAGGTCCCGAAACCTGACGGGGTTCTTGGGTGGTACCGGAGGCGGTTCTTCGCCTTTGCTGCGGGTCCACTTAATCTTCCAGTGCGGTAAACGGACTTTCCTAGTCTCTTCTGGCGCCTTGGAGCTCGTACTTGGTTGGTCCAAGTAAATGTTAGTCACCCGAGGGTTTGGTTCGGCCGTGACTGGTCTGCTCTTGGTCGTCCTAAACGTTTCCGTCTTGCTTTCCTTTGGACACTTGTCCAATGCCGTGTCGCTACTTGCGAGGTGGTTGTGGGTTCCCTACACCTGGATAGGTGGGGTGTACAGTTTTCAGTCTAATGTTACGTCCCGAGCTAAGTACAACTTAGTACTGTAGCTCCTAGTTGAGTCCAACGACTTACGAGGCGAGTAGTTGGATACTAGAGCAAGGATGCTCTAGGAGACGTAGTGTATAAGAGTATATTGCAACTAGCAATATACTATAGATTGGTGACTAGAGACTACGGTGTATACACAAGAGACTGAAAACTGGGGGGCCTCAGCTGGGAGGTCGCCTCCTTATATACTACTGGGACTGTGTCTACGTGGAACTGCGCAGACTGACGTGTCAGCTGCGCGGACTGCGATGGAAACTACTAGTACATACTACGGGCGGTGCGGTGGACGTGTCCCTACGTGTCGTGACGTGTTTCTACGTGTCGATCTACGTGTCATGATTGGTGAGACTATGACACGTACTCACGACGTGTTACCACGTTCTGCTGTGAACCAGAGCGACAGGAGGGCTAGGTGTTCCCTGTCATGGCGCTCGTTGTTGGTGTCCTAAGTGGTGCGTAAGATATGCAGAGCGACTGGGTAGGCGTTTGTAACATCCACCCTGACCACCCTGGCCCAATTCACATCATATGCCGTCCTGGTAGCCCTGGTAAATCTGGTCGTATTCATCAGAATCCTACCCGCAAGCGAACACTGCCAAAATTACCACACTTGTGTGAGAGGTTAGACAGGTGACGCGCTCCACTTGCTCCCATTTGTTTTTCAATGACATAGCCCTGGAGGTCCAATCTTTTTCATGCCAGAAACCATGCACCTCTACTTGGCACCAGCTGTGGTAATGATGCATTCAGACTCTGTCCTGCTCGGGCAATCTCAAATTTGTCTGGCAACGCACGCCAGAAATCATACACATTGCATTCAGTTTTGACATTCCGTGTACTTACTTGAAGATCAAACAGAGACGCTTGGGCTGGTCCAGGCCCACGCACAGTCGGCTTCCTACAGGGTAGGGTCGACCGACAGCACTCAGCTGTGGTCGTCGTAAAGCAGCTCTAAAAAGCAGCCCGCAAGGAGTTCAATTACTACTCGGGTTAGGATATCTGAGCATTTCATTCGAAGTTGAAGGGACTGACGGCAGCCATCCATGATGGGAGGTGTTCCTCATATCATCTAGCTGAGAAGGTTGGCGGGCACAGTCCCCGAGGTAAAATGTCTACCTGGCCATACGTAGGATTGTCTGACGATATAGCATACTGATTCCCATTTCACAGATTTTGGCTCATATCTAGACATATATTATAATACTTTCGATCATGACATTCCCTTCGATTTTCCGATGTTGGCGCGAGCCAATTTCCAATTGAGGGGAATGCGGAGATGGAGATAGATTTTTGGTTCCACGTGGCATTGGGAGGGCGTGAATGCACCCAACCTTATTAGAAGTAGGCATGGAAGCGGTCTGGGGTAAGCATTGTGCCTGTGCTCCAGCATCAGTATTTCATCGAAAATCTGACCGTCTGAAAGTCTGACACCGATGAGCGCCTACGAGCCCAAAAGTGAGTATCGACCTACCGCAAGCGGGCCACCTGTCGCGGTGCCATAATTCTGGGTTCAAATGGTCACTTAGGACTTGAGAGATATTTTTGCAGCTCGCGAGCCTCGCGCTCAAAGAGCGTGAGGTTCAGGAGCTCGCACAACCTCGCACAACCCTGCACACCTGCTGCCGCTGTTGCCGATGACACTGGTGGCTGTGCAGCCATTAGGGAGTCGGAGGGCCATTGCAGATAACGTTCGAGTCGTCTTGAGGTGCTATGAACCCCACAACTGCACCGTAAGTGGCATTTTACAAGATGTCTGATGGGGGTTTTTTGTGTCTGAAGTCTGATGCTCTGACAGGTCTGAAAACGTCTGAAAGATGTCTGATTGGGTCTGAAAGATGTCTGAATCAGACATTTCAGACGCCATCCGATTCGATAAATTACTGATGAGGCCGTAAGTACAGGTCTTCCCTCACTCACTATGCGCATATCCGGAGCTAAAGCATATTTTTCCAAGTCAAAGAAAAAACCTCTTTTCAAGGCTACCTTGGGTGAGGTTCTTGACGCTGACGCTCCAATAGCAAGTCGCGTCGCGATAGTTCTGGCGTACTTAAACCTCCACGCAGCTGCTCCATGGTACAGTCCCATTCCCCAATACTCTGAAACCCACCATGATAACAGATCTCCCCCAATGGTTCATTTTATCCGTCATCACCGCCGCCGTGCTCCTGTACAAAGCCAGACAGTCCCAATCGACCTCCGGCAAGCTGCCACTCCCTCCGAGTCCTCCAGGCTATCCCATCATCGGCAACTTCCTCGATGTACCAACGAAAGATATGGAACGAGCATTCCATGACATAAATGCGAAATACGGTACGTCCGTTGTGCTTAGTTTCATATCCACCCCTGCTGACCTGGAGTTACAGGAGAGATCGTGTACCTCAATGCCTGTGGACAGCCAATGATCGTGCTTGGGTCCCACCAGGCTGCTATTGACTTGCTCGAGAAGCGTTCTTCAAATTACTCCGACCGGCCTTTCTCATGTGTGGCGTCCCTGTAGGCTCCTCCCTTCTCTTCCCAGACATCCATAATGTTACCTGCTGACAACACACGCTTCTCAGGTCAGGCTGGACCTGGCTCTTCTCTGTCAACAGCTACGGTGCCCAGTGGCGGCGGATGAGGTGCCTATTCCATGAATATATGCACCAGAATGCCGTCCTGCGCTTCCATCCAATCCAAGAACACGAGGCGACCAAGTATCTCCTCCGTATCCTCGACACCCCCAAGGACTTCCTCCACCATGGCCGGGCGTAAGTTCCTCTCTACGATAGTTCTCCACATGGCCTTGGAGGCTCACATCGGAACTTCCACAGCTTGTTCGGGACTATCACTATCCGCGTGGTGTACGGCATCCAGGTTGACAAGGAGAAAGGAACAGACTACCTTGACCTCGCCGAGAAGGTGATGGAGACCTTCTCCCTGCTCTTCCTCCCCGGAAAGTACCTTGTTGAGTCCTTCCCCATCATGCGCTATCTTCCATACCGCCTCCCCGGAATGCACTTCAAGCGTGATGTGGCGGACTGCTACTCGATCGTCCGCAAGATGCGAGACGTGCCGTGGGAGGCAGCTAAGAAGGCCTTGGTGAGGGGAAGTGACCGCCCTGTTTCTACATCGCTGACCATGTTCCTGTTCTCATTGCCAGCACGAGGGCCGAGGCTTGCCGTCGATGGTGAGCGGTCTCCTCGAGCATATGGCTCATCTCAATGGCGAGGCTGCGGCGGAGGAGGAAGAGTTCTCCAAGAACGCTGTCGCGTCTGCGTATGCGGGTGAGTAACGGCGCCACTCTTCACAGGACTCGGTTGACAAAACTTGCTTGGGTCTCTAGGTGGAGCCGATACTGTGCACTCGGACGCTAGACTTTGCCACTTCATGCATGCTGACAGTCATGGTACCTGTACACCCCAGACGCTATCCACTCTGCAGACGTTCTACATAGCCATGGCGTCTTACCCGGAGGTCCAGAAGCGCGCACAAGCTGAGCTCGAGGCCGTGGTCGGTCCGCACCATCTCCCGACCTTCGCAGACAAGAATGATCTTCCGTACATGGACACGCTCATCAAGGAGTGTCTCCACTGGAGGCCCGTCGCGCCGCTTGCACTCACGCACCAGTCCATTGAGGAAGACGAGTACAAGGGGTACCGCATCCCAGCGCGGTCGGCGGTTGTAGTAAACCCATGGTACGTGTTTACAGTGTCACCGCCTGGACTGGCTGTAATGTCTTACCATCTATCACTTGATAGGGCATATGTCCGAGACCCAAACCTATACCCGGACCCGGAGACGTTCAAACCAGAGCAGTTCCTCAAGGACGGCAAACTGGACCCGAGCGTGCAGGATCCCGCCACCATAATTTTCGGATATGGAAGAAGGTGCGCTTGTTCCATTTATACGACTTTAGTGCTCAGTCGTTAACGTCGCTCGGTTGCAGGATCTGCCCGGGGCGCTACTTCGCAGAGGGTTCAGTTTACGCCGTCGTTACCTGCATACTTCACACCATGAACGTCGAGGCGCCGCGCGATGCGAGCGGTACGCCCATCAACCTCAAGGATACTGTCAAGATGACACACGGCGTTATCTCGTGAGTGTTCATCTGCCCACTGCTCATCGATATAGTCCAAATCCTAAGTCGCTAACCTCACGGGATACACAGATACCCCGAACCATTCGAATGCGTCATCAAGGCCCGCTCTCCGGAGGCTGAGATGCTCATTCGGGCAGCATGCGGCGAAGATGACCCCGTTAGCCTGTGAAGCCACGATAGATACGCAAGGCGAGATAAGCAGAAGTACTACTATACATGTAACATACGATGCCTGAAGTTTGAACCATAAAGCATCCATACAAGAGCCGCCGCGTAACCTTTGTATACGACCGTGACACCTCATTCCTATTAGAACCTCGCTCGCGCGCTGATGATCCTGGCAAGCCGCTTCCCACTTCATTCGCAATATCAGCTAGCACAAGGGCCTCTATCGCCTTCGTCCACGGCCGAAACCTATATTCAAGTGGTTCGAGGTGCTTGCACAGCAACATGGACGCACGCTACAAACGACTGCACCATCTTGATATCGTCATAAGTCAGCACCCACGGGTTTCCCTCTGGAAGGAAAAGCCAACTGAGGACGCGCTACGCTGCAACTAGCACCCGGACCGTAAACCGCGCCCGCTCATCAGACGCTCGTAAGGATGACCGTCTCCCTGGGAATCAGGTACCCGTTGCACTTGTTGTCCTGGAGCGACTGGTGCGGGAACGCGAGCTGCCCGAATGATCATGACCGCGACCGGATAACCTGGGCTGGACCGCTAACATCAACGTTCTTTCTCCTCGCAATCCACCGCATTTAGAGCAGAGGAGCGTAGACAGCCGTCGAGGCGTCCAGATGAAATTGATTTCTCTACTGCGATCACCAGAAATCTGTAGTTGCACTCCGAGTGCTTGATCTTTCGCAGCACACGCCGTCGCAGCCCCAGCCAGTGTCTTGAGAAATTAATGTGGGGGGACGGAGCCGGACCTACCACGACCGCGAGGAGCCACATGAAAGTAGCCGTGGTGAGAAGAGCAACCTTGCGGCCCGGTTGCACGGTTGAAGTGACGGAGGTCCCGCAGGCAGAGAGCAGCGAGGGGAAAGCCTCATGGTCTGACGGCGTGAGCAACCAAGAATCCAACCAGTGTCCACATTATGCGCCTCGCTCCGGGTCATTCAATCGTACAGTACACGTGCGACATAAATTATCGACCGACCGTCCGCCAAGCCCGACTACTTAATAATCACTGAACCTAGGAAAATGTAAATGTATCAGCTAGAGCGGGCGGGATCAAGGCGGGGCGGATGCGCACCTATCGGGCATGAGCACGGGCGCGAGGAGGCTCCAGATGTACAGGAGCATGCAGATCCAGCTCGACACGACGCGCATCCACATCGCGACCTCGGAGCGGCCGATGTACACGTCCTGGTCGTGGTTCGGGTTCGCGTCCTGTTTAATGACGTTCCTGTGTTTCACCCCAGTCAGTTCGATGCCTGCGCGCGCGCGTATGCCCAGGGAGGGGGAAGGAGGTCGGACGTACCAGTCGGTCAGGAGCATCGCGACGTACATCGCGGCAATGGCGAAGATGACGTGGAACCATGCGTACTGAGCGGTAGACGAGGGGTGTTAGCTGGAAGTGATGTACAGAGAGTCTGAGCAAGAACCTACGTTGTAGCGGGTACCGGTGCGCTCGTCGTCCCTTGACTCGCCAGAAATCTCGTCCTCGTCCTCATCCTGCCAATCCTCATTGAGTGCAGATGCAGGAATAGCACTAGAAGATAGTTAAACGGACCGCTATGGCTTCTCAGAGTGGAAAAGGCCTACCCAGCTTCGACGGCGGCGAGGAGAGCCTGGTACCTGGGGTTCTCCTTCCTCCCCGGCTGAGTGTTGACGACGCCCAGTTCCGCATGGTGCTCGCCCTCGGCAGGGAGCGAGATCGCACCCTTCTTGTCAGCCCCGACGAGCGCGCGGCTCTGCGTCGCGGCCCTGCTCGTCGAGTACGCAATCGCGAGGAACGTGAAGACCGCGCCCAGGACGAGTGTCGTGTACTCCGTGCCGGACCCGCGGCGGAGCGGGTTGCACGTGTTGTGGTCGTGGTTCCCGACGGCGGACATGACGAGGTATGAGCAGTACGCGGCGACCATGCTCGACTGCGCGAGCCCCGAGCGCGGGTTGTGCTCTTGCACGGTCGGGTGCACGCAGAGTATCGTGACGAGCACGCAGAGCGCGAGGTTGAACGAGATGAAGAAGCGGTTCAGCGTGCAGCCGTCGCCCGCGAAGAACGCGTAGAGGACGCCCGTGATCGCGATCGCGGCCGCGTACATGCCTGCCGTCGAGCCGATGAGGATCCACTGCCAGAGGTTCGAGTTGGAGCTCTCCCAGTTCTCGAGGCACGTCTCGGACCAGGAGTGCGCGAAGTCGACGAGGAGGACGAGGCCGAGGAGGATGAAGATGGAGGCGCCGACCAGGGCGACGTAGTTGCCCCAGAACATGAAGAAGCCATTAGGGATGAAGAACGAGACGACGACCAGGACGAGCCACAGAAGGACCTTCGGACCCCACCAACTGTAATACTCATGAGCTGACGCATTTGCGGCGAGTTACAAGATACTCACCCGTTCTGGATCGCAGCACGAGTGTCCTTGGTGTCCCGAACGCCAATGAGGGATGCGCTTAATAGGGCATGGAAAAGCGCCAGACCGAAGCATATCCGGTGGACCTAAATGTGGGATATGGAGGTTAAGTCATTTGATGCTATGCAGGGAATTGCGGCTGGCCACTCCATAAACGACAAATGCGGGATATGTGCACGCCGCACAGGTGATACAGATGAGGGTTGCAAACGGCAAGTACGGGGCACGAGAATGGCCAAAGATGGGCTCTTGCGAGTATTTTCCATATCCTGCATTCAGCCCAGGACCTCATCTTGTGCGAAAAGGTCGCGAGCACCCGGCAAAAACGCATCTATGCCGGCTGGGTCCCCGATGCCTAAATAGAGAAGTAGACGTACCGCAAGGACACCATAGCACTTGTCTCCTTCACAATCCATCTTGAGGTACCCGTGGCTCATCTTCTCCAGTTGCTCGAAGATTAACGGGGACTTCATGAGCCATGCCAACATGGAGTTCAGGCAGAAGATGAACTACAAGTGCGTGCCCTGCGTATCAGCTGAAGCCACTACACAGCATACGGGACATAACGCACGGCGAATCCGACGCGGGTGGCGATAGACGAGTTGCAGTTACATGACTTGCAGAACATGGATGCTGCAATGCTAGAGCCGTCAGCTCTGTGCACCATCCCGGGAGGGCATTACGACTCGCCTGCTGTCGACGTGAAGCAGAAGGCCAGCCCTGCCAGACATGACGACGCGACCGTGCCAAAGACACCCGCGAGGGGCAAGGAAAGTAGCATACCCATCTTGTGGGCCAGAGAGGATGAGCGTATGAAGCAAGCGTGAGTGCCAGTCCGGAGCCCGAGTCTGTGTCCGAGCACAATCGGTGACGGGCGGTGTGATTACGTAACTATATACTTCAGGCGCTTAAACAAGAAGTACTTATTGATTGCTTATTGAAGTAAGTAACTGTTTGTACTGCATGTCTCTCGGGCAGAAGGGAGTCGCAAAAGCACACACCACTTCATGGACAGTTAGACCTTGGTACCTTATTGTATACAGAATTTGATAGAATAAGAGCAGGGAATAAATAACACACGTTCATGCCCCTACAATCAGTCCTTCTTTGATCCTGAACCTCGCCCACGTCTTCGAACGCTACAACCGATCGCCGGAACAGTCAACAAAATGGCAAGACTTGCGCGTAAAACGCGAAATAACGCACCGTCATCCTGGATCGGAGCACCTCCGCCGTGTGCATCGTCGAGCCTTCCTCCGCTCTCTCGCCTGTATCCGGGCGACGCTTCGCCAGCCAGAGAGTCGCGTCGGTCAAGAACGTGAACGACGGCCCCAGCGCAGGCTTTCGCACGATCTCGAAGACCGCATCTGGGTTCCGGGGTTTGGGATTCCTCTGCCCGAGACTTGTCGACGAGTTGATGACCTGCTCATCATCAGCACAACCGGAGGCAAAGAAGGAACTGAGACTACTGACAATTATAGCGAGAGATAATGCCTCTGCCAGGGCGCGCAGCTGGCGCATGAACGTCGTCATGCTCGCATGTCCTACCAGCTGAGCGTTAGCGTGCCGCTCTGTTAGAGGTTAACCTGGGGCTTCACCCTGCGACGACGTCGCGCTCAACATAGGTCCCAGGAGCCCAGTTATAGAATCTATCACAATACAGCGCGTCGCCTGTCCTCCGTCGCCTTGTGCGATAGTCAGCGACCGGCGCAGCTCTTCCAGAACTTCGTGTACGGCTTCGATATCGAAGGCGAGAGAGACTTGCAGCCGTTCGAGCGCCGTCGAAGAGTACTGCGATATGGACTGGTGTCAACTGCGTCACCGCACCGTCTCAAATTCCCAACATACCGGACCGCCGAGTCGTGCAAGAACAAGGGCAACGCGTTCTGGGGAGAACGACCCACCGCTGTCGATCCAAAGGACGCTGGAGTCCTCTACGTGCGCAAGGTGCCGGAGAACCGCATTGAGCGCCAGAGTCTGCAAGAGATATAGGCGAGCTTCCCAACGATGCGATATGTTCTACTCACTTTCTTTCCAGAAGCAGCGTCCCCCGAAATCTCCACAATTCGCGACGGATGGAACCCACCGAGAAGCGCGTCCAGTTCCGGTAAGCCGACAACCATCTCGTCAAATAGATCTTCTTTGCGCTTCGTATCCTCCTCATACAACTTGTCACCGTATATGGGCACAGCAGCTGCGAGTTCCGCCACCTGTGCGACGATCCGGTTGAACTCCTTCAGGCTAATCCCGTGTCCATGGGGCAATTTGGTGAAAATGATGATCGGATCGTCGGCGAGCAAGAGGTCGGTGTCCGTTTTCACCCCGATGTCTTGAAGAGCTTTTACAGCTTCACGTCTGAGGGGCGGTACACAGTTTTCGAGGCGCATTCTTTGCTGTCACTGTAGGGTCAAGGTGGTGGTAGGAAGAAAGGGAGGGGAACGATCCTTCCTGATCCGGATCCCGTACTGAGATGCTGCACAGCCACTACCGTGTGGTTCGGTTCGAGTCCGATAGTCTTGTGTCTATGTTGTACAGGCACCACAACCATAATGTAAGGAAATGTTTTCCAGCGGAAAGAACTTCCCGGTCAAGGACAAAACAACGTTCTTGCGATGCGGCGCAACAGTCCCCTAGCCCAGCAAAAATTCCACAATTGCCTGCGCAGTCTCCTCCGGGGCCTCCAGGGTGAGCGTGCTATTCGAACCATCGTCAGCCTCTACAGCGCGGGCCACCCGAGCCACTCAAAAGTCAACCAAGTTACTCACTGCCCTGCGCTCGCAACCTTCCTCACCACCGCCCTATCCACAAACGCAGTAACATCCGCCCGACCGAGCAACACGTCCTCCTCCCCCAGCACCACCAACACCTTCGCCCTGTCCTGGATCGCCTGACCGCAAGCGGGCGCTCCGCCATCGACGTCGCGCCGAGGAGCAGCGGCACGAGGCCGTCGACGACCGCCGCCGGCCCGTCCGCCGCGACCGTTGCAGCCAGGTCCAGCTGCATCCGCGTCACCGCGGGCGCGAGCGGGGGGTTGAGCGGGCCGCCCAGGTAGACGACGTGCGTGGCGCGCGGGGCGTGGGCGGACTGGGTGCGAGGGAGGAGGAGCCAGCGCGAGGCGAGGTGCGTCCCTACGCTGTGCGCGAGAACGACGAGCGGGCCGGAGGGCGCGGAGGCGGCGACGAGCGTGTCGAGGTCTGCGACGAGGGAGGATGCGGTGCGCGAGGCTGCGGATGTGGATGTGGATGAAGGGCGGGGGGAGGAGCCCGAGCCGGCCCAGTCGTACGCGAGGATGTGTGCGGTAGGGAGGGCGGCTAGGATGGGTTTGATGATGGGGTAGAAGGTGGTGGAGGAGCTGCCGAGGCCGTGGATGCAGACGATGGTGGTGGAGGGCGGGGTGGCATCGAGGTGGCGTCGCTCGGTGTAGAGCGTTACGCCATTGGGAAGATCAACGAAGTTGGTGGTGCACTTGAGCTCGGGGGTCGCCATGTCGTCGGGTCAGCTTGCGCTTGGGTACGATGTGCGTCAGGTGCAAGTGACCCAGAATCGGGTGGGTGACCGGAGGTTGGGGAGTCGATCCAGCCTTATCGACCCCGGCTGCGCACGTTGCCTATATAAATACTTCAGGAGTCTCAGCGATCCGCTGGACAAACAGCTTTCTTTGGACTTGGTTAACTAGAGTGTGAGCGCTGGACCCTTCGACGGAAAGATGATATGTGCATGCGCGACAGGTTGGCGAACCCCCAAAGTCTCAGGATAGGAAGAGGGTTCTCGTAAGCCCTCCTTCGAACCTTGTTCATCTGACAACAGGACGAAGTGACTGTGATTGTCAGAGTGCTCGGGAATGGTTGCTTCAGACCAACGCCAGTGGGAAAGTAGTGAATGTTGAGTACGATCACGAACAGCAGGGGTGTACTTCCGTCCTGTAGTACCCAATGCTGTGCCAGCACTGTCCAGTGTCAGCGTACAGCACTTCTCTGGGACACGGTCTGTCGGGTGGGTGACAGGCGAATGCATCGCGAAGGAAGGGTGTGCCACTACGTTAAATACCTGAAAGAAAGCCCACGCCTCTTAGTGGAACGCCAGGACCGGGGGGGGGATAGAGGAACGGCTTGCACGATATGAATACATACTGGAATATGATATGGTCCAATCCAACCCAATAATGCCCGCAACTAATGACAACAGCCCATCAACTCCTCGAGTCGCGCTTGAAGTACTGGCTGTTGACTACCGTCCCCTGGACCATGTCAAAGATGGTCTCCCCGAATCCGAGATACTTCTCGGTCACCGAGCGCACAGTAGGATCGGTGAGTTTCTCTGTCTCAACACTGTAATGACTTTGAGATGGACATCCTGCGATGGGTCTCGGAGGGATGTACGTACGTGAATCCGCTCGACCGTCTCACGCCCGCCAGCAGGGTGCTGACCAGAGCCGCGTCAAATGCATAGTGCACGAGTCTTCCGATCATCGTGAATAGGGGGTTGTAGTTGCTTGGGCGGTTGGTGGGTAATGAGGTGGTTCTGGCTCAGCTGCTGTTGGTATGTAGAAGAGATTAAAGAGAGGCCAGAGATATGAGGCTATATGGGAAGCAGACGGCCGACGGATTCCGCATGCGTTCGGCAATGGGCAAGAGGCGTTGAATCGAGTGCTTGTCAGCAGACTTATCGAGGAAAATAATACCCTCTTATCGGCCGCTATCTCATCCAAATCCCAGCGCAGTGTTGCGAGCGCCAGGCGACGGCGAGCACGTCATCGACGTCGCTGCGGGGATTCTCACTGGGTTCTCGCGGTCTGAATTCGATTGAGTCTACTCAACTTCTATCGCTCAGCCAATTCGGAATTCGGAGCCACTCCTCGCTACAATCTCCCTCTCTCTTGGGAAGTCTGCCACACTTCAGCCTCCCCAGCCAGTATTTTCGATCTATCTCCACGTCATATCGCTCGAGACCATGGCGATAGGCTCGTCCAGCACTCTCATGCAGGCTATTCTCGAAGTCCACACCCACCTCTGATCCTGCGCCGCCGGAAGATCCCTCCTCTTCCTCCTCCTGAACGACGCGGCGGCCTTGCGAGTGGAGGAGGCTAACCAGATCAGCTGGCACCACTGCACCCACTGGTTATGTAACATGAAACGCGTGCAACGGGAGAACGCATGCCCGTCCAGCAACGTTAACGCTCCGATCTGCGTTTGCCCCCGCCATCCATTATAAACGTCTACTCGCTGCGTACACGCTTTCGCTCTTGTCACTACCCCACTCCTCAACATGGTGCGCTTACAAGAGGACACGATGGACTTCTCTGAAGAGGTGCCCCACTCGGATCTACTCATTGTTCGCTGTGCGGAACCGTTCAACGCTGAGCCCTCCGCTGCTGCCCTCGTCGAGTTTCCTATTACTCCCGAGGACCTTATCTACTGCCGCAACCATAGTCCAGTCCTCGACCTCGACGAGTCAACATATACGGTCGATGTCCATGGTGCCGGGGGGTCGAAGTCGTTCACCGTGGAGGAGCTTCGCACGAATTTCCCTCGGGTTGAGGTCGTGGCGGCACTCCAGGTTCGTCCATGTCTATCTCTTCCACATGTGCAAACCCTGATGGATTGCTGTTAGTGTGCCGGAAATCGGAGGAAGGAGATGGATGAGGTGAAGCAGGTCAAGGGCGTCCTCTGGAACGACGGCGTTATCGCCAACGCCCGCTGGGCCGGCGTCCGCGTCCGCGACATCCTCGACGCCGTAGGCGTAGACTCGGCCTCCCTGAACGGGTGGCATGTATGCTTCACATCGAACGTCACCCCATGTCAGGACGACCGGGACTACGGGGCGTCGGTCCCTCTGGCGTCTGTTATGGACCCTGACGGCGACGTGCTCCTCGCGTACGACGTGAGTGCCCGCATATACTCCCTCGCTCCCGGCCTTCTAAGCCCCCTTGTTTGACTAGATGAATGGTCAGCCACTCTCGCCAGACCACGGGTATCCTCTGCGTGTGGTCGTCCCGGGATTCCTGGGGGCGCGCTGGGTGAAGTGGGTGGACACCATCTCCCTCTCCCCCGACGAGTCCCCCAATTTCTACCAACAACGCGACTACAAGGTCCTCCCAGAGGAGGTAGGTCTCTTACTGTTTGATGCATTCCCTGAATGACGTCGCTCATGTATACGCGTCCGATCTAGGTCGACACGAGCGAGAAAGCCGAGCCCGTCTGGTCCAAGACGCCCTCCCTGACCACCCTCCCGATCAACTCCGTCATCGGCTCCGTCACCTGCCTCTCCTCCCCCTCCCCCTCCTCCTCCTCCTCCCCCGACTCTGACCCCAACTGCACATCCATCCGCGTGAAGGGCTACGCGATCGCGCACGGGGACGTGCAGATCCGCAGCGTCGAGGTGTCGATTGACGACGGCGCGAGCTGGGCGCCCGCGCGGATCACGTACCAGGAGGGCCGCTGGAGCTGGACGCTCTGGGAGGCGACACTCGCGGGCGTGCCCCGCGCCGGCGTCGTGTACAGCCGCGCGACGGACTGGCTCGGGCGGAGGCAGGAGCGCGAAGGGCAATGGAACTACCGTGGGGTCGCGTACAACCCGTGGGGGCGCGGCAAGTGGGGCGAACGGGTGGAACGCGGCAAGTGGTGACGTGCTCGTCCTCGCCGGCGATCAGGGCACCCGTGCTTGCGTTGTGGACGGATGGTTTGATGGCCGTTATCTTGACTGTGGGTTCCCTTCGTGTCTAGCTCTGCTCCGAGTGTTGCCGACGGCGTTCGCTGTAGATGTACGCCAGGCGTCTTCACGCGTGGTAGATGAGCTATGTATATACGCCACCCAGCTTCTCTCTCCGATGTCGCTCGGAGGGGTGCGTGTGCCCATTCGGAATTGCTGCCTTCTGCTGCTCGGTTTGGAGGGACTTGCGGAAGTTGCCTCCCACGGATGGCCACGAGATGCTGCGTGCGTGCTGCGTGCCATACATAAGGTGAGTTCTTTGGGTCTTTCGCGCAGCACGCGCACGAAGACTTATCGTGTTGTAATCCTCAGGCTTGTCCTCGGACTGGGCCGCGTCTTATGAGTTATGAGCCAGTTGTGCGGCTCATCCATCGATTGGCTAATGGAATGTCGAACAAGTGCCACCAAAGTTTGCAATGTTGATTGATTACACGAACGACGCCGTACATCGTGCAGTCATATCAGTCCCACAACCTCGCGAAAGATACGGTTGCCTAATACAACCTAAGCGATGGAGTGGTGGTCAGGATGGTAGGCTGAGAGGTGCATGGCCCAGATATTGTCTGTGTAGTACACTCACCGCGGTCTGGAAACCATCGTGAAGATGTAGATGTGGATATCGTCAGGTGCGTCGTTCATCTCTCCGTTCTCTATTCTGTGTTGCTAGCGATACTTAGGTTTCTATGGTAGAGCGGCACTCGCGCCCGCCCACAATACCGTTACTGAGAGCGCCCGTGCGGCACGACGACTTGGGCGCGATGTGCGGGAGGTTGGTTGGTAGTCGTTCGGGTAGGTTGGGCATAAAAGCTAGAGACGCGGTGAAGGAGGACCAGTAACTTGTGCTCGCTGCTCTTTCCTGTATTGTAGTGCGACATGGCTGGGTGCTTCCTCGCCACGACCGGCTTGCTTTCCCTCCTTACCGGGGTGTTCTCATTCACGATGGACAGGAAGGATAATGTGCGTCCTACACTCGTTGGTCCTCGCCCACCACCGCCACTGACATGTCATCCCATTCTAGATTGCCGTGTAAGCCATGCACACATGCACAGCTTTATGCACCATCTAACGCGAGGCCACAGCTACTGGGGCCAACAATCGGACATATCCTTGGCGGATGCATGCAATGTGAGCCTGTCCCCCTTTCTGGGGTCGATGAGGAGGAAGACTGACCGCTCGGGTAGAACGATAACTACAACATGATTATAATGGGCTTCGTGACCAACTACAACACATCAGTTCCCAACTCCCTCGTCCTCAACCTCGCAGGGGTAAGCATCATCATCGTCCTCATCATCCACAACACCATTTCCTTTGTCAGGATATGACAATCTCATCACATCGCATCGAGATTAGAACTGCGGCGACGGGATGGCCCCGTGCAGCCGCCTCGCGCCGGACATCGCAGTATGCCAGGCGAACGGCAAGGCCGTGACGCTCTCGCTCGGGGGCGGGAGCCTGCAGCCGTGGGAGATGATCGTGCTGAGCTCGGACCAGGAGGCGAAGGACTTCGGGAACATGATGTACAACACGTTCCTCGGAGGTTCAACTGACGACCCTAAGCGGCCGTTCGGTTCGGCCGTCCTGGACGGGTGAGTAGCCCGTGCCAGTCCCAATGCAACCGTCGTGTGTGTGTATAAGAGGGGGAAGGGATGGGAAGGCTGACCACGCGGCGCAGATTCGACCTGGACATCGAGCAGGGCTCGACGGACCACTTTGACGTGTTCATACAGGCGGTGCGGGACGCCGCGGGGCAGAACCACGACTCGAAGTGGTACTACTTCACCGCGGCGCCGCAGTGCCCCCAGCTCGGCGGCCCGCCGTACGGAAAGTACGCACGTTTTGCGCGCATCGACTTGGTGGATGTGAAGCTGAGAACGGGGTTGTTTGACAGTCTTTTCTCTAATACGGCCTTCGATGTGCTCTTCGTCCAGTTTTGTGAGTCTCTCGTCTACACGATGCGATGGTCGACACACGATCCTTAATGACACCCATGCAGACAACAATGACTGCGGCCTAGACGCATGGCCGTCGTCGCCCTGGAACTTCGACGCATGGTCGGTCCCGCTCTCTCTTTCTCTCTTCTTCCCCATCGTAGGAGCTGATCCGTGTCACTCAGGGATCACTGGGCGCAAAACGACGCCCCCAACAAGGGCGCCGTGAAGGTGTACATCGGCGCGCCCGCAGCGAGCGGGCCGGGGATGGCGCACTACGTCGATGCGCAGAAACTCGGGGCCATCGTCTTGGACACGGCGAAGAAGTACCCGTCGTTCGGCGGCGGGATGCTCTGGGATATCTATGCCGCGAAGAGTATGTTCTTTCTGCTTTTGCTTTTTATCGACCATCGACCATCGATCCTGGAGCTTGTCCTGATATCTTGTTGGAAGGTAACGGCAATTTCGACGGGGCGGTCAAGGGGGCTCTCCAGGCTGCGGATTTATACAGCGTCTCGATGCATAAACGGCGTCGTCCGGCACATTAGGTGCTTGTGTTTGCGTAAAGTTGGCTAAAGCTTTTTCTTGACGCTGTCTGCGGGCCATCCTGCGTTCAAGACAGGGTTTGTCGCGGGCTTGATTACTATTTGGATAATGTGGAGTGTCGGACATCGCTGCTTCTGGGCGATCCTATACCCTGTTGTATGTGCTTATACCGGATTTTTAATCAACAATCCCTGCAACGTTGTTTTGTGTTGTATCTTGAGATCAGAGGGGTTGCGTGAAGTTGTTCAAATCTCGAAACCGCATTTTCGAGATCGGTCCGCCGGGCCGAAAGGCGCTTGTCTGGGCGGCTGCACGGACACGTTTCTTTCCGCAACCACGACCTCACCCTCTTCGTCTAATGAGAAGACTCCGTGGACAATAACGATAGCGACGACGGTTCAAGTAGTCAGGGAGTAATCGCTGATGTATATGTCTTTGAGAGGTAAAGTCGCTGGTATCCCAGCCTGCCGCTCTTGTTCAATTGTGGCCAGGTTCCCGTGTGGCCTGATCTATCGGTGGCGAAGGCTTCCACCATTCAGTAACATGGATGTGGGGTTATAATATTAACCATGTATTGATACCATTTCTGACACACGCCTGTGCAGACTGACCATTTGCGAAGTAACCACCACCCATCTCGGAACGCGCGCTCTTTATCGCTCTATTGTGAATCACAATGCCACGCGCGTGTCTCCGAGAAGGAACGCCCCATTCCACCAACCAGCTCTATCCGGTAACCAGTATTGGAGGACAATAATCATGGCCATGGGTACCGGGCGCGAGCCAGTGGGCGGCGCGGCTGCTGCCCCTACGATGACGACCCAAGGTATGTTATAAACCCTTCGCGTCGAGGCAGCTAACCAATAACTCAAGATGAATCCTCAGTTCTGTAGAAAGTTCCCCTTATATGCTACAATATGCGCCTTACTTTCCGTCCTCGCGGCCCAGGCGGCCCAATTCAACATGGCGCAATCGAACAACGTAGGTCTTCGGCTTTCGTTTCGTCCACCATAACCATGCCTTTCTGACTAGTCTGTCGGACTTATAGGTGGCAATGTGAGTATCCGTATGTGAATACACACTTCTGCGGTGTTGACTCGCGCCACAGCTACTGGGGGCAGAACGATAACCAGCCGTCCTTGATGGACGTCTGCCAGGTATGTGTACTATCCCAATAGATCAACTAGTTTCCCTGTTCCTAACCTTTCCCCACTTTTCCGCAGAGCGATGCCTCTGATACTGTCATACTTGCCTTCGTCTCGGCATATCCTACGAGCGCTGGCTCGATGAACTATAATTTTGGTGTAAGTTTTGCCCCTCTGTTACCGTTGCAACTTCTGGCCTGTGCGATGCTTACGCTCGCATTCTCTAGAATGACTGCGGGCAGGACAATCTCGACGGTTGCGCGGAGCTCGAGGACGCTGTGAAAGCCTGCCAGGCTGCAGGCAAGATCGTCACGGTTTCTATCGGGGGCGGGGACGCCTCCGTCGTCCTGTCATCCGATGATGACGCCGAGAAGTTCGGGGAGATGATTTACAACACATTTCTCGGGGGCAAGGGACAGAGTCGACCTTTGGGGGATATTGTCTTGGATGGGTGCGTTGTTTGCTAGCTTTCCTCCACGGATGGAAATTGCTTATCGTGTATCCAGTGTCGATCTCGACATCGAGGGCGGAGGAACTACACATTTCCCCGCGTTTGTCAATCGTATGTGGGAGTATGCGAAGGAGCAGGGAGATAGCCGCAAGTATTACCTGACCGGCGCACCGCAATGTCCATTCCCCGACGGATATATGTCGTAGCGAGTAGACCCTATTTTCTAGGTCTCTACTTTACTGACCAATCCATAGTGTGCTAGATCACGTCCCCTTTGATGCGATTTACATTCAGTTCTGTGAGTTTTTGAGGGCTTCTTTACAGTGCCCATCTCTCACGTAGACCTGGGTATGCGTAGACAACAACGAACCAACGTGTGGCCTCCAAGTCCAACAGCGCGGCTGGGATAACTTCAACTTTGCCACATGGTATGTCTGACAGGTACCTTCATTTCGCCAATTCCAATGAGCTCAGATGGCGTAGGGACAACTGGGCCTCGAACACGTCTCCCAACAAACAAGTCAAACTGTATGTCGGAGCCCCTGCATCTCAAGCTGCGGGCAACTATTACGTCGACGCAGCTCAGATGGGGACAATTATCGCGGCCGCACGACAGAACTACTCGTCTTTCGGGGGCGTGATGTTGTGGGATGCGGGTAATGCTCAGGGTACGTGTCCGCGGCGGTCCGCGCGCAGGCCTCAGGCTGCGGCGTGACGGTAAGGTTCGCATGCTGACTTAAGCTTCGACTTCTTCCCATCCCACCCCACCACACCACTGCAGACAACGGCAACTTCGACAAGCAGATGAAGAACCTTCTCATGAAGGGCGACGGGAGCGCTCCGCCGTCTTCCTCTTCCCTGTCCGCTGGCAGCACGGACGTCCCGACCTCTACTTCGGCCTCTTCAACTCTTCCTGCTACTGGCACGGACACAGACGATGGGCAGCCTACGAGCACGACCGATACCGGTGGTACTTCCGGTAGCGGCGCACCCACCAGCCGCCACAGACATAAGACCAGCTCCGGCTTCGAAACGTCACGGGTGTCGGCCACCGCCACAGCGGACGCGACGTGTCGTACGACAGGGAACTCCGGGAAGGAGGAAGCAGACCCTTGATGTATTTATTCTGTGATTCATGCTACGGTCCCCGTACATTGACTGTAGTACCAGGTAGTACCCCTGCAGTGGGATCCAGATCATGTTCAGGCTGGCCGTGGTCGTGCAAGTACATATGTCGCTTGGCTACAGGATGCAGTGCATATCTGCTGTACTTGCGAAGACGCGTGGCGTTTTCGAATGTACGGTCCCGGTCGACGCCCCGCAGCTTCTTTCAGGGGACAGATAAACTTAGCAAAGAAGCGAATATGGTGTGCCATCGCGCTTAATCTGTGCACGTAATTTTACTACCGAGACCGCCGCCGCGATGCTTCGGGGTTCGAGGAGAATTCCTGACTGAACAGATGAATCGCCGGGTGTGGGACTCTACGCAACGTCCATGTGGGAGACTGAGCCGCAGTCGCGGAGGAGTAGTGAGGCCGAACACCTTGAACCACAAATATACTCACCCAGGCTACGTGCCTGACCCAAAATGATTGAACCCGCCTCCGTTTGTGTTATTAACTCCGGCTTTCACCCATTTCTAGAGTGTCAAGCATCAGTACTGGGGTCTCTCAGAGTCCCATTGTGACGCATGTGCAGGAGGAGCTAAGTTAGTGGAACCTACCCACAATCTGAAAGTATAGGGATAAATATAGGCATCTTCGCCGGGAAGCCCACCGCCGGTACCTTTCCGGCACTTGAGATTAAAAACAAATGTAACAAGCTGGTTGGACAGAATACAATCTGTTGTGGGGGTAAGAGTACGTGGTCGCAGCATGAGAAAGCCGCGACCAACAGGGACCAGCTGGTGGTGGGAACAGTAGGATCAGTGACAACGTTGCGGATCGAAGCGGTGTGTAGTGCTGCGCATCAGGCGCTTCACGTCTCTTTCCCGTCCCGCCGCCACGCACCTCCCCTCCCATCCCACATCCGACGCATAAGGCCGCCGCTGCCCCCTCGGCGGTTCACATATACCTATGTTAATGCGTAGCTGTCTGCTTAACGCTGTTCACAAATGACGACGCTACTCGGAACTACTAGCACTAGTACTGACGGAGACTGCGAGTCGGTGACGATCTTAGAACATGCAACCGCCAGCCAGCGAGCCCACCACCCCGGCAGGCTGCATTTGGAAATCTTCGTTCCCGATGTTTAACATTGCCTTGTCGCTATGGCGCGGAGAATCGACTGTGGAGCCATGTGCCCGTATCCTCAGCTTCGAACAACCTACGGACAACGCAGATGAGCGCATATCTCTTATCTGCCCTGCCGGCATCGGTGCGTGACCCAGTGCGTATGTTTCCGGCCCCGGTCGAGGGAGGACTTGGGCCTGAGGCCGTCTTCTATCACAACCGAGGTGGTCGTGTGGTATCGCGAAGCCCGAGGGTGTCCTCCAGAGCACACGCTCCGCATGGCTCACTGTTTCCTACGCCCCATTCGATCCTTCCCTCTTCTGTTGGTATCATGCAAGCTCGCCTTTTCCGGACTTCACTCAGGGACCCGTCGTCGCCCCGGCCCAATGACGTCCGAATCTCAATCTTGCCAGACGCAGCGCGAAGCGAGCCATGCGGGTGCAGCGGTCACCGGAGCCTCTCTTCGATCCGCCTGGGCGGCGAGATGCGCTTTCGGTGGCGTTCTGGCGTCGTGCTGTATTCGCGCACAAGGCGCGCTGTCTAGTACGCCCTTCTAGTGTCTCCGAGATGATAAATAGGCGGAGCGCGGTCTTGCATTGTCCTCAAGGCACTCGCCCGGTCTCGCACTACTGAGCTTCGCTCGCAATCCCTGACGGTCCACGGTCTATCATGAATTCTTTCTGGCTCACAACTGCGCTTTCTTTCTTGTCCTGCGGCCTGTTCCGCGGCGGCAGTGTCTCTGCCTTCGATATCTCGAGGTCCGATAACGTGGGTCCTTCCGTACTGGATCGTCCATATCTTCATAAACTCATTGTTCTTGATCTTAGGTTGCGGTGTAAGTTGTATCCCTGCAGCCATCTTGAGGCTTGTTCTTAGGTCTTTCGACACAGCTATTGGGGCCAGAACTCATACGGTGCCACCCACTCGGACACCGCGAACTTCCAGAAGAACCTTTCCTTCTACTGCCAGGTTGGACATTGTTTACCGGAAACCATGACGCATTAGCTCACGAGTTCAATCTAGGACGACTCTATCGATGCGTTCCCACTCGCGTTCCTGAACGTCTTCTTTGATGCTGGAGGCCTGCCTTCGCTCGATCTCTCTAATGCAAGTTTAATTTAAACACGCGCAACCATAAAGCGCTCTGCACCAATGGTATGCTTATTTCTTTACATAGATTTGCAGTACCTCGGGAGACCCGGTGTTCTCGGGCACGAACTTGCCTGACTGCTCCTTCATCGCATCGGACATCGAGACCTGCCAGTCTATGGGCAAGATCGTGACGCTATCTCTCGGCGGCGCGACCGGTGCTGCTAGCTTCACTTCTGCGACCCAAGCGTCCGCCTTCGGTGACACTATCTGGAACCTTTTCCTCGGGGGATCGAGCAGCACTCGTCCCTTCGGCAGCGCGGTCCTCGATGGGTACGTGGGTTTTCCTGAGTATTCAACTATCGAATCTCGATATCGACTCACAGTACGCCCGCAGTATTGATTTGGATATCGAGGGTGGCTCCACCCAGTTCTTCGACTCGTTCATCAGCCGCATCCGTACCCTCGCAGCAGGCACTGGCAAGACCTACTACTTCTCCGCTGCGCCCCAGTGCCCTTTCCCCGACGCCTACATGTCCACGTACGTCGTCACATTACCCTACCTCAACTCACCGATCGGCACACTGAATTGCACACACAGGGTCCTGAACGCGGCGTCGTTCGACGCAGTCTACGTGCAGTTCTACAACAACTACTGCAGCCTGCCGAACTTCAACAACACCAACGACTGGAACTTCGCCGACTGGGACAACTGGGCGAAGAACACCGCGGTCAACAAGAACGTCAAGATCTACATCGGCGCGCCGGCCTCGAGCACCGCCGCCGGCTCCGGCTACGTCGACGTCACCACTCTCGGCAGTATCGCGGTCGCGACGCGCAACCAGTACTCCTCCTTCGGCGGCGTCATGCTCTGGGACGCGTCGCAGGCGTACGGTGCGCATCCTCCCCCCTTCGTGTGCGGGTGTAGGAACACCTCAGACTTCAGACTAACGTGTTGGGTTCTCTTTGCGCGTGTGATAGCGAACGGCCGCTTTGACCAGGCGATCAAGAACGCGATCCGCCAGAGCGGGAACGGCGGCACGACCTCGAGCCCCTCGACCGTCTCCATGCCCTCTACGACTTCGACGTCCACAACTACGACCACGACCTCAACCGCCACGACCACGACTCCGACCACGACGTCCGCGCCGACGTCCACGAGCACGAGCACGTCCGCTACCGCCACCTCGACGGCCACCTCCGGCTCCTGCGCGAACGTCCCCGCCTGGGTCTCCAACGTCGCCGTAAGCCCCCCTCCTTCTGCCGCTCATCCTCCCCTCGTAACTAACGCAAACGCATCATGGCACGCAGTACAACGGCGGGCAGCAGGTCGTGTACAACGGGCACCTCTGGACGGCCAAGTGGTGGAGCTACGCGGACGTGCCCGGGGGCGTCGCGGGCGACTGGACGGACGACGGCGCGTGCACGTCGTTCGCCGCCGCGATCCCGACGCAGCGCTCCGCGTTCATGTCCGTCCTCAGCCCCGCGGTGCAGCCGACCGAGTCGGCCTGAGCTTTCTGAGAACACGGAGTCACGCCGGGCTTGGTGCTGGATGACTGTGTGATGTCATCGTGCGAGCATGACGGCTCCGGGTCTCTCTGTCTTCACTTATCATTTCTTCGCTCTTTGACGGGTTTGGATGTACATATTTGCTACTTATGTGTCGATTATTCCACGTGGATTAGAATCAATCGAGGTCGATCTGCACTCGGCGTTCGCGTTTCACGTTCGACGGTTAATATTCTGGCCTTTAAGAAGGCGACATGGGTATCAGTGTGGATGAACGACAACAACGATTTGTCGATCTGTAGGTGATCTGACTCGAATAACCCATTGGCACACCCGGAGCCTCCGTAGACTGGGTAGTATACTTAGGTATACAGTACTTGCTCCGGTTCCCGCCAGTAGACAATCGTGCCTCTCAGTCGCATACCCCACATGTCATGAAATGGATGGCGATCGCGCTGCCAACCAGCCAACACGTTCTCCTTCATACTTATGTGCAGGCACGAAGTGCTAGTGGAAGTCGCCATGAAGTGGCAGGAGGATCCACAAGTCCGGGTTCCGTTTCCTCGATATCAAATCATTACAAGGTATCATCTAGAGTAGATATAATATGCGATCGTGACAGGTCGTCAAAATGAAGTTCATGCTTGCACTGGCAGGGTGGTGATCGTGCTATATGATGTGTAGATATGAAGTGCGGAGGGCGATCTGGGGAAGCAATAGGCTATAGGTGGGTGGTGGTACACGGGGAGGCGATTGGGAACGCGGAATGCACGAGGACGCGTTGGATATGAACATTGGATGCGAGATGAGACGAAAGACGACGAGTGTCGGAGTGGGCTAGAGATATATGGGAGCGCGGATATCGATGTGGGGAAAGGAAGAGACCCTCGCATATATTGAATGTAATCTCCGTAAAATGAGCGATGGGGAGAGATCGTGTTTGGTGGTTCCGAGCCAGGGTGCTAGCAGGGAAGCGCGAGATCGACAGGGAGAGCAAGACACCGGGCGTGCTACAGCTCGGGAATGGTGACTGCTGGAAGGATGATTGCCGGCGTGGGCACGGAAAGGAACAGGAAGACGGACGGGAAGTGGACAGAGGGCAAGCTGGTCTTGCCGAGGTCGTCTGAGTGTGAGGTGACCGTGCGCGAAAGGCGTGTACGTCCTCCAGCACATCGGCACATGTACAGAATGTACAGCCCTACGGGGATGGGAGAAGCACGAGTGTCAGCTCCAGCAACACCCAACCCAATCGTGGCAAACTTAAAACGGACTCACCACGTCCCTCGGACCTCACCAGTCACCCTCCGCCGCAGAACCGGAACCACAGCACTCCACACTTCGTCGGCAACATCACATGGAGATAATCACAGGATGTCCACCACGCTCTCAAGCAGCACCTTCGGCTTGAGGAGCAGGTTCCTCACCGTCCTGTTCCCATCCACCACCGTCACCGTCCCGTTCGCGCTGCTCCTACTCCTGCTCATGCTCCTGCTCAAGCTCACGTTCCCCCCCGCGATCCCGTCCAGCCCACCGCCCCCCATCACCACCGGCCTCGCGAAGCCCGACGCCGGCCGCTCGCCCGCCCCCGCCCCGTCGTCGTGCGCCACGGCCATCCCGTCCCCGTCCACGCTCTCCTCGCGCTCCTCCGCGGGGAGCCTCCTCGTGAACGCGAGCCCAAGCTCGACCGTGCACAGCACGCGGCAGCGCTCGTTGCAGTGTCCCGCGTACACGTTCTCCATCGTCGCCCAGTCGAACATCTCCTTCGCCCCCTGCTCCCTCTCTGTCGCCTCCTCGTCCCCGCCGTTCCGCGCGCGCTCGACCTCCTCGACCCACTCCCGCTCCTTGCCCTTGCCGCGATTCGCCCCGATCTCGTCGATGTCGATCTCCAGCGCCGCAGGCTGGGGCTGCCCTACCTCCCCTCCCGCGGCCGCCATGCTCCCATCCGCCCCCGCCCCAGCTCCAGTACCGGGACTAAGGCCGGCAGACTTGGGCGCAGGGCGGGCGGGCTGGCACCAGACGACCTCGAAGAGGCCGCTGAGCACGCCCTCCTTGACGACGCCCGAGATGCGCTCCGCGCGCGCGCTGATGCGGGCCAGCGCGCCGCCGAAGCGCGCCCGCAGCGGGTCGCGGTGCAGCGCGCGCGCGTCCGTGCACCCCGCCAGCGCGAGGATCGCGAGCACCCCGCGCAGGTTCGCCTCGGTCAGCGAGAGGAGCTGGGCGGGCAGCGCGGACGAGGACGCGATCGACGCGGGCGCGGAATTGAACGGGGAGGGCGTCGCTGTGTCCGGGGTCGACACCGAGGAGGCGGGGGCGCGGGGCGTGAGGAGCGAGCGTGCGTGCCGGTAGGTGAGCGCGCGCCAGCGGGACGTCGTCGGTTGTGGTTCTGGCGACGACGGTCATAAGCAATCGGGCGCCATATAGTCACATAAAGACGCAAAGAGGAGGCTCACCTTCGCACTGCATGCGGTCGAATATCCTTCGCAGCGACTCGTCGACGTCCGTCGGGAGCCCGTAGCAAAACGCGTCCATGACCCGCGTCACGCACCACACCTCCCACGCCTGCAGCGCGAACTGCACGAGCGTCGGGTCCTGCGCGTGCTCCCTGCCCTCCAGCAGCCTGATCATCTCCCGCCCGAGCGCCGCGCGCACGACCTCCCGGTCGCGCTCCTTCGCAACGGCGGGCGCATGCGCGTCCGCGCGGAGGTCCGCGGCGAACTCCTCCGCGACGGACGCGGCGAGCTGGATGATCTCCGAGTTGAGGTCCGCGAGCGCCTGGAGGAGCTGCGCGCCCGACCAGTCGTCCGTCTTGGAGAGGAAGCCCTTGAGCGAGGCGAGCTCCTCCGCCTGCGAGCGGATCGTCTGCCGCGCGTCCGTGTACGTCGCGCGCAGGGAGGTGTAGAGGACGCGGAGCCGCTTCGGGTCCGCGAGCGCTGCTTCGGCCGAGTATTGGGCCGTCGATGATGTGCGCGACGTCGGGGAGAGGGGCGTGGGGGTGGGCGTTTGGGATTGCGCGGGGGGCATGGGGTGGACGAGCCCAAGAGCGTCTGTGGGCGAAGCAGGGTAGGATGCAGGTAATGGTTGAGATATACGGGATTCGGGGGTGGGGAATACGGCGGTGGAGAGCCTGGACAGCTCCTCGCGGGTTGAGCGCAATTGCTCGAGGAGGCTGTCGTTCTCGCGCTCGAGCTGCTGGACGCGCTGGCGGAGCTGCTCGCGCTCCTTGTCCGTGTCCGAGGGCGCGCGTACTTCCCTGTCCCTGTCCCTGACTCTGGTCCTCTCTCCTTCTCTCGTCCTCTCTCCTTCTCTTGTCCTCTCTCTTTCTCTTGTCCTCTCCCGGTCCCGCCCGGTCCCCCTCTCCTTCTCCTTCTCTTTCCTCCTTTCGCGGTCGCGGTCGCGATCCCGATCCCTATCGTGCTCCTTCCCAGATAACCGGCGCGGGGTGTGGGAGGAATGGTGGTGGTGCGTCGCCTTGCGGTAGGAGGACTCGGACGGATGGTCGGTGAGGTCGTCGATGATGCGCACCGGGGGGAGGAGCCAGTCGACGACGTCCCAAGAGTAGTTCATCGTGCTGCGCCGTATCGAACTCGAGGGTCCGTGGCTTTGACTTTGCCTGGGGCGTGTGCTGGAATGGGTGTGCGAGGCTAGGTAGTAGGTTTGAATATGCAGTCCTGGCTGCGAAGGGAGGGAGGCACGATGCATGCGCTGTCGCCCGGGCTATGAGGTGGGAATCGCTGCGGTAGGAAGGACGGAGAGACGCATATGGGTGCGAGAGGTGGCGCGCGAGAACTGAGGCACAAAGGCAAGACTCGTCGTGGATTTTGAATTGCCGGGGTGTGGAAATCCGGGAAGGTGGTGGTTGGTGTCGTTAGCGGAAAGCAAGGTTATCGAGGGTCTTGATCAGACTTTTGTCTGCTTATCTGTCGAGGCGGATATGGACCCACTGGGTGGGGCTGTGGGGAAGAACAACAGCGAGAGCAGTCGGCGTGGCCAGCAGCCTTGCGCCAACAACGTGGATGCCGTTCGAGCCGTTCTTCCATGGGCGCTAAACGCGGTTTTCCATATACTGTACATGTAACATCATTGCATGCATTTCTTTCTTTCCTCCCAGTCCTCGGCAATACTCATCTTTATTTTCTTCTTGCTATATCAATTCTGGGTCAATGATGGTTGGGAGACGAGACGAGACGTCGGTCGTACCCAGGAGCGTGTAAAGCAACAATGGAAGAGGTAAAGTACAGCAATCTTAATGCGGCTTTCCTCATCTTCAAATATGTACCTGCAGCATTTGCCCAGTTAGATATCGAGTCTTTGCCAAAAGACTCCTAGGGCGTATTGTCGACCGGACTTTGGGCCGTTATAGGCCTTCTTTCTGAAGAATGCAAATATTCGTTCTCCCGCAGCATAAAGCGGTCGGACAATGGAAGCAACCGCCGTCGATCCCAACGGAATCGAAAGGACAGCACTTCGAGGACCCCGCGGCGGGTTTTGAACATACGTCAGAGGCTCAGTGGGATAGGATGGGTGTGATGTACAGGTGCGTTTGTCCAACCTCTTTTCAACCCTCTCCAAGAGAGACACGAGGCGATAAAAATACAATGGCGAACATACTTTCGACGAAACCGATGCTCGCGACGCACGCGTACCCTCTACGCGGCCGCCGCCTTCCTCGTCGTCACGTCCTCCCTATACTCCACTTCCTCGACGACGGTCCCGTGCGCGGTCTTCAGCGGCCCGCTGATCTCGTCGCGCAGATACGACGCCTCCGTCGAGGCCTCGCCGTTCTGCATCGCCTCCGTCGTCACCCCCGGCTCGTGCGGGCTCGAGTTGTCCGACATGTGGTGCCGCCGGTTGATGTACTCGACCGTGCGCTCTTGCAGCTCGAGCGGCTTGCCGGAGGGTAGGTCGTGGTCTGCCTGTGTGCATGCGCGCGTGAGCCGCCATGCGGGGGAGAGGGAGGGGAAGGGGGATGCGAGAGGGGTGAAAACGCAGACCTTTACGGCGGCCTCGGACGAGGTCGCGAGAGCCTCGTTCCACCCGGGCGCTCCGTCGGGGATAGGGGTCGAGGTTTTGTACTGCTGCTTGCTCAGGTTGCGCTGCTTCTCCAGCTCGAGGATCTGCACGAGCGTTGGCAACCTCGCATATGCTCGGAGTGGGTGGAAAACACACCTCTGGGTCGTTGTCGCTCACGGTGCTCGTGAAGCATCGGAGCGTGGAGCGGGAAGCGGGCACGGAGGTGCGCGCGAGGGTGCGCCTGAATGCGCTCCGTGAGGCAGCGGAGATGCTGGTCATGGTGTATCGTGTGTTGCTGGATGTGAGATGCCCGCGAGTGAGTAGTTTAGTGTGCGTCGGTCGAAGAGTGGGCAAGAGGGAATTGAGTATGGGAACCCGGCGGACGACGAGTATAGATAAAGGGCGGACGGGGGTGGGGCCTTGTTCAGGTTGCGGCCGGCCGCCAGTAGCTGGTCATGACGTCGGTGGATTTGGACATGCATCCCATACATGACGTCATTCCCTTCCTCCCTGGTACCGTGTACCACTGTTCTCCCCCTATGTATTCCATGGTCTAACGCAGTTCTTGCTTCGTAAACAGGTCGGGCTAGTTGGCGAGGACGTTCTGGGTGCAGTCCAAGGCCTGGCGTCGGTAAATCGCGCCACTCAATGCAGCCGACAAGAACTGTGTCCCGGGAAGCTACGATCAGGGGACTCCGACGGTTTCGTTCGGCTTCTGAACTAATAGTTTTGAGTTTTCATCCATCGTGTGAACACTGTTGAGGCTCCGTCGGAGGGCCGACATAGTTCATTCATAATGTACGTACCGTTGTCCAGATAAAAGCCATAGCCGTCCGAGCGCCATGTCCTCGATTGTGTCTGACCCTTATACCCTCTAGGCTCTAGCATGCCCGACGGATGTACCTATTTCCGATGCGCCCTCCAAACCTGCACGAGTCGCTCAGCGGCTCAAGACGGATGTATCACTGTTTTTACGCCCCGCTCTTGCATCCCACCTTGATCAGCTGGGTTGAGGGCGCAAGATACATGATACATCGACTATCGCACCGCGCAGACCCGCAACGCACTGTACGCCACTGACCAAGGGGCAGCGTGCCGGCCGCCCGAAGGTTTCAACCGCCCCGTGCCGCTCAAGGTCCCTGTGCCACTCATCAATCTTCTCGTACCCACGGCACAGGGGCCCTCTGCCCGCCCGCTCCTTACCGGCCGTCCTTCCTGAAACATGCATAGTTTGTTTCTGTATCCATCGCCAGGTGCCATGACAAACCGAGCTGGTCGTTTTCAGGAAGGACACTTCGCAACGTGTCAATCGAGATTTTCCAGCTTTGACAGGGACACGTTGTCTTGGCCTCGAGTCCCGGGTGGTCGCGCCCAATCGTTCAGTGATGGATATCGATTGCCATCGTTTGGGTCTATATCGCCTAAAGGTGGGAGGCCGGTGTTCTCGCATGTCCGTAGCCACCAGCTGAATCGTCCTCGTAGCTCGTGCCCACGAGCGGCACGCCACTCATATGCCACTCGCCGTCAAAATCCCGGCCACTGCGCGGCAGAGAAGACTACACTCGCCCCGGCATCCTCTAATTGTCCCTCTCCACGGCCCTTAAAAGTAGCTTGCGCCAATGCGTCAGGGCACAATACCCTACGGCTTGTTCATAGGTTGCCGCATTGTCCGGCCAACCGTCCTCCCTGCTTTGTCCTGTCCGCTTTCTCATTATGTGTGTGGGCGCGGCTCGTGCGCCTCGCGGACTATACGAGACGGCTCGTCCTATGTCGCGCCCCGCCCGAAACGTATTTAACACGCACCTGGTACGCCTCTTTCCCATAATCGTCCCGCCTCAACACCTCCACGCCCCCGCCTGCCCAACCTCTAACCTCTCTCCTCTCTTCTCCTCAACCCAGATTGTTCCAACCCCTCCTCCCTTTCAACGTCTTCGCATCCCCGACATGGCGACCCCCTCACCGATCCCGATGACGCTCGCGAAGCTCAGCCCTCCCCCGACCAACAACCACTTCGCCCGCAAGGCCGGCTTCGTCAACTGCACCTTCGGCCCGCGCCGCATCACCTTCAGCGAACTTGCCCCGCCGGCGTACCCCCCGTCCGAGTCGGTATACGGCTCCAGCTCCGTCTACGGCTACGGCCAGCCCGCGGCGCCGCCCCCGCCCCCACTCCCACTCCCCCTGGGCGTCCGGATGAGCGACATCCACGCGCTCGGCCCGATGGTGCGCCGCCGGTGCGTCGACGCGGGCGAAGAGCGGCCGCTCGCGCCGTTCGTCGACCAGCAGGTGCACGAGATCATCGTCGCGATCTGGGTATGTGTATTTTATATATTATGTATATATGCTCTGGGGGCTCATCGACACCCTTCATCCTCGGGCAGGCGCCGGACAGGGGCCTCGCGTGGAAGCACCACTACCGCTCGATCCCGATCAACCGGGCGTACAAGACGGACCGCAAGGACGGGCTCGCGCTCGCGGTCGTCGTCGAGTTCACCCAGCTCTGCCCCGTGAGTACTTGAGTGCCGGCTGTCCCTCCCGCCGACCTCGTGCTGCTTGGTGGCGTTGGTGTACTGACGACCCCGTCCCGTTCTGATTCTAGGACTTCCTGAAGTACAGGCTCGTCGCGCTGAACCGCATATCGGGCAACGCGTACTGGGCGGAGCTCGGGTATGCGTGAATGCATAGTAGGGGCGTCGAACTTCACGAACACGTCGCATTCTAAACTCTCCCGTTTTTCGTCGTCATCACTGCATTTCTCAATTCCCGTTGCTTTCCCGGATAGCTTGACTTTTCTGTCCTTATCCCCGCCATACTATCGCGTCCCCCCTCCTGTGATCATGATTTCGCTCATCGATGCACGTCGTACATTGCTCTCGCGCTGTTCGGAGTCGTGACCTATGTATGCTGTTAGCGTATTTATCGACTATGTGTTGCAATATAAACTATTGTAAGCTCTTCTTCGAGTTTAGATAGCTGACGATAGAAGAATGTTAGTGAGTTCGAACTTGAGCTTGAGATTCTGAGACTCGGAGAATAGGATCATGAGGCGCCCAAAGCCTGCGGCGCTCGTGGCACTGCCTCATGATCAATCTGACAATATCTCTCCCAACCGCCCTGTACTTACGTTATAACCTCGCGGCTGGGGCTCGCGTCGACTCAGAGATCAAGCCACCAATGGCTCGTCTTTCCTGAGACTCGCAACTGGGCCGTACTTATGCCACCTCATGAACTGGAACGACATCCTTGCGTCCTGTTCGGGAGAAACTTGATGTACGTTTCAAACTTTCATCCACATGGTTCTTTTCATAAGCTCATTCCATACCGATGCATTGCGGTTCTTTAGTAACAGATCACAGCCAGTCGCAGCTAGGCCCATCGTTCTATTGCTTCCGGCCTCGCCGTCTGGCAAGCCAACGACGCACCCAAGGGAGTGGGGACCGTTGGAGGATCCGAATTTATCTTACACGTGGCCGTCGAGGAGGCTTACGATCGCTCGCATGACAACGAAAGTGCGTTGGTGTATGTGTGTCGTAAAGCAGACCGCCCTGAACGCGAAAGCAGCGGAGCATCAAATTTGCAAACCCTGCCCTCATCGCCTTAAGTGGGACCACAGGCTTGGGAAGTTCGCCGTTCGCGCAGCCCATCTCGACGATCATGCTTTGCCTTCTTTAAAACTGCCTGGTGGGGAGGGATGTGGAGCTTTTTTGAGACCCCCACTCTTTGATGATGCTTCTGCCGCTGATTTTCGCCTTCCAAGTCTTCGTGTCCTCGGTTCCGGTCGCGGATGCTCAAGGGACTGATGCAGTATGCCTCGCGCAATACAATTGGGTACGCCTGATCAGATTCAGACTCAATCTATATTATCTGACAGGACGTGCGTAGATGAATAATTCCTTGGGGCAGAACCCGTGCTTGGTGACCTCGTGGCTCTGGACCCCTTGTAACGGTCTGGGTAACGGTGAGTCCCTCCTACTAGCATCTGCTAACCCTCGTCCTTGCGTCCGACGTTTTATCATCAAGCGAGTGTGGTGCCAAAGCTCCCACTGGGTTTTGCATATTCCAGCCCGCAATCGAAAAGCCAGGCCACCCCTTGCATGTGCAACACCGTCGCCTATTCCCTCCTGGCTGCTTGCGGTAAATGCCAGATTGGCAACAGTACTGCGAAGTTCATCGACGCGTTCGTTCGTTCGTTTTATTTGTGTTCTCAAAAGCTCCCTAACGCCCTCAATGCTAGGTGGCCGACATATTCTACTAACTGCACGAAGAAGTACAACGGAACGTTAGTGAACCTCAAGCGGACTACTGTCCAGTAGTTGAAGCGGCGCTCTGACTGTCCTTTGTCGCAGCTATCCCGACCCGATTCCCAATGACACCGCTATCCCGAAATGGGCATTTTTGGACGTGATTGTCAGTCGTACACCTCTGCTCACCTGCCGATATATATTCTGATAGGGATTATGCAGAGTAATAGCAATTTCGACGTCGATGCCGCCAAATCGCTTGCTGCCGAAGGTGTGTAATCCTTTTGCTCAACCCCGCCTGACTCAATCGGACCATGGTATCTACGCAGGACTGCCGGATGTTACTACCGAAAGCTCGTCGACGGCCACATCCTCACCCCCTTCTTCCCGCATCCCTACTTCCACAAGCCAAGTCGCAACCCGTAGTAGCATACGGTCCCAAAACCTCACGCCGACCACAACTCAGACGAGCCCCGCCCCTCAACAGTCCAGGAGAAACGCAGGCGCAATCGCTGGCGGTGTCGTCGGAGGGGTAATCGGTCTGTCACTATTAACACTCGGCCTCTACATCATTCTCCGCCGTCGTCAGCAAGCACGCGGAGACCGGAACCTGGACGATTTCCAGACTCCCGCGGTTCGCGAATTTTCTAGCTTAGAAGCACCAAATTACCATGTCCCCACATTGAAGGCGGAGATTGGACTCTATGTGTGTAGCCGGATCTCATCCGAGAACGTCGAACCGCTGAACTAATGCTTTTGGCTGTGTAGGACCCGGACGATCCGCGTACGTACCCTCCGCCCCGAGGCTCCGGCACGTATCCTCCGTCCCAAGGCTCCGCGACGGGGTACGCTGGACTCCCGCAAGTCATGACTTGACGTAGCTTCCGGCTGCGCTTTCATGGACATTCTAGTTCCAATGTTTCGTTGTCCAGTAAGCGTTAATCTCGTTTTCACGTTTAACGTGCTTCCTTCCTAATGACATCTCCATGCTCCAGATACAGTTCCGTCTCGAGGGGTATTCGTGGTTCACAAGTGTAATCCCAATCGTTGAACTTGAAGTTAACAAGCCTTCAACTCGATCCAAATCCATTGTACAGTACCATCCCTGAATACATCCAGCATGCATTACGAGACTCTACAAGAATAGAAGCCCTCAATACGGTCACAGCTACGGAATGGCATCCATCTTCCTATCGGTCTTCGGGTCTTTGGCGCCATGTAGAATACATCGGGCGCATTCCTCCGTATCGTATTACAGCATTACAGCCCTGAGTGTCTTCGCGACATAGGCGACCGCGAAGCTAGTAAGTTACGTATCGATATGCTTAGAAGTCTTTACCGTCTGGCTGATCCGCGCGTCCATTGGGTTACAGAAATTCATCCGTTACGCGCTCGATCCAATGCGCTTACCCGGTACCCCTGCGAACAACCGGTGGAGCCTCGTCCCACCTTCCACGTTCCCACATTGAAAGTCTTCTCGAGAAGAGTACTTGAATGTTCTACGTGCGTAACCTAATGCTCTTTAGCTTGAAAAAGCTGGAGTATCTCCGTCAATTGATGGTTTGTCAGTCCCTGACTATCCGCGCACGTATTTGGTGGCGGCGTGGCGCAAGGCGGGGTACTAGGGTTATTCGGTTGTAGTAGACATCCTCAAATCGCCTCCTGATCCTATGCGACCCTGTCTATCACGGTTCTCGTGCACACATGGACTCGCTCCTTATTTTGGTACGCATGTAGTCACCTATTTTGTTTTGTTGTACCTCCTTCGACGCTGACAGACATTTACGGATGCTTTAATCCAGCTTTTCCCCAAACACGGATGGTTCCACTGAAGTACGCCAATTCGACAGCTGGAGTTGCCACATCCTTTCAACCGATGCAACTACACGCGCAAAGTCTCCAGTACGAGGATCATGAAGCCCATGAGCTCCGAGCCGGAGCGCCCGAGACTACACGTGAGTACTACTGATACTGGCGTCTTGGGCTCTTAAACTCTGCTGCCGGTACGGCTTACCACTTTGACTAGTATGTCTGCGTCTCCTTCTGGCAGTGAACACACTAGCCTGGCTTTAATTCCCCTGTACGCCTTGCTATGCGAGTTCCCGTGAAGACGCAGCCTCCAGCTCCAGATCATCATCTCTGAGCGACTATCAGCTTGTCATGTCAAGTGGCGGGGAGACGGCTTGTAGGCTGAGACATGCCCCTGCACCGGTCTTTTGACAGAAGTCTTTGAGCCTTGGCGTTCAGTTGATGCACGCCCATCTGGTTGCAGAGATTCGCCGCCTCTGCGCTCGTTCTGATGCCTCCGGCTCTCACGGGGGGGTGCATAGTGAAGGCTCACTACCGCGCCGCCGAGCCAAGGTCGTTGTAACCTTGACGGGGACATGGTGAGCGTCACTTAGAGTTTGAGCGTTCGAAATCCTAACTCCACAGCCCACCCTGATCATCAAACAGTGCTCTTTTATACTGCGTGCGTCGAACGGGGGCAGGGCATTCAATTTCTCACCCCATCTTGACGATGCTCGTGCCCCCGATTTTCGCCGTCGTTTTTTTTTGCGTCCTTGATCTCGGCCGTACTGGTTGGTTGGCCCGAGTCAAGACATGATTTGTGGGACTTCCGTATAACCCGGGGCTACTCCGGTAGCGTTCAGGCTCTCGAGCGCGGGCGGATATGTCCGCGGGTCATCGGGGTCCTACAGAGAGAGGGCGTGTCAGTTGTTTTCTGTCTGATGATATTGAGCCACGCACATAGAACCCTCTAATGACACTCCTAGCTTCGCCCGGACCCTTTTCTGGGTAGTAACTTGCCTCTGGGCTGGAGGTTCCGTGGACAGGGACAGTCTCTGAACTGCTTGGGGAAACTCGTTCCGTGAGTCGGATTTGCCGGTGGTGGTGGTGGCGGCGGCGGCGGAAGATGACAAAGAGTATGGCTGCTACCACCAGTACGAGTAGTGTTGTCAGGTCCGGTCCGGTCCACATCAGGAAAAACCCAAATCTCGCGAGCTCCGCAGGGAGCTCTCGAGCTTTTCGAGGTCTCGAGAGTTGATCACAGGAGCTCTCGAGCTCTCCCGAGATGTCTCGAGTGGCCCACATTAGCACGCGAGCGCTCGCGATTACCGCCAAGCCAAGAGATAGTGTTAGACGGGCCAATCAGATCGTACCCCTCGAATTACTTCATTCACATCCCTTTGGGACCGATCCTTCACCCTCCAGTCGTCCCTTGCCTCCACAAATCCTCTCTCGCACAGACTGCCCATGAAGCATCAACATGCTGCAAACTCGAAGTCCTTACAAGCCGGCCCTAAACCCTCCACGTGCTCCATCAAACTGCCAGCTCAGCAGCAGGCTCTCGCCTTCGCAACCATTCGACATCCCCCCTCATTCCACTTCCCTCTTCTACTCCCACTCGTATTCTCCCTCTCTCTGCTGTTTTTCCAAGTAGCTGGCTGTGTGTCTTATTCAGAAGACAACCCTTAGAATGCTACCTCGCCCATTGCCAAGGCTCACCGTGAGTACTATTCCCGTGAGATCCCTCTCCCCCATTTCCAGGTACGTCCACCACCGGTAAGCAGATTCATCTTCTTTCGGGTACGTATCCCTTCCCCGTGAGCCTCTCATAGCGCGTGTCTTTCCGTTGCTATTCCAACTCAATAAGCCCATCGCATTCCCAGCCTCTGCTCATTGCTCTCCATTGCTGGTTGTAAACAATCTGTCCGGTGAGTCTTTCCCCCCCCCCTTGCGATTGGCTCCCCTACACACCGCGCTTGTACAGCGTGCCCCCCATGCCACACCACCATGGCCACATGCGTGTCGGCCAGCGTGATGATGAGCCCGAGCCCTGCAGGTGTGACAGCAAGTCCGCACCTTGGGACTGGGCTGCCTAGTGGCGCCTCCGTCCCTGTCTCCGTCCTGGTCAGTTGTACGTCATGTCAAGGTAGGTCTTAAGTTGAATATCTTCTCATGGTAGCCGTGTTTTACTGGCTCGTACCTTGTCATTTGGGGAGGCTCTTCTCAGATAAGTACGTGCTAGTCTGCGTACAGACAGAGGTAAGCCGGTCTTCTGTCGTATATTAGGGTCACTATTTGAGTCATGTATGCATGCAGTTAGTATGCTTCTAGACAATATATTTATTGATAGGCTTCTGTTCGCTTTTCCTATGTGAATAACAGCTAGATATCAAGCAGCGATAAAAGCATTGATACGTCTCGGATTGTCTCGAGAGTACTCGGCGAGCGCCTGCGGACGCTCACGAGCACTCGCCGAGCACTCGCGAGGACTCGCGAGCAGTGGCGGGGCGCTCGAGAGAGGGGGGGTTGTCTAGACGGGCTCGGACTGCTCTCGAGTCTCGAGAGCCCTCTCGAGACAACTCTTTTTTTCCTGATGCAGTCTTTTGACCTAAAATTTTAGGACCAAGGACTGGGACTAGGACAGGACCACTCAAAAATTATAGGACCAGGACCATGGACTGTGGTCCTCTAGGACTGCAGTCCTGAGAGGTCTTAGGACTGGTTATAACTGGTCCAGGACTAATGCCAGTCCTTGACCAGTCTAGACCAGTCATAACTGGGTTTAGGACTAGTCCAGATCTATTTGAGATGGTGTAAAGCTATTAACGTATAGATTACTTATATATTATACTTAAAACCATCTCTATATAGCTAACAATTGATAAATCAAACATATATGTCATCTTTTGATATAATTAGTATCTTAATTGTAGTGCCTCTCTACTGTTTATAGTATATATCTTCTGTTATTTGAGGACCAGTCTAGGACCAGTCATGACTGGTCTTTTATAGTCCTTTAAAATTTAAATACTTAAAGGACCAAGGACCAGGACCAAGACTGGACTACTGAGGACCCTTTCTATGGTCCTGCCAAGACTGGTCCTAGTCTCAGTCTTCAGACTGGTCTTCCATAGTCCTAAGACTGGACCTCACAACACTAAACTGTACGAGACCGAGAACCCCTCCGATAACACTGCCAACAATAGCGCCAAAGATCTCTGCGTGGATGCAGTCATTTGTGTAGATGTGGGCGAAGGTGTTATTGTGGTTACCATCATAGTCGTTGGCACAGGGAGTGTACTTGTTGTTGAGTTAGCGCGTGTCTGTAGAGACCGCACTACGGTCCGAGGTCCCGAGACTGATGGCACCTGTCAAGAGAAATAAGGTTTGTCGGAGACTCGGACCGAGCACATAGCCTCTTAGGCGCCAAGCTGCCTTTTATGGCATGTATACTGTACAGTTGCTCGGTAGCTACTCGGAATGTATCTGTGATCACTGCTGTGATCACAAGTCCCCTTATATAATCCTGTACATCAGTTAGTATATAAGGACAGCTCCCCCGGAGCTGTACAATAACACTTCTTGTTCTCTTTCCCTCACATCAATTAAGCCTCAGCCTATCCAGGTGAGTTGAGGTGCGTCCGCTAGAGTTGCAGCTCGGTGTTGCCTCCGGGCACCGAGTTCAACAGGTTATGAGCCCTGGTCGACGCCGTGGGAACTGCGCCGCTCACTGCGTGCTGCGACCCACTTGGCTCCCAGCTCACCGGGACATCCCTTGTCGCCGTTACGGCAGACAACCTGTGGATTGGATGTGGCGCGATTATCCGCTGCCTGCCATCCACAGCAGTGGAGTCGGATGTGGCGCGCTCGCTCGCTGCCTACCACTCCACAGAGGGGGAACCTATGTTGGCACATTTTATTGTTGCCATCGCTGTTTGTCTTGGATGAGATTGACTGACTAGTCTCTCTTCCAGACTCTAAACACACCTTCGATCACCATGTCGAACGCGCTTTACACCGCTGTCACCAACACGCTTACTGGCCCCAACTACCAAGAGTGGGCCCTAAGCATGGAGGCCTACCTGATGTCCGTTGGACAATGGGAGGTCATCACCGACAGCGCTCCTCCTACCACCGAGGCAGAGAAGTACGCCGAGTGGAAGAAGAAGAACACCATGGCGATGGGCAGCCTCCGCCTTCGCATCAACCCGAGCATCGTGGTTGCTGCGATCGCTGGCAAGGACACCGCTAAGGAGGTCTGGGACCACCTGAAGACCACTTATGGCAAGCCTGGTATCCCACTTGTCTATCAAGACTTCCGTGCCGCTGTCAACCTCACCATTCCTGGTGATTCCAATCCCATCCCCATGCTCGACAAGCTCAGCGCACACTTCCAGCGTCTCGACACGAACAAGTTCGACATCCCCGACTACGTCAAGGGCATGATGCTCATGGCGAAACTCCCACCCACGATGGATTCGACCGTTCAGGTCTACACTTCCAGCCTCAAGCCGACTGCCGCCGACCCCGCCATCAAGCAGATCACTCTCGACGGCGTTCGCCAGGCTGTCATCATGCACTGGGAACAGCGTCAGGGACGTCACGCTCAGCGCAACGAGCGCACCGATCGCAATGATGTGAAGAAGATCAGCGCTATCAAGCGCAAGGGTCCTGACCCTACCTTCAACCAGCAGCAGCAGCGTCCCCGTGGACAGCAGCAGCACCAGCAGCGCCCTCAGGGGCAGCAGCAAGGTCACTCTGGACGTCCGCGCGGCATGCGCTCTAGACGAGGCCGCGGTCAGCAGCAAGGGCCCCAACGGCCCTCTGGACCCCCGCGCCCTCATGCGCAAGCCCGTGCGTGCACACACCGGGGACAACAAGTACCCGAACATGCTACGTGCCATGGACCTCACCAACGACCTCGGAGTCACACCCACATACGAGCGCATCCGTGCACTCGAGGACATCACCAGCCCGCCACCGTCTTCACCCTCATCGACAACATCGTCGACGCCATCGCGCGTGAGCACAACCCCCGCATTCAGCCGCAGCGCATCTCCGATGATGAGTGGTGGGCACGTGTCCAACACTGGCAGAATGGCCAGGATCGTCGAGGTGGAAACCGACGACGAGGAACCAGAGGACGAGGTGCACCCTCTTCGCAACAAGCGTCGGCGCACACTTCTGGAGCGCATGACCCCCAGCATGCTCGAGGAGCGCATCGCACCTCTGGACAACCCGATGGACAATGAGTCGGACGGCGAATCCACCATATCCCTCGGAATCACTGAAGCCGAGGAGGAATATGAAGCATTCTTCGCGAGAGCGGCACAGTTAGTCCCTTTCCCTCACAACGAGTTGTATGCTGACTGCCTGCATCCATTTGCAGTAACTAGTGTCGCAAGTTCCTCTCGTAGTATGCGCATACCTGTAGCTACACCTGTACGATTAGCTACAGACGATAATACATGTACTCACCGCTCATCATTCGCGGAGTGCACGCGCTGCAAGGGAAAAGGAAAAGTCAAAGAACGACCAGACTCAAACATGTGGATGCTTGATTCTGGTGCATCTATGCACTTTACGTTCTCAATGAACGACTTTGCCGACTTCCGCCATTATAAGGTCCATGAACCGCTGTTTACAGCAGATGGTGTAACGTACATGACTGGTGAAGGAACAATCTTCCTTTTGCTAGAATCAGGGAAAACGTTAAAGCTGACCAGTGTCGCTTACGTTCCTAACCTGACCCACAAGCTTATCTCCATGGGAGCATTACTCCGAGATGGAATGCAGGCGCGTGCATCAACCACCAGCATCTCCTTTCATCGGAAGAATGAGCTTGTAGTTGCGTTCGAACCACGTAACTCTGGTGACACTATCTATGTCATCTATTCGCAGCCTAAATTGGCGCATAAAGCAGTCTCAGCCCTTGAAGCTGTTGACTATGATACTCTCCACCATCGCTTAGGTCACCCTTCGCGCGATGTGTTGAGACACACTCGGAAACACACAGACAAGTGTCCAATTGTTGAAATCCCTGCCAAAGATTCGATCTGCCGAGGATGTGCGGAAGGCAAAATGCCTTCGCAAACTCACCCGCTCGATCTTCGACGTGCATCCAGACCTTTTGAGCTTGTCCATACGGACCTCAAGGATTTCCCTGTCCCCTCGTACCACAAATACAAGCACGAGATCCTGTACTATGATGACTTTACATCGTATGTATGGACGATTGGTCTTCGTACCAAGGACACTGCACTTCAAACCACACGACAATGGCTCACATTTGTCGAAAACCAATATGGTGCAAAAGTGCAGAAGTGGAGATCTGACTCTGGAGGCGAACTTAAGTCAAGCGCCTTCACAAACATGCTCAAGGACAGAGGCATCGATATCATACCTAGCGCGCCACATATACACCAACAAAACGGCCGCGCAGAGCGAATCATTCGTACGCTCATGGATAAGGGGGAGGCTATGAGGCATGATGCCTGCATACCCCAATCCTGGTGGGAATTCTCTTTTGAACATGCAGCGCATGTATACAACAGAACACCGATGCGTCGCCTTGAATGGCGTACGCCGTTCGAAGTTCTAAATGGCTCCAAGCCTGACATTAGTCACCTCCGTGTCTTTGGATGTGGGGCTTATGTCTTTCTACCACCCGAAGTTCGTAAGAACAAATTATCACCCAAGTCGGAGCTGATGGTTTACCTCGGAGTCGGTGCTGGAGGCCATAACTACAAGTTCATGCGCATGCCAAACAATGTCGTCTTCACTGCTGCGCAAGCGCTATTTGATGAACATATGTTTCCGAAATGTCCACATGAGCGAAAGCGACAAAGGCAAAATATTGCCCCGGAAGAGTTAGAACGCGAGAAACCTACAAACCAGGTCCCCGCTCCTTCTATTCTCCCTGATAACGATGAAGAACCACATCGTCTCCCTACAAAACTTTCTAAAAAGGACAAGGGCAAGGCGCGAGACGTCGCACCTACACCGCTGGCTGAACCTCCTGTTCCACGCATATCGCGTAGACAATCGCTGCAGCGTGTGCCTAGCCCTGTGTCGCCGCAATCTCCTCCAGTTGAACAGTCTCGTGCGAACTCTCCACGACGACCTGTGAGAGAGCGGAAAGTACCAGTTCGTGAAGGGAATATCTATGGTGAATCACGACACCCTCTAGACATCTTCAAAGATATTGAGAAACAAACTTCGTGGAAGAAGCTGGTTGAAGAACGCGGTGAACCGAGTCGCTCTCGGCCCGCTACTGCACCACCTTCTAGGGATGAGAGGGTTCCTGGCCCTAGCTCTCCCAAATCACTTCCACGTTCACGTGACAAGTCTGCTCAACGTCACCCTTCAAAATGGAACACGCCTAGGGAACCTACCCCTATGGTTTCATCTAGTGGTAGCGACGCTGAGGATGAGCATCCTGAACCTGCAGTTGCACGCTCTAATCCTCACTCAGGCGCTCCTAGTGAACACGGTTCAGTGGCAAACTCAGAGGAAGACTCTGAGGATAACGACGACGATGACGACGAGGAATCATCTGACTATGACCAAGATGATGAGGAAGAATCAGATGCATCATCAGACGAAGTCGAAAATGCCCTGCGTGATCCAAACAGAACTGAAGTGGCAGAACTATGCCGGAAAGGGGGAGCACACCTCATCCAGTACTTGATTTCCAAGGCTATCCCACCAGATGAGAGGGAGAAAGCCCCGACACTTAACGTGCGCGAGTGGGCTTTTCGTGACATCGCCAGACTACCAAGCTCTGAGCGAAAGGAGTGGTTTACTGCTTGCCGCGAAGAATTAGAGGCTCTCCGCAGGCGCGATGTATATGACTTGGTTGACCGTCCGAAAGGACGAAAGGTCGTAAAGAATCGCTGGGTATTCGACGTCAAAACTGACGGTCGTAAGAAAGCCAGGCTTGTTGCGAAAGGCTTCTCCCAAGTTGAAGGCGAAGACTTCGACAAGATCTTCTCCCCTGTTGTGCGTTTCGAGACAGTCCGTCTTATTGTTGCACTCGCTGCACTTGAGAATTGGCACATATCAGGTCTCGATGTTCGCAGTGCCTATCTATATGGCAAACTCGATGAAGAGATCTACATGGAGCAGCCAGAAGGGTTCCGCACCCCTGGCACTGAGCACAAAGTCCTTAGACTTAAACGTGCTCTATATGGGCTTAAGCAGGCAGGCTTAGCATGGTGGCGCACCCTGTCTGAGTCCATGAAGTTGATGGGCTTTAAACGGCTCAGCAACGATGCAGGCCTATACATCTACAGACAACCAGATGGTCAATTTGTAGTTGTAATCGTCTATGTTGACGACGCGCTCTTTTGTGGGCCAAATCAGAAGCTTGTAGCTCGACTAAAAGCTCGCTTCATGCAGAAATGGGAATGCCGCGATCTCGGCGATGCGAAAGAATTCTTACGTATGCGAATCGTGCGCAAAGGCAGCAGTATCTACCTAGATCAATGCACCTACTTGGAGAAAGTACTGGAACGCTGCGGTATGACTAATGCGCGACCAGCTCCAACCCCACTTCCTGCAGGCTATTGCCCTGAGCCCAACAAAGGGCAAGCAATGCCGGAGCTTCGCTCCAGGTATCAGACGGTCATTGGATCTCTACTATACCTCATGTTAGGGACCAGGCCAGACTTGGCGTTTGCCGTGACCAAACTATCACAGTTTGCGTCCAACCCATCTGAAGACCATCTTAATCGTGCACTCTATATCTGCCGATACCTTGTTGGAACCAAGAATTATTCTTTGGTTTACGAGGGCCATACTCAGACTGGCCTTGTGGCTGGCACTGACTCTGATTGGGCTTCAGACCCTACTACCCGTCGATCGCAGACAGGCTTCTTTTTGAAGTTAGCGAACGGGGTCTTCTCGTGGACTTCACGTGCACAGAAGACTATTGCTCACTCCGCAACGGAAGCTGAGTATATGGCGATGAGCGATTGCAGCCGCCAAGTAGTCTGGGTTCGCAATTTACTTGCTGAGCTCGGATACTACGTCCACCACATACCTATCTCTGGAGACAACCAAGGGTCGATCTTTATCGCATCCAACCCTGTTACGGAGTCAAAGTCCAAGCACATTGACATCCGCTACCACTACATCCGAGAAGTATGTGAGAAGGGTATTGTCGATATCTTCTTCATTGATGGTAACGACAACCCTGCCGACCTGTTTACCAAGAACCTTGGTGAAGTGAAATTTCTCAAGTTTCGCTCACAACTTGGTCTCCGCTTTCCCCAGGCAGCTTAATGCGCCTATTACGCTCACGTGTCCTATGCGGATACTTAGCGAGGGGGAGTGTTGAGTTAGCGCGTGTCTGTAGAGACCGCACTACGGTCCGAGGTCCCGAGACTGATGGCACCTGTCAAGAGAAATAAGGTTTGTCGGAGACTCGGACCGAGCACATAGCCTCTTAGGCGCCAAGCTGCCTTTTATGGCATGTATACTGTACAGTTGCTCGGTAGCTACTCGGAATGTATCTGTGATCACTGCTGTGATCACAAGTCCCCTTATATAATCCTGTACATCAGTTAGTATATAAGGACAGCTCCCCCGGAGCTGTACAATAACACTTCTTGTTCTCTTTCCCTCACATCAATTAAGCCTCAGCCTATCCAGGTGAGTTGAGGTGCGTCCGCTAGAGTTGCAGCTCGGTGTTGCCTCCGGGCACCGAGTTCAACACTTGTGGTGTTTCCAGAAGCGGTAGCATCCGGCGGGTCTGCGTGGATGCCATTTTTAGTGTTTTTCATCAGAGGATGACAGGACATAAGGAAGACACACTCTGCGAAGCGAGACCCTTGGCGGCATCGATGTTGAAAGTGCTGTTGCGCTACATGTCAACATGTCAGACAACACGCCCTAAACGTGCTGCAATTGTGAGGTGAGGTGACTGACAACCAGATCCAAGTATGCCCATTGCAGAACAGCCGTCCCATTCAGAATCATTTTGGGATAACTACAGGACTCGGATCACCCGGTGATGGCAAAAAATGTCAGTACACCGCCTCTGTAACACCTCACTCTGCGATGGACTCGTGGAGTGAGCTCTCACCTTTTGTAGTAGGTGCCCACGCAGTTAGAAGTATAGTCCACCCAACTAATCTCCAGGTCGTCAAATGAACATCCACCAGCCAAAGTTTAAGAAGCAACCCACGGCAAAGCACCACCATCCTGGCAGGCACCGCATGCAGCGCGGAGCGAATAGAGGACAGAGTTGCAGTCACAAGGCATGGACTCTGCCGCTGACGTTGGCCCACCATAATTTACGCCAAGGTCCATCTTGGACACCGCACTCGCTTGAAAATGGGCGTATAGATTAGACTAGTTGTCACAATAGCTGAACATTGGGGGAGACTCACAAGCTCCAGGGCCATAGCATGGAACATACAGCCACGAGGCAACCAAACATGGGCTTTGCTCCCGAGAGTTCGTTATCTAAGGGCATGTTCGCTCAAATGGACACACTTGAATAGCTTCGGCGTGCGCCTACCCAGTCGAATTCAGGAAAGCATGTTGCCGCAGTAGCATGATAGCGTTGGCGCAACGCCTCGAGGTCCGACATGGGCTTGTTACAGTCTCAGGCTGAACAATCGCAGTCCATATATTTTCTCGATCGGTATGTATGCGTGTATTCGAAAATCACTATCGAGTTCACCACAGCAACCACCCAACCTAAAAGCCATAGAGAATGGTAGACATATCATGGGCAGACGGCCACTTCCAAGCCTCTCTCACCCTATCAAGACACGGAACAACTTACATGGCATCTCGCCACTTCCTCACCACATCCTCGACCTCACGCTGCATGTCAAACGTGCCAAACACACGCCCCAGCACCCCGTATGTGATCCCCATCCACCCCGGTGCGTCTTCTGACAGGAAGCACTGGGTAGACGTGGAGAGCACGTCCATCTCCCCACGCATGTACTTCCTGATCGGCCAGTCGGAGTAGATCCGGCCCTCAGTGAGCCAAACATCTTTGAATTTCATGGCGCTGCTGAAGAGGACGAGGTCCGCCAGCCAGAGACAATTCCAGCTGGTGGGATCGTACCACCCAACGCGCTTCTGGATGATGTCGAGCAACTCGGCCAGCCCGGCGAGTGTGGGTGCCGCCGGGGAGGCCGCGTGTGTGGGCGTGAGCTCGAGCACGGCGAGGCGACGGTCGTGGGGGCGGATGAGAGCGGAGCGGTCATCTGCGAGCTCGGCGGTGAGGATGGACATTAGGGTGCCTTCGAGGGCTCGAAGCTGGAGCTTCAGATAGGTCGATCCGCCGTGGGGGCATTGAATTGTGAGGACGGAGTACCAATAAGGAACTAAACCGACGTTCTCGCCGCTCTTCTGGTAGGATTCGATGGAGGGGATGGGAAGGGCACGGAGCAGGGGTGGCGCGTTGCGCACCAGGAACACGAAGTCTGCGAAGGAGAATTTATCGGCCCACCCACCAGTTGCAGGCCCCAGCGTAAGGTGCTTCTTGAAGGACTCGGACTCGGAAGGGAGGGGTGGAACGACAAGATAGAAAAGTTCAAGAATTTTTTCGATAATTGCTACACACTGTCGTGCCTTCGAGAGTTGGCGAGGAGGTTTGGGGGGGGGACATGAAGAGAGGAACCAGGGACGATGCCCCGGAGACGCATGAGGAGGAGGTCAATGATGCTGCTGCTGAACTGGAGATCAAGAACGCCATGGTGACCTAGCGGAGGCGAGACTCAAAGTGACCGACTGTCAAAAACTGACATTCTTCATGCCATTATGTACCCCAAGGAGAGGTGCATGTTCTCATGACTCTGAGATACAACTGCTGTGTGCTGCAGTAGGGTCGTGGGGTAAGGCAATGCGCAAACTGCTTCTAGCGCAACACGCGTCACCCAGGAATCCTTTCATAAACTGATTTTGATCATGGAAATAAATTGGCTTACAAGAACTTCCGCATGCCCTGGCGACAAAGGTAGTCTGTACCGGCTAACACTCCGTGTAATCCTGCTGGTGAGCCGTACATATCCTCATCACTTGATAGTAACATTCTCCCCCTGTCTCCTCGCTCGACATGTGGATTCACGAGCACAAATACGGCACCAGTATCAGCCAGGTTGGTTTATCTTTTTGCTTTAGTTACTGAAGTTCATAGTTCATCTGCTCCAGTAAGGATAGGCGCCCGCAGGGCACTCGTAAGTTAACCCGCAACATCATCGGGTGTAAGCCCAACGGCGGGATTAACTTTTTGGGAAGTTTAATCGGCGGCGCCAAAAGGGAATAAAAGCCCGAGTGCGAATTGAACCATCGCCTAGCAGACGAGTGCTGCCGTGCTTCGTCCAGCTGGGCTACGAGGTCTTTCTATTTATACCAAGTAATGAGAATATAACTCCTCATTCCCGCTCGCCCACAGAGGCATTCCTAACTGGCGGGGATGGCAAAGCGTATCCCCGTGTGTGTGCAAGGAGTCAGCAACCAGTAGCATTAATATTTCCCCAAGGTGGTTTATCTCATAATGAGGTTTATCTCCTAGGGAGAGTTTATTAATGGGAGCTCCGGATTGGGTCAATTTGATGTGTGGTGCGGAGATGTAGAAGTTGTTTAAGGCAGGCTAGGAAATAAGGTGTTATATTCTGATTACTTGGTACAAATAAAAACGCCTTGTAGCCCAGCTGGATCAAGCGCGGCAGCACTCGTCTGCTGGGTGATGGTTTAATTCGCGCTCGGGCTTTTATTCTCTTTTGGCGCCACCGATTAAACTTCCCAAAAAGTTAATCCCACCGTTGGGCTTACACCCGACGACGTTGCAGGTTAACTTACGAGCGCCCTGCGGGCGCCTATCCTTACTGGAGCAGATGAACTATGAACTTCAGTAACTAAAGCAAAAAGATAAACCGACTTGACTGAAGTCCCTGAATACGGGAGATCAACAAATGAACATATGATTGGATGCGCCATCTGTATTTCCGAGCATTGCCCTATTCGTCGATCTTCACTGGAGGTGTGTTACGTCCCGAGCTAAGTACAACTTAGTACTGTAGCTCCTAGTTAAGTCCAACGACTTACGAGGCGAGTAGTTGGATACTAGAGCAAGGATGCTCTAGGAGACGTAGTGTATAAGAGTATATTGCAACTAGCAATATACTATAGATTGGCGACTAGAGACTACGGTGTATACACAAGAGACTGAAAACTGGGGGGCCTCAGCTGAGAGGTCGCCTCCTTATATACTACTGGGAATGTGTCTACGTGGAACTGCGCAGACTGACGTGTCAGCTGCGCGGGCTGCGATGGAAACTACTAGTACATACTACGGGCGGTGCAGTGGACGTGTCCCTACGTGTCGTGATGTGTTTCTATGTGTCGATCTACGTGTCGTGATTGGTAAGACTATGACACGTACTCACGACGTGTTACCACGTTCTGCTGTGAACCAGAGCGACAGGAGGGCTAGGTGTTCCCTGTCGTGGCATTCGTTGTTGGTGTCCTAAGTGGTGCGTAAGATATGTAGAGCGACTGGGTAGGCATTTGTAACAAGGTGCAGATCAGAGCTTTGCCCCGCAGTAGTGCTAGGCTGCACAACTTGTGTAGGCTTGGACAGCCTACCTGCGTTAAGCAACTTGCACATCATCGATTCCATCTAAAAGAGACCCAAGGAGTGAGAAGGGTCGAATCAAGGACCACAACGACTTAACAGAGTGAGGGATAGAAACGGTGGTTGCCAAAAACGCGTTGCAATATTGGCCGGGCGCATCGAGTACTTACTCTGGATTACATAATTGAATTACCTAATATCGTGGCAGTGCTGTTCAAATTGCACCAAAAAAAGGAGTTCAAGAAGCCTCTTCCGAGTTCAAGTCGACCTCTACGTACTCAAGAAGTTCCTCCCCTAGTCAATTCTGTAGGAAGCATTTTATCCAGCGAATATGCATAGAGTCTCGCTGCTCTGCGACCGCGTGATCTGGTCCAAGCTTTCCTATGTCAATCTCCCGCCGCCACCCGCCTTAAGCTTACGCCCCGGCCTGCCACACGGCTACTACAAGTTATTTGGAGCCTGTTCACCGCTGAAGTTGGGTCTCCATTTTCCTTGGACTTGAGGTTGGAATCCTCCTGGTCATTATTTCCCATTGGACCTTGAGGCTCTAACTACCCGACCTAGCTGACTTACAGCACGTCAGTTGGAGTCTTCACAGGGAAGGGGTCCAGCCTTCTGCATACTTGTAGCGGCTCGTGATAGCTTCTTAATTCGTGCGCTATTGTTGCTATGACCATGACTGACGGTGACGGTTCTTTTTAGGGCCCAAAAATTGTGGCAAAATCCCCTTTGTAGTGCAAGAAAGTATGACAACACAGTATCTTCCATGTTTTTATTCTTTTGATGTGGCCGGGCTCTACAACTTTCTCTGGCAGGTTTCGTGTCTAGGCCAATAGCATGTTGTGAAATAGTTTGAACATTCCATTCAGATGCATTGGCAGGCAGACACCAGCGACCAAGCTTTGGTTGGGGAGAGAGATAGCCACTGAGACCACCACCGCTTTGTCGTCATAAAATTGGCGCTTAGGTATGTTCCGCTTTGGTATGTTCCGGATACTTCAAGCTCAAGCCCATTCCTTTCGACGTCTTTGCATGCCATCCTGCTTTGGGCTTTTGACAATGCAACGGATCCTCTCCCTCTTGAATATATAAGGTGCAGCAAACGAACGATGAGGTCCCCACCGTGCAACTCAGCCTCCTGCCTTCGCATCCTCCCCATCCTCAAACCATTTTCTGTCGCCTTGAAACATGTCCAACAACAACTAGCTGGAGCCTGCCGTGCCCGTGCGCCCTGGAGATGTCAGCTTCGCATATCATGACACTCGGACGAAGGAAGTCTCGCACCCGTTTTCGTTGTGTGAGCTTTACCAGCTCAAGGATCACCACCTGCCGGACTACCGTGCACCGGTCTCGCCAACTCCCCGCCCGGGCCAGTTCGCGCGGCTGAGACTCTATGGCGAGGTGAGTGTCCCGTGTTCGACGTTGCGCCACTGGCATATATTGACTATCGGTTCTTTCGGAACGCGAACGTGTAGGACGGCCGTGTGCTCACGCTTGAGCGACCCAACAACATGACACCTTGCCTGACCGACAGCAAGGGGAGGCTCGGGAAGGCTATCGGAACCGAATACTTCCACCACTATGTCGTAAGTTCATGGACACTTTCGGCATCCGGTTCACCGTATTTACTTATACATGGGGAACAGGTTACCCTCAGGTGGGATCCCCGGAGGGTCGAGCTACTGCTCCGGAATGCCTTCCTCATCAAGATGTGGCACATGGATAACTCGGGCTGGAATGTCCAGGTTGAATTTAAGAAAGTCGACTATAGTGTGTTGGACCGGCCTCTCTGGTGAAGGGCGCGCGCTCCTAGGAGGTTGGAAGCATTCTCGGGCTGTATTTTACTATTCTGAACTTCTATCCTACATGACCTCGTACGACACTATGATATAATGACGTGTATATACCACATACTCTTCTTACTTATGGATGACCACAAGTGTGCGACCTCAGTCATCTTGGGAACACCCGTGCGCGAATTTTCGTTCATGGGGTGGTCGGCGCGGATCCTTCACGCTTAGCCGAAGAGGGCGAAAGGGCTCTGGTCTCGGGTTTCGAATCATTGGAGCGTCGTACAACTTCCAGGAGAGCGGACCTGAGAGTACCGTCGACGAGGCCCGGTGTTGGCATGAATGGAGGGTATTCGACAAGTCAGAAGCGGGGTTTTGCGTGCGTGGTGTCTGTCCATATTCGTCAGCTGCGATTGTATTGCACAACACCAACAATCGAGTGGGCTCACTTGTGCGGATAACCGCGGCGACCACGATCTACGCGGGCAGGGAAATCCCCGAGCCCACCCAACTATTCCGCGTATGCAGGGAGCGGCTCGTCCGCCAACTGCGCCCTCAAGGCAGCGAGCCCGCACCGGAGCGCAGCGATCTCCGCCTCCAGCCCCTGAATCACCATCTCCACTCCCTCGTCACGGTTGTTGACTCCCAATGGAGTGCGGCCAGCTGAGGGCTCAATCGAGGGGACGGACCTCGCGCGCTGGAGGGTTTCGAGTCTCCGGACGAGGTCGACGTGATGTGCCGTCCACGTGGCTGTAGAGCTCGATCCGGTGTCTGCAAAGGGGGACGATGGACGCCGATGTGTACCTTGTCCGGGAATGTCGGATGCGGGGCCAGGCAAGTTGACCGCCGATGCGCCGTCAAGTGATCGCACCGGGGGCTCTGGCTCAGCGACGGGGGCTGCGGAAACTTGTACGGAGCCGCCAGTCCCTCTACGTTCGTCTTCGCTGCTGCTCCTATGGGCACGGTGGGTTTTTTTGTGGCCGTCCTGCATCTGTGAGTGCTTTGAGCGCGCCCGCCATCTACGGAAGAGGAACGCCCCGAGTGTGACACTGAGGAGAAGAGCGATGACTCCAATTACCGCTCCGACGATGACGCCACGCGGTATGCTATGAGATGAAGATGGGGACTGAGAAGAGCCGCTATGTGGGGTTGTCGACGTTGAGGTGCTGGTCGGTGTATTGAACGACGAAGGTGGAGACGTGCTGCTCAGAATAGAAGTCGGTGTCGTGTCCTCGGAGTCGTTGCTTAGAGTTGTATAGAGGAGGTAGTCGAATAGGATGAGCGAGCTGGTACCGGCGGCAGCCATGGTAAGAGTATGAGGACCATGGGATAATGCCGCATTGTGATACACGAGTTGGTTGTATAGGATAATGGAGCTGAGATTGGGAGTGTGGGTGAAAATAGTGGCGTCCTCGCCGTCGATGGAAAAGGAGATGTTCGCATACGTGACGGTCCTGTTGGTGATCGTGTTTGGGAGGATATTGAACACGTACACCGCAGATCCAGTGAACTGAATGGTTATCATTGCAGGGGCACCGGATGGGTAGGACGTCCTGTCATGCCAGGTCTGGTTATAAATCTGGCTGAGATCCAACATCGACGGTTGGATATGGCAAGCTGGGCAGTCCTCAGTGGGGGAACCGACGTGCCACATCCCATTATCCGGTAAATACTCGGGGACGAGGCCAGTGGTGGAGTCCCCGAAATAGTCATCGATGCTGACGTTTACTAGGTCAGAAGCGACTGGGACGAAGAGTAGTGACAAGGAAAACAAGCAGAACCATGGTATACCTAGCGTCGCTTCATCAGACCGCAAAAAGCGACGTTAATAGCAAAGAAATAGACATACCACACTTGAGAGCCCGATGCGAGGATGGACTCGGTGGGTTCATAATGGTATGCTGGCAGGGGCGAGGGATGCCCGACCCCTCGATCAACAGACAATGCTTATGAAAGCTACAGCGACGTAGCGACGGGACGATGCCGAGGTCAGATAAAAATAAGTGGCACTGACCTTGTATATGACGGTCTCCCTATCCCTGCACTATGAGCTGAGTCGAGGACCCAGTACCATGATCTTGAAGGGGATCTCTGACTCGGTGAACTTGAACGCACATCATAAAGTAAGTCATAACAATCCTGTGGTGGAAATTTCCCGTGAGTTTGAGAACAGAAACAGAAGGCCCTTCATGCAGATAACTATACCTATCGGTTTTCCTCATGGTTGGCTAGACAACACGTACAGTGAGTTATCATGGCATGAGAGTCGAAATGCTAAGTGTTGATGATGAAGCGGAGCCCCGAAGCGCCGAATGAGCGTTTGCCGCCACAACCACAATAAGCGCAAATACAGTAGCGACATCGGCGCTCTGTTCGACAAAGCTCGACTCGGCTTAGCGTAGTCGGTTCCGTCAACTCAGTTCTCAGTTCTCGGCTGGCTACCGCGACCGTTACAATACTGCTTCCTCAGATACCACCTCAAATGCTCTCATGATGATCTCTCGTTTCTCCAATCGACGATCCGAATATGTGTGTGGCCTTTCAAGACGACCCCGACGGACTTATGTGGCAATTTTCACTTGACATCGACCTCAACGTCCGTAGTCCTCACAGCACCATAGAGAAACGTACTACCACGTTTATCTCACATTACCAACAGAGGTGTATCCGTACTAACAAGCTTAATCAAGGTACAATCAAAATGATAGCTTTGATCGTGTCCAAAGAGTACACGAAGCACCTCGGCGACCGCGCAGCCCCATCTGGTGCCTCACAAGTCCGAACTCGCCGTATTGACACCCTTCATCTGGTTCCCTGCCCACAATTCGCGCGATGTTCCAATATTCCAAATATTCATCCCCTGGGGCATCATACGTCCTCCGGCGCGAGTGGGCTGGCTCGGATGTTGGGACTTGGTTCGTCGCGCCGGTAGCGCCCGCGCTGTGGGTACCCTGTAATCTTCTTAGAGAATAAGTGTTGGATTTTTCAGCGAAATCATTGAAGCGATGGATTCACGCTAGTCAGAGAAACCCTAGCCCACCATGAAGGGCACACGGGAGAGCAAGTGAGAGCCGGCGGGTCGACTTGTGTCCCGTCGCCATGGTTGTGACTCGGGAGCTGCATTCTCCCAGGGGACCTGCCTTACGCTGACCGCCACAAAAACCTTTAGATTGTGGAGGGCACAGAGAAGAACCGGAGTCTCAACCGCGTTGTCGTCACTCCTCCTTCACGATGGTGAGTATCGAGCACTGTTTCTGAGAATGTCTACTCCGAATTACCGTTTCTGCGCTTAGGAACCCTCTATTTCGGCGTCCTTCTCTTACTCGGAATTATAAATATTGTCGCCTGCTTTCAGCAAAACAATTGTAGTTCATCATCAGTTCTCATGCCGAACAGGCTACCAATAATGTATGTCAGTTTACCGTCATAGAATAGACTCCTAGACTCCTTCACCCTATTCGTGCAACTCCCAGGTTTTTGGTCAACAAATACAAATACGGACACATCCCGGGTGTGAGCCATTCGATATCCTTCTGTTAACGTTCACCACTCAACGACCGCTTTATGATTACAGGGTTTTGCCCATCCTCTCGACCCGTTTCATCCTGCACCTTCTCTGAATAAGCCAACCCGACCATGACATCTGCCTCATGTCAACAGACGTCGATTCACTGCGCTTTGAAAATGAAGTCTCGGACCGTTTCCTGGAGTCCCCCATGGAGCGCAGCATAATCACGCTTGACTGAGATTCATACTGGGCGAGAAGGTGATCGTCGCACCGCAGCTTGGTAATCCCATGAACGTCCGTGCTGACTAGAGCTCCCGATCCTCGTATTGTACAGGCCCGTCCTCCCGCGAGAGTGACTGACCATCCAGAGTCTCAGGCACATGATGAGTAAATATCGCACATGCTTGCTACCCCAACGTAGTCTTCCCCGCGGCACCCACCACAGCAGGCACAGCAGCGGGCCCCACAAAGTCCCGCCACTTGCCCACCACGTCCTCGACCTCGTGCTGCATGTCGAACACGCCCAACGCCGGCCCCAGCTCCGCGCACGCGGTCGCCAGCCACCCCGGCCACCCCTCGGGCAGAAGGCAGCGTGCCGCCGCGGCCAACACGCCCATCTTCCCGCGCAGGTACTCCCTGACCGACCGCGATGTCCGGGAAACACCGCGCGCGGGACTCGGGCGCGAGCCAGTACGCGCGGAACTTGCGCGCGCAGCCGAACAGGACGAGGTGCGCGAGCCACATGCAGTTCCGCCCGCACAGGTCGTACGTGCCCGTGCGCTTGTCGATGATGTCGAGCAGCGCGGCGAGCGCGTCGAGCGACGGCGCCTGCCCTTGCGGGCGGCCTGTGGGGGGTGCTTTCGAGGGCGGCGAGGCGGCGGTCGGTGGGGCGCACGAGTGCCGCGCGGTCGTCCGTGAGCTCGGCGATCAGTACCGACGCCAAGGACTCGTCCCGGATGGTGACGCGCATGTGGAGCTTGATGTACGTCGGTGGGCCCCCTGTGGGGTGCTGGACGGTGACGAGGGAGTAGCGATGGGGGAGTAGGCCGGTGTCCTTGCCGCTGGGCTGGTAGGTCTTGATCGCGATGACGGGGAGCGTGCGGATCGTGGAGGGCGCGCTGCGCACGAGGCGGACGAAGTGGGAGAAGGGAAGCTTGTCTGCGCGCTGTGACCCTTGGGTTGCGGTGGGCTTCTCGGTTTTTAGTGTCTTTGTGAAGAACGATGTACCCTCCGTAGTGTGCATGAACTCGGGCGCGATGGTCGATGACTTTAGGAGGAGCCGGCAGAGAGATGAGGCTCCGGAGATAGAAGGCACGGTGGCGCATGACGCCTTAGAGCTGGAGAGGAACAACATGGGAGTGCATACGATGGCGAAAGCATTTCATGTACCCCCACCTCCAGGTATTATACCCATGTAGGTACAGGTACACGAGAACGGGTCGTGCCGCAGAGCTGGGGTAGGCGTAGGCTTGGTCAGTCTGTTCGACCGAGAAGCTCCCTGTATGAAACCTTACGGAACACCATGCTGCCTCGAGTATGTAGCGCAAGTCTTCAAAAACATCTCATTCTGCTCAACTGCCCCAGTTATGGGAAACAAGGTACACAGAAAATATTCAACCATTTGTGGGCGCTAAGTTGGGGTGCACATAAAAATCGTGGAGTCCAAGACTATCTTTTCTTCTCTATGCCTTCGCTGTTGTTTTGCGTCATGCGCGCCGTGAACATTCACATATCTCCAGATTATATGCATCATGCGGTGCATCCACCAAAACGTACTCTACTTGCGATCACGAACACAACAACAATCCCAGAGTCCCAACCACGTCCGCCATCCCACAGATCTCGCCAACGGTACGGAACAGTCAGCCGAGCGGATACCCTGTACCCTGTACGTAGTAAGTGCGGGCGAGATCCAAGGAATGCACCGAACGGCGGGGAGCCGAAGAGAAGAGAAACAACACCGGTATACCGAAGGTCCGAGCGAAGGGGGTATTACATACACAACGCACATCACACATACACCGGGCGCGGCAAGTATGTACTGTAGCGGTCGCGAGCCCGGGACACACTGCTGACCGGTACCAACACTAGCCAGTACCAGGACCTAGGAACAAGGAGCGGAAGGGATATCGAAGCCGGGCCACGAAGGACAGACGGGGACGTAGCGAGAGCTGGAGCGGGATCTGTGCGGGGGCTGTGTTTTCGCGGGTCCCCGGCGCGTGGGGCGTGGGGCGAGGTAGGGGTTTCAAACAAACGTCTATGCGAGAGAAAGGAGTGTCCGATCGAGATGCGACATGTGCGATGCGAAGACGGAGACGAAGACGAGCGGGGGTGCTCTCCGCCTCTTCTTCGGGCCGGCGCACGCTGGGCGTCCGCGCGCGGGGCTCAGAGGAAGACTGTGGAAAAGAAAAGAAAGAGTTCCGTTGAGCAAACGCGGCGTGAAGGAGAGAAGAGGGAGGAGGAGGGGACGTACTGGGGATGCAGCCGATGGAGATGAGGCCGCCGTTGCTGTTGTTTTCGCAACACACGGTGTGTGCCGAGCTGTGGCGCAGGCACGTCGGACGTGGTCAGAATCAGATCCGTCGACTCGGGCGAAACGCAAACAACAGACAGACAGCACTGCGCGGGGCGACGCGCAAAGGGGAAGGAAGAACGCGACGGAACGTCGACGTCCGATCGCATCCACCATCCGCCCACTTGGAAGATGTCGCTGGAAGCGCGACGCAGAACAAACGCGCGCTCCGCGGCGCAAGCGCGGACGAACAGAAACACGAACACGGACACGGACATGAAACGCGAAATAATGAACGTGAACGACACTCACCACGCGTTGCTCCCGCCGACGCCAATGACCGAGATGGGGGAGCAGTTGAGGCCGACGGAGACGCCGCTGCCGAGGACGATGCCCAGGAGCTCGGCAATGAGCGTCGCGACGGGGTCGTTCGAGGTCGTGACCGTGTTGCAGCACTGCACGGGGCCCGTCGAGCACGAGCCGCCTGGAGAGCCGGAGGGCTGGTGCCTCCTCGCGGCTAGAGGGACGCGCGAACATCAGCACACATGCTACTTACCCTTTCCCCTGCACCCGCACACGCGCCGGATCCAGACCCAGATCCAGATCCAGATCCATGCAAACGAGGATGGGGGGAGGCGCACTAAGCCGCGCATGCAGGAGGGTGGGCAAAGAAGGGTGGGGGGACGGACGTACGCGACACAGGGGTGGCTCGCTCGCGGTAGAGCTTGCGCGGGGCCATGGGTGGGAGGCCGCGCGCCATGCGCTCTGCGTTCGTGCCCGGGGCAGCGGCGGCCGCGACGGTCGCGACGAGGAAGGCGATAACGGCGAGAACGAACGTGATGCACCTCATCTTTGCTGGGAGGATACAGGCGGCCGCAAGGGTAGAAGGGGCGGGGGGAAGGGCGAGTCTCGTCCGGCAGGGAGGGGGCGAAGGGAGGGGGTGCGGATGGAGTGCGGGAGAGACGGGGCGGAAGATGGACGAGCTGGAGAGGGGGTGAATATATGCGCGCGGCGCAAGGAATTTTTGATGACGGGCGCGACTCTGGGTCGGAGATGTCGATGTCGAATCGTCGATGAGGGCGGACAAGGCGAGGCGAAGGGAGCTGTTGGTTCACCGCAAAATTCGAACTGGAATCGAATCCCACTGGCGCTTCCCGTCGAACATGCCGCGCAGCCGGTTAGATTGCACGGGCGTGGCTGCTTCGAACGCCTATCGAAGCCCGCACCTTGGCGCTGTTAGCGCTGGCGGTCGAGCCGCGCCCGGCGACCCGTCCGACCGTCCCGGGTTGACTCCGCCCTGCTGGGCCCACCTGTCCGCGTTCGCGCCTTCCCGCCTCGCTATCCCCCCGCTATAATGCTCCCGTCGACGCTGCTCAATGGGCGCGCGGTGTTCTGACGGGCGACAGGCCATCGCCGTCGCGCTAGACGTTTCTTGCGACGTCCAGCGTTAGGTTGCGTTAGGTCGTCCATCCATCCATCGCGATTCGCCAACAAGTTCGGCGATAACGAGGAATAGGAATAGTCGGAGCGCCATCTCGACTGGGCGAGCTCGAGATCAAAATTGCGTGCCGCAGCTTGTCGATGTTCGTTTTAAAATTAATGCGCCTCCGATAAGTGCGAGCGGATGCGCGATAACGCCGCAACTGAAACCCTTCCGGGGGTTCGTCCCTGCAGCTGGTCCGTCTTCACGTTCAAATCCATGCGCCAGGCGAACCATTTTCGCGGTCAGCGCGTACGGAGAGCAATGGGCGGCCCCGTCGACATATATACGGAAGACATCGCGTTCTTGGAGCGAGGCGCCATGGACGTCGACGTACGTCGACCTCCTGGATCTGTCAATGCGTTTGAAGTTTGCTCGTCGTCAGCCCCAGCCCGCTCGTGCGCTGACAGCGCTGAGAAGTCGCGTACTCGACATTGGAGCCCGTTCCTGAATGTTGTGTACCCTGTCTGACTCTGACCGCGCCACAGACGTCCGCCAGTGCACGGAGGAGGGCGCAGGTTCGGATCCGGATCGCCCAGGCTGTCCCAGTCCTTTCACCGTCAACATTCGACGGTCGACGTTTGACCGTCGACGTTCACGATCGCCCTCCCGGATCGCTGGGTCGCCTTTCCGGGCTTAGCAGGGCCGCGGAGAAACGCGCGTACACGGCATGCTTGGCTCGGAGGCTGATCAGGTTTCATGAACAATGGAAATGAAAATGAAAATGTGGGGGACGAGCTCGAGGACGGAGATAAGTTCTGCACTGGTACGAGGCCTGGGGCAATTGGGGGACCGAGAGCGTGGATAAGTAAAGTATTGTGGAGGTCGTGCATCAAGAGACCGTGCAAATTTCATTGAACGGCTGGGCGGCTGGGAACTTTTTTGGCGTTGCACAGCTCCGGAATCCGGGTGTCGCCGAGGTCTCGCTCATCGATTTCAACCTCCCGGCTCGCATTGCCGCAAGCACTTTCATGGTGAAGCCATTCTTGACATTCGTTCTCTCCCTCGCGGTCGATGTGCAGTCAACTTCAAGCATGATGGACGGTCTCTCGGTCAATATTTCCCTTAAACACACATTTCCTTGTTGCTTATCACCCACATCCTGGACAAGCCCGTGCGGAGGTGGATCTTGATGAAAATGATTCCTCTCGCCGTCGTGGCGTTTTCGACTGACACACACGCACATTGCCCGATCAACCGCCTCAGGCTTCCGAATCTATGTATGTATTTGTATCCGTGACATATATATGTGTATAGAACGTTCTGATGCTCCGCTCTCCCTCCGGCCCAGGTTGGCGTTCATTGGCTAGGGGCGCCGTGGCACGAAGTTCAGGCAGATGGCGACATCTTTAGGCGTGCGTCCTTCTCGACGCCTCGCCGCACCCAACCGCACTAGTACTGACGCGAACGCTTGAGGAAGCACATGGTCGAGGAAATTGCACGCCTTCGGGGAGAAATCGACCGCCTGCTGCGCTCGGCGCTCAAAGAGGGCACTCATTCTTCAGAACGTTACGTTGACACAGCGTTCCTCGTCTCGAATCCGTGCGTCGTCTGCCCTATTTGACCCCCGCGCGCTCGGTACGGGCGACAGGTTTATAAGCACTCTTCCTGCGCGACACGCCCAGAATCCGCCTCGGACCGCTCCTGGACCGCCCTCAGCACGCCACGACGCTCTCGGCCCCGTCCACCCCGCCCAAATGCCCTCTGCGTGCGACGGGCTTCCAACGTTCCATCGTGCAGAAGACATACCACGCAAACGCAATTCCGCTCCAGGCACGCCCCCCTATCCGCCCACCCGAGCACTGCTGGCGGCACGGGACATAAAGCCATCCGCCGAACGCGTCCAATCGTACAAACCACCTTGATGCCGATAAGGTTGGTCGGTCGAGGTCGATGGCAACCAACAGCATCTCTTCGTACTTACGCAGCCGCGTCCCGCGCCCCGCGTTCCCGTCTGGCCGGAGAAGCGTGTGCGTATATCACATCTTCGCGTTCGCGTCCGTGGCCGCCTGTTCTGGACGCCGGAGCGCGCCTCCATGCGCACCTTCCCTCCGCGGCTGACCGACACTTCTATCTTCGTTGGCCTAGAGCGTGGTAACAATAACTTATAAGAATGACCCTCCGGCGCGTCCCCCGGGCCCTCCGCGTCTCCGGCCGGCCTATCTCCTGCGATACTGATACTTGCAGGACCCGCCGGCCCCAAGGGACGACGTGCCAGTGTTCGGCTGCACCGATGTTTGCGGCGGTGTCACCGCAGGTATTCGGAGCGTATTCGGTTAACCTGCCAGTGGAAACGGACGGGCACCCCTGGAACTACGCGCGCTCTGAAGTCTGCGGCCTGAGGCCTTCCCCGGATGCCCGGCATGCCCGGAGCGATTGAATCCGTCGAACCTATAGTGTTCCCCTCCTTTTCGTAGTCTCTAAGCTCCTCCATTCGCCTCGACGGGTGCTCTCAACCGTCTCAAATTCGGATCACTTCACTTGCGGTCGGAGACGATGGCTTTGAAGCTCGAAGGGAGGGAGGCTGTCCGAGCCGCCCTCGGGCGCACCTGCATCGCGTGTGGCGTCCCGCTGCCCTCGCACCTGGGAGGTGGGCATGTACATAACGGGTGCGTTCTCGCTTTGAAATCGCTGGTCGGAGTGGGGGCGTTGAACGTCGATGATTGACCCGCGAACCTCGTAGGAATTGTGCCTGGACGCGATTCGCATGGCTAGTGTGGTCGGTCGTAGAGTGGCGCATACAACCAGAGGCTGATCAAATGCCCACGAGTTACCAAGTCGTCAGGAAGATTGGCTACAGTAGGTAGGTTTCCTGGAGATTTCTCACCTCGGGTCGCGTGCACGCGGGCTGACGCGGCCTGCTCAGGAGGGACAGTATACGGGACGCTTGGCGGTGAGTTTCGTTCAAACAGAACGGACATCTTGCGGACCCGCTCTGGCGTCTCGTGAGGTTCAATCAGTTACACAGGCCATCATCCCATCCACTGTCCAACGCCCACCGCAGCACCGCGACGCGACCTATCCCCGTATTCCCGCACGTACGCGGGCATACTACCTGTGGGCGCGGGTGTACGAAAAACTTCTGCCATCATATGCTACCACCATGTCGTTCCTCCCCAGCTCTGCCGCGTATTCATCTACTATGCCCTCTATCACAGGATCTTCACCCCTCTCCTCGCCCTTCGTAGAGTTGTTTACCCTCAGGCCTGGGTTCGTTCGGATTCCGGAGGGCGCGGCGATCCTCGCGAAGCCACTAGAAGGCTCCCTCGCCCTCGACCCCACGCCCTACTCCCACATCTCCCACCCGCCAGGATCCTCATATCAACCGCGAGAAGCCCACTGCAGCCCAGAGATCACAGCGCGCAGACAAGCTCCCTTCTTCCACTCACCTACGTCCTCCACGATCCGCGCGCTCCCCCGAACCATCGCCGCGATCGAGTCCTACCAGGACGGCGGCGAATTCGGACGCTGGCCTGCTCTCACATGGCTGATACTCCCTCCTCACCGTCCTGCACCTGCATCCTGAAACTGAAGCACTGAGGGCCTGCTGACCCACGTCGACCTCCATATGCACGCCGCCCGGCTCCCCCTCATGCCCATGCCCACCGCCGAGCTCGTGGACCACCGCGTCGCCCTCGCGCAGGGGGTACATCCTGCCAACCTGCGTCTCTCCGCGCTCGCGGACAAGGGCCGTCGCTCGACGCGCTATGAGACATTACCTGCAAGCGCGCCGGTACGTACGACGTGCGTGCGGCGGCAGTACTGCTTGTTACTCGTGGACCTGGTCCTACAGTATTTGGGTGTGCGCGCAAGCTCCGTGCGCGCTCGATCGAATTGGGGCTTCGTCTCGTATGCTCTCAGCCGCCCTACGCTCCGGGTTCCTTCGCTCCGAGTTGAGGTCCTCTCTGCCAACCAAGCAGAAGCTCCGCGCAGAGTGTTCCCCTTCCCTGAACATTGCCGCGATTTGTGACCTTGGTGTGGCTTCAGGCAACTACCAATACCCATGACAAGCGTTAATACCTGATACCGGCGCAACGATGGGCATACTGAGCCGTGCAGTGTATTGGAGGACCGACTCACTACAGAGGGCGACCATGCCAATGGATGTTAACGTGGATATGGGTGCCTGGCGGGAGAACACCGCGGGCATTCGAACACGCAGCTTACCACCGCGCCGATTCCAATGGCAGGAATCCGGTCGAAGGGTTCCACTAGGATGTACTTTGCGTGCATGCGGCGGGTTCGGAGTTGTGAGATGTATACCGCTACCTGGATCCGGGGGCCTGAGGTCTGAGCGGTCGCGGTGGTCTTCGTACCCACTGCGAACGTCACAAATATCAGCCTATCTGCACTGTAGTTGGGCTTGGCACTACTTACACATCTGTGTGGTGAGACAGACAGGATTGAAGATGTTCTCAGGCTCATTGGGGGCCAATAAGCCGGTCGCCGTCCTCTCAGTGGATGGCGATATACACATTCCGATCGACAACGGGGCAACGAAGGATGCACATGCATCATGGGGAACACTTGAGGTGAGGTAGTATCTGACCAGTGGCAGGAGTAATGAGACTGCAACGAGTTGCTTGTTCGACTCAAGGAAGTCCCTCCAATCGGCGCGCTACGACGTCGTTATTTGCGTTTGTTGTGGCCGCCGCGGCGGTTCTCCGCCTCTTCGAATTTGTCTACCTACTGTATATCGGCGACTACCTGGTAAACATGTTCTGGATGTGAGTGTCGCGCTAAATCTTCGGAAGCACGAGAGGATCTTGTGCTCTTATGCTCATTGGACGCTTCCGCTACAGGACTACAGTGATTCTGCGACTATGTGTACCTACTATCGGACGGAAACTCTCCTTAATATCATGACACCAGGCTCTCGACTCAGCTCACACAGTGCGCGAAGACAGGGTGACCGTCAGATGCAAGGTCAGCTCGCAGTTGACGGCGTCTCGTTGCCGCGGTGCTGTATTTATAAAACATACCCCTACGTATGGCAACCTATGCCTTCTCACTGACGATTATTGAGGCCTTAGGGTTCACTGTCAAAGGCTACAATTCGAAAGACATTTCTCGATCCCTCATACCGATATGGCCCCACCATCTGACTCACCTTCATCTCGGGGTCCAAGGCTTGGTATGTCTTCCTCAGCTATCATTCTCACTATTGCGCAGCGCTGATCCGTTGAAGCGGCGCTGGTTATACCACCGTCCTGCTTGCCTTTCCGTTCCCTGACTCTTTACCCCCCTCACCGTCCCCAGTGAACATCACTGTTGATGACCAGCTCGGGGACCTGACCACTGGTCTGACTCTGGAGTATCTCCCAAATGACGGGACATGGCACGTCGGTTTGCCCACCGAGGATTGCCCACAGTGCCACATCAATCCTTCAACGTTGAATCTCGCTCAGGTCCATGACCGGACCTGGCATGACGGAACATACCATCCTCCCAATATCCCCACAACAATAACATTTAGCTTCACTGGATCTGCAGTGTACGTGTTCAACATCCTCCCAAACACACTCGTCAACTACACCACCACCTATGTGAACATCTCCTTCTCCATCGACGGGGACAACGCCACTGTTTTCACCCACATTCCCGATCCCAGCCACACTATCTTGTACAACCAGCTCGTGTATCACAACACCGCACTGTGCCATGACCGCCATACTCTTGTCATGGCTGCCGCGGGTACTACTTCGCTCGTCCTGTTCGACTACCTGCTCTATACAACGCAAAGCAACGATACTGTGACATCGTTCAGCGCACCAGCCAACACACCGACACCGACCACGGCGCCTAGTGGCTCCCCTCGGTCAACGTCTTCTAGCACAGCGAGTAGTGCCATCATTGGAGCAGTGGTTGGAGCCGTCGCTGTTCTCTTTGGGGCGGGAATCTGGGCACTCCAACTCCGTAGAAGGTGCGCACGCTCGAAACCATGTCTATGCAAGGAGGGCTCGGAAACAGCCCTCGTTGTCACACTGAGGGAAGCAGCGAACGCGGGAGTCCCATATCTATAGGTCCCGTACTTCCGGTCTTGCTGTTGAAGCCCGTCGTGCGATCATTCAGCAGCGCATCGACAACCAACCTGCATTACCTCACGTCGGATGTTTCCAGACCAAGCTCTGGTCCATCCCTCGCCCTAGCAGACGATGGGTCGAGTTCGACAACTGCGGGGACGGAACAACCTGAACATGTCGAACCTATCCGGAAGCTCGAAATTTCACAGCAACGCACGACGTCCATTCCCAGTTCTGAACCCCCCCGCTGGTCCTTCTCGGTCGAAAAATGGCAGCGGAAGCGTCGGAATGAAGATAGTGGTTGGAAGGCTGGAGGCGGAGGTCGCCACGCTCCGTGGAGGGCTCGCCGCCTTGAGGACACAGTTGGTTGGCGAGCCGCTCCCTACTTATGCGGAGTAGTCCCTCAAGAGCAGGACCATCGCGGCCATCCGTGCAAGTAAGCTCTATTTGTTGTTCATATGGTTACATCCAATAGCAACTGACACATGAACAGACATTGCAGGTGCGAAACCTCTCAGAATCCCGCTATACAGGACTCCTTGTTAACAAATCCTCTATTCATATCAACACCCCTCTTGACGACAATATTAGAATCCTGTTTTCCTCAAAATCACCCCCATCCCTCGCATTTGTATAAAACCTGAATAATTTAGAATCCATGCCTGTGGGAACCGATGTGACGTGACGGCGTGGTGCTTAACTTCAGCACTTCCGTTCATGGTTCGAAGACTCAACGAGGTCGCTGCCCAGAAGGTCCGTGTCCGAGACGTTTGGCTTCCAGTGCGCGTGTTACTCGCTGCCTATTAACGACAACGAGGCAATAACATCCTGTTCAGGCATCAGAATTCGCTACACGCAAGGGGGAAGAGCAGACTCGCCATCGATACGTAAGATTCCCTCGACCGGTTGTTTCTTTGGGCTGGGATATTGTCGGGGTACACCGGTGCTTGACTCAGATGCTGATCATTTATTTTCATAAACAATGAAAACGTGGAGGATAAGGGGGATAGGTACGAGGCCTATGGGAGATGTGGGCCTGGGGCAGTATACCGGCAGTATCGATGCAGGTAACTAGCGTGGGCCGAACAGTCACGTTCTCCGAATCTGGACTCTGTTCCCACTCGCAGTGTGAAGTGCAGGACATCCTGAAATCCCGTCAAGAGGCATACTCCAGGCAGCATCGTGTCCCGTAAGGTTTCATACAGGGAGCTTCTCGGTCGGACAGAGCACCGTGCACTGACCAACGCCTACCGCAGCTCTGCGGCACGACCTGTCCTCATGTCCCTGTACCTACGTGGGTATAATAGCTGAGGGTGGGGGTACATGAAAGACTTTTACCATTATACGCTACCCCCATGTCGTTCCTCCCCAGCTCTGCGGCGTCATCCGCCACCACGCCCTCTATCTCCGGATCCTCATCTCTCTTCCCTCTCCTCCTACAATCGTCGACCCTCGCACTCGAGTTCGTGCAGACCCCAGAGGGTGCGGCGTTTCTCACGAAGATCCTAGAAGGCTCTCTGGACCCTGCACACCCCTCCCATATCACCCCCTCTGTAGAATCCTCAGAGAAGGAGCCCACCGCAACCCAAGTGTCACAGCGCGCAGACAAGCTCCCCTTTTCCTACTTTGTTCGCCTCGTGCGCGGCGCGTCCTCCACGATCCGCGCACTCCCCGTCATCGCGATCGAGTCCTACCAGCACGGCGGCAAGAACGCCGGCCTCCTCCCCCACCGCTACTCCCTTCTCACCGTCCTGCACCCCACTGGGGGCCCACCGACGTATGTCAAGCTCCATATGCGCGCCATCCAGGGCTCCTTCACGTCAGTACTCACCGCCGAGCTCGCGGACGACCGCGCTGCCCTTGTGCGCCCCACCGATCGCCGCCTCGCCGCGCTCGAAAGCACCACCGCGGGCCTCTCACGGGGTGGAGGACCGTCGCTCGACGCGCTCGCAGCGTTGCTCGACATCATCGACAAGCGCACGGGCAAATATGACCTACACGGGCGGAACTGCCTGTGGCTCGCGGACCTCGTCCTGTTCGGCTGCGCGCGCCAGTTCCGCGCGTACTGGCTCGCGCCCGACGCGAGTGCGCGGTGTTTCCCGGATGGCGCGGTGGGACAGTATCTGCGCGAGGAGACGGACGTGATGACCGCGACGACACGCTGCTTTCTGCCCGAGGGGTGGCCGGGGTGGCTGGCGAGCTCGTGCGTAGTGCTGGGGTCCGTGTTTGGCACGTTCGACATGCAGCACGAGGTCGAGGACGTGGTGGGAAAGTGGCGGGACTTCACAGAGGCTGCTGTGCCTGCTGGGGTTACCGTCGGGGGGAGTATTACGCTTGTGTAACAAGAATGAATGTTTGATGTTTCCTCACATCATCAGGAGCTCTAGATATTCAATCAGTCTTGCAACAGGGTGGCCTTGTACGGTACGACAAACTAAGGGCCAGTTCGGCGCGGGTCTATTACGCGTAATAGACTCCATTAGCTTACGATTAGATGTAATAGACGCTCACTTAATGGAGTCGCTGTTCGGCGCTGTTCGCTCGATTAGTGGGTCAGGCGCCGGCGAGCAATCCTCGTCGCGCGCTATCGGATGCGAGAGGCTTGACGGAGCCCCTCTCAACTCCTCCCCCATTCCAACTACTTCCAGTCCTTATGGTACACTATTGCTTGCTTTATACATATACACTACGCTCATTTTTATGGCTATTCGCCGCTCTCGCACCAAATGGAGACCGCAAGATGACAAAACCCTGGTCACGGAGCTCCCAACCTTGGCCGCTGAGGATTGAAGTGTGCATAGGAGTTTTACAGTACAGTGAGCTAGCAGCATGCATTATAGCAGCTGTGGTGCCAAGAAGAGTAGCATAGGAAGCAAGACGTCGTAATTTATCGCGGGCATGGATGTCTTTGTGTCGCTGTTGTTTTGCCGTCGAAGTCGGAGCCATTATGTCGAGAGTGCACGAGAGACGCGGTCACGGAGCGCCGATGGACAGTGTTAGCCGCCCTTGGTGGCTGAAGCGCTTATTTCGGATCATGGACTTCCCACGGATTGGATTATAGGGCGCCTGATTTTAGTTAATGGAGAGTTAATGTAATGGAGTCTATTACGCGTAATAGACCCGCGCCGAACTGGCCCTAAAGATCTAGTCAGCGTGGATGTTCGCCGAATCACCAGACGTTGACGTGACGATCACCTTCTCCCCCTGTATGAGTCTCAGCCAGGTGTTATTATGCTGCGCTGCGCCTTGTGGACTCAATGCGCTCCCCGGGGGACTCCAGGAAATGATCTGAGGCCTCGCTTGCAAAAAGGAGTGAATTGACATCTATTGACATGAGCTGGATGTCGTGGTCAGGTTGGCTCATCCTCCGGGGGTGCAGGATGAAACGAGTCGTAAGGATGGGCACGACGCTGTAATCATGAAGCAGTTTTTGAGTGGTGAACATTAATAAAGGGAATCGAAAAGCTCACACCCGGGATATGTCTGTACTTGTTGACCAAAAGCTTGGGAGCTGCACGAATGAGGGAGTCTAGAAGTCTATTCCATGATGATTAACTGACGTACATAGTTCGTGGCCTGTTCGGCATGAGAACTGATGATGAACTGTAATTGTTGAAAGCATAACTGAACCCACCAGAGAGGCGACAATATTTAGAATCCCGAGTAAGAGAAGGATGCCGAAATATAGGGTTCCTAAACGCAGAAACGGTGACTCAGGATAGCTATTCTCAGAAACATGCTCGATACTCACTATTGCGGAGGAGGAGCGACGACAATACCGTTGAGACTCTGGTTCTTCTCTGTGCCCTCCACAATCCAAAGGTTTTCGCGACGGTCAGTGCAAGGCGGGTTCCCTCGTAGACTATGTTGATGGTCGACAACACGATGGGAGCTACACACATTCACATTCATGTCAAAATTCCGGCACACACGTTGTACATTCATGCGCCAAACTCACCGCCTCGTGCCCTGAAAAATTTGAGTGTGAGATTTTTTAGCTCCCATGAGTGACGATGGTCGGCACAAATCGACGTACACAATATCCATCCAGGGGCTCGAGTCGGGACCGACTGAGAGGCACCGTGTCAATGGCCTGAGGATGACAACCGAGTGAAAAGCAAAGCTTGCCACCTATAACCAACATTTAGGACGCAATCGATGTTGGGGTATTGTCTGTCGCAGAATGTAGTAGATACCTGGGTGAGTGAGGTTTGGCTCAATGTCCCGGAAATGAACATGAAGGTCCCTAGGTACCAGTTCCGCCCATACATGGCGAACAAGCGCGTAGCGATGAATGCTACACCACGTACTCGTAGGTTAGAACACGGCACTCACCGGAGATCATCGCAAAATTGATGATGTTGAAAAGAGGAAGAAGGGGGATGTTGTGCAACTATGAGTTGGCACCACCGGAACATGAGCTTTGGTATGAGCAGCACGTAGGACTATATGCTCACCCTTCGGCAGTAAGACTAACTTGAATGATTCGCAGGCTGCATGTTGCGAAATAGGCGGAGAACCATCTGTAAGAAGAAGCCGTAACGAATCGCGAGGTAGAAATATGTCGCGAGATTCCAAGGGGAGCTCCAAACCAGGGATACTTCAATAGGGAGGGTTAAGACATAGTCGTAATAATATAGACCTAGCGATTGTTAGCGTCAGTTCGAGTGAAACAGAACCAAGGGTGGACTCACATGCGCTTGCAACGAAGACATAGTTCTCATGTATACTCGTTGAGACACTGTTACTAGTTAGGATCCTGCAGGAGCGAAGAGCTAGAAGGGGCGATCAGTACATTACTTTCGGGGGAATGTGAACTCGAACTCGTGAACAGATGCGACTTACAGCCAATCTGTGTCGGTGGTCGACATCGAGAGATAGTGGGCGAGGGACAGCCCATGTTGTTGAACTGCGTCGGATTAGCGCCTCCGAGCGCAAGCAGTATCTTAGATTAGATGTGAAAACAATTTCCTACTTACTCCACATGTTGATTTGGATAATGACTATTATCCAGGGTCTATGCAGCGTTACTCGTGCACCCCTCTCTCTGCTCAACAAAGGACTCTTTGTCTCGCACTAGTATATAGTCCAGGGGTCCTGTACCACAAGCTCTTGTCCTCTCGCCCTTGGGGGCTCGTACTCAGCGTCGAGCTTTCCTTTTTCCCTGCTGTCCTCCGCACCCCACGTTCACGGTGTTGCTAACAGCAGCATTGGCGAATCCCGAGGACCACCAACTCTCGCAGTGCTGGTGGACGAGTGGCAACTCTCACTCTTGCGCATGCCCCACCCAGCCTCCCAGCACTTGGTGATCCGCTCACCTCCTCCGGCGATCCGCTCGCCAGCCTCCGAGGCGTCCTACACGCCCCTTCGGGCCGCTCCCGCCGCGCCCGCTCGCTCCGCGCTGCCACTCCTCCGCTCTGCGCCTCCTCGCCTCGTCCTCGGGCCACCGCTGCCCTCTCAGTGGCGATCCGCTTGCCGCCACTCCTCCCCGCGTCGCTGCTGCCCGCATGCTCCGCGCTTCACTCCCTCCTCGGCGACCCGCTCGCCTCCTCGGGCCACCGCTGCCCTCCCATCAGCGATCCGCCGCCTCAGACTCGCCTTTCCGGGCAGTGCGATGCCAGCATCTCCGCGTTGCCACCACCGCCTGCCCTATTCATCATCTTCCAATCACTCCCATTGGGCCGATCCTCACGCTCAGCCTCCCAATCCTCCGGCTCTTCCCTTCGCTTTTCCCTGGCTTGAGCTCGGCCCACCGGTCGCGCGAGAGAGCGGTGGCGACGCGGTCTCGGTGGTCCCGCGCAGCTCCCTTAGCGCGCGCCCAATACCATCGCTTTCGCCCTGCCCGAGTATAGCGTGAATAGATACTAATACTTAGAGTTAAACTAGTATAAATAGACCTGGACGCGAGACATATCTCGTCGTCGTTCCTCCCTCTTCCTGTCCGAGACCGTCATTTCTCAACACATGTATACATAAGATAACAAGCTCCACCAATGCCTCTATGCGGCGTTTGCGAGGGACTTAGGGGGCACAAGTTCCCGGGACCGGGATCGGAGAATATGGGGCGTTTGAGCATGTTCAATATAACCTCTACTTCCTGACGTTCTGGACACACTGCACGGGGGTGACCGAACTACAGTGAGACGATCCACCATTTGACAGATGCAGCGACCGGGGAACTTTCCAGCGATCAACCCGAAGTAGATGCCCATACATTGTATTAGCGCAAGCCTGACCCGACTTAACCGTGCCCCACAAAGGGCTCGACGAAGCCATATCACGATCGACCGAAGACACCTCTGACAGTGGCGGAGGCTCTAGGAGCTCTCGCCCATCTGAGGAGACGTGATTGAAAATCGCTCTGCTGATGGATCATCGTGCCGGTAAGCTTAGAGCCGCCACCCTTGTGGTGAAATGCAGATTAGGGTCAGGTCGACGGGAACCCCCGTTCTGTATTCGAATACGGGTTGAAGGTTTCCCAAATAGTCTCAAATTTTTGGTCGGGCTGGGTGCGGCGTTATGAGCCATTCCGGAGCGCAGAACAGATGGCGACACGTACCAACGCGGGGAGACGATGGCGATGGGGGAAGGTGTTGTACGGGGCAGACAAAATAAACTCAGAGCATACTTAACGATGACCATCGGCACGAGGATTAGAGGAAACCGATCACTCATCTCATGTGCCTGAACAAGTGACCGCGCAACGCCGAACCGCTCGGTCTCTGAGCGGCTGCGATAGGGCAACGGGGGAGGTCACCTACGCCACGATAAAGCCGACAGGCGATAGGCTCTGCATTAGCACCCAATGTCGCTTTACTTATAGAGCAACACTATAAAGACAGCGATGCAAGCACTTCTAATTCACCCGTCAGTAGTCTATACGAGAGAAAGAGCAGAACGCACTCGCCTTCGATCTGCGCCATCTTCTCAACGTCGCCCTCTTGACCTTCCAACACGCGCTGTGCGCGCTCTCCCTCGTCCTCCGATATCTCCACCATTCTTCTTTGCCCATCCTCCTCTACAATCTTCCACCACATCTGTTTCTGGATAATCTCGACCTCGCGCAGCTCGTCCCACTCGTACACCATGCGGTCCTCCCCACCGTTCGAGGCTGCATCGCCTTCCCATTCCGACGCGTCTATTCCGAACACGGGGTTCGGCGCTATGTCCGCGATCGAGAGGTAGCGGAGCGAGGGGATCGCGTCGACGAGGGGCCGCGGTAGCGCGGCTACGGCGCGCACGCGCTCCATCTCCTGCCTCTTTGCTCCTTTCCGTATTTGCACATTCACATCGGCATCCATCTCCCCAGGGATAATCACAGTGAGCGGCGGGACTGTCTGCGGGATGAATATCTTGAGGAGTAAGAGTCCGCCCATATGCCTGAGCACATCGGCAAGAAGGTGCGCCTGTCCCGACTTGCAGTGAGCGGACGTACTGGTATGAAGAAGTTTGAGAAAGCGCCACACACCAGCCAGTCGTCGCCATCTCCCTCGCGCCGCACCGCGCTATACTGCACCTTGAGCTCCAGGGACCGCAGCCTAGGCGCGCACGGCCGGACGTCCTTCCAGAAAGGCGACGAGAACCCGTGCACGTCGACCCACAGGGAGACATAGAGCCCGACCGGCGACGCGACACGTAGAAGTTCGAGGAACTGAGAGGCAGGATCATCGTCCTGAGGAGTGCCCGTGATCGACAGCGTGCCCGACACTTGCAGGAGGCGGACGGTGTCCAGGCGGTCCACCACGCATACGGCCACTTCGGGAGAGGCGAGCATGAGGCGGCGCAGGGGGCACCAGCGCGGGCCGTAGCCGGCGACGATGTCGCCTTCTTCCCTGTCTACCGAGAACACCAGGGCATCCAGATTTGGGCAGAGTTGGACCATGTCGAGGGCGGGAACGGATGATTGCGATAGCCGGAGATAGCGGATGGAGGGAAGGAGAGGAAGTGCAACGGCGTCGTCGGGATGTGGGGGCGTGAAGTTCCATAGTTTGAGGGTGTGGAGGTTGGGAAACGAGGCGAGAGCTGTTAGAAGTGGCGGTAGAGTCTTGGGCTCGTCGAGAGGGTCGTCGTCGATGGTATGATAGGAAAGCGTTAGGCGCTTTGGATGCTGTAAGTGCCGCAGCACGTCTAGAGTACCGTCGCCGACCATCGCCAATCGGACATGCGCAAGTTGGTTCATGCCAGCGAAGGCGAGGGAAATCCTTGGCTCTTTCCTCACCAAAGGGTGGAACCGGTCCAAAGAGAGCTCGCGGATGTTCTGCGCGTGAATCAAGAGCTCCCCGAGGAGATGGGCCTGGGCAAAGTCTGTTCCGACAAACTCGAGTGCCAGGTCATCGACATGATCCAATTCCAGATCTTGAGCGTCGGACACAGAGCGCTCGGGCTCAAACGCGGTGGCATGGATTGTCAAGTTCTCCAGATACTTCGCCCGAAGAGTCCCGGTAAACGGATCGGATGAGAGATAATAATCGCAGAGCCGCCGAAGTCGCACAGGACTCCAACATTGTACTGAAGAGGCGACCCGAGGGATGGCCAAATGATAGGCCTTTTTGCAGGTCAGACATGTATACAGAGCATCTTGCGCGTGCAAGAGAGAGAAGACCAGGAGGAGGACGTCATCGTTGAGTGAAAGCAAGGGCATTCTTGGTGACGATGCTGTGTTGAGGCGCGCAATCCGATAGTAAGCGCCAATGTCGACATCGCTAAGTAGCGCTGGCGAGGCGTGGCGTCCAGTGGCGCCCTGCCAGGTACTGCGGCATGGCAGTGGAATTGTCGAAGTTAAAAGTTTGGACAGCACAGAGGCAGGATCGTCGAGTTCAATATATCTAAAGTAAGGTGTCCTATGACACCACCGAATGAAGTCTCGTTCGTTAGTTTCATGAGTTTCAAAGGAGTTACAATCCGATACACTGGCAGCCTAGGGCGAGCATGGGCACAACTACGCATCCCGACGTCAATCAAAAGCAGCATGACTACCTTGATCCACCAATTCTGTAAACATGCTGTGGCAAACGATATCCCGCGCACAAGCGGGTAGGAAGAGGTCTTGTCGCAGATGGGGGCGCGGAAGCATCAAATTGCGGGGCATCGAACCCCAACGTCGCATTGCTTGCGGTCGCAAGTACGGGGAGTACTACGCTTGCACAGCCTCTGTTCAGATTGTCAACACCCCGTGTGCAAACACGAGAGAACAACGAGCACTTGCCTTCGATCCGCAACATTGCCTCGTCGTCCTGAAGCTCCACCTCGCGTTTCGCGCGCTCTCCCTCGACCTCCGATATCTCTACCATCACCCTCTGCCCGTCTTCTTCGACGATCTTCCACCACATCTGCTTGCCGATTGGGCCAATTTCGCGGAGGTCGTCCCACCCGTCCGGGGTACCGTTGTCTGAGTCATCGTCGCTGTCAGAAGCGTCCGAGCGATTGGCAGAGGCGTCCAAGCTACTATTGGAGGCAGCACTGGGTAATCCCCCCGAGGTATCATCCGTGAGGGCAGGGTTCGGCACCATGTCCGCGACGGAGAGATAGCGGAGGGTGGGAATGGCGTCGACGAGGGGTCGCGGCAGCAGAGCTACCGCAGGCACTCGCTGCTTCTCCTGCGCTTTTGCTTTAGCCAGCTCTTCTTTATAATGGGCAGACTTCAATTTCCGCGAGCAAATCACGCGGAGTGGAACACGCGTCGGGGGGACAAGGAGCTTCAGTACCAATAGTGGGATGGACCCGGGCATAGTGAGGAGCTGTTGGATCTGTTGAACGTCAGTCAATGACGCGACACGAGAAAACTCGTGAACGCACCATCCAATCGTAGTCCTCTCCAGACCACGATATGGACCAGTCTAGCTTGAGCTCCAGGGAACGCAGTGTATGCGTAGTCAACGGGAAGTTCTTCCAGAATGTTGACGCCATTGTCCACTGGCAATTGTATACATGAAGCCCGAAGTAGAGCCCGACAGGTGACGCGAGGCGAAGCAGCTGGAAGAAGAACGAGACTTCGTCCTCCGACACGACATTCAGACTCCCGCCCACTTGGAAGAGGCTGACGGTGCTCAACCGATCCACCACGCACACCCCGTCCCGGTCCTCCGCGAGTATGACGCGGCGGAGCGGACGCCACCTTGGACCATCGCTGGAAGTGTCGTCGGCGATGTCGAAGTCTCCGGAGAACACAAAAGTGGAGAGGTTCGGGCAGTGCTCGACGATGTTAATGGCAAAGGGGGATGCCCGAGACAGAAGAAGGTAGCGGACGGAGGGGAGGGGAGGGAAAGCCGGCGCGTCGGCGAGATCCCACGGCGTGAAGTTCCATAGCATGAGGGTGTGGAGGTTAGGAAACCCCGCGAGCGCGACCAGAAGGGGCGGGATGGAGTGGCCTCCGTCACAGAGTTCATCGTCGTAGACCAAGGATGCAAGCGTCAGCCGCTTTGGATTCCCGATGCGCTCCAGGGCGTTGAGTGTACTGTCGTCAACCTTGGAGAATCGGATCTGCGTGAGCCGGTGCATTGAGGAGAATGCGAGAGGGATCCTGGGCTCGGCCAGCATCGCATCGTTGAATTGGTCTAGAGCGAGGCGTCGAATATTGTGCGCATGGGCCAACAAGTCGCCAATGAGATGGACTGGGGCGGGCTCAGCCCCGTTGGGCTCCCGCTGGAACGTAGTCGCATGGATGTTCAACACCTCCAAATGCTTCGCCCGAGCAACCCCAGTGAATGGGTCGGAAGAGAGGTAATAATCGCAAAGGCGACGAAGTTGGGCAGGACTCTGGCAGGCCGCAAACGCAGCGACCCGAGCGATAGCCAGATGGTACACCCTTTTACATGTCAGACAGGCAGGTAGTGCTTCCGGCCCTAGCAAAGGCGAAAAGATGAGGAGGAGGACGTCATCGCTGAGCGAAAGCAAGGTCATTCTTAGTGGCGATGCGGTATGGTCGATTGAATTCGCGATGAGCTGGCAGTTGCTAGCGCTGGCAGGGGGTCATCTGGGCGCTTGAAGAAGTTTCACGCCTAATAAGTAACCGATGAATGCAGCTTCGTTACGTTAATGCTTACAGTCAATGCAGTCTATACGATCCCACTCGAGTTGGTATTCGCCTAAGTGACAGCGCCTTATCTGCACACAAAACCCAGTAGAAATAGATGATGCACCCCGAGGCTAACCAACCTCAGGCAACAATGACAGGCCACCCGCTCGAGAAGTCGACATAGTTAATCCCCAGGTACGACGGTCCCCCGAAATCGTCGTTCTTCACGTAGTGGTACACGATAACGTCCCGGTTGCTCACCGGGTCAAGGAACACGCTCTGGCCGCCGGGGGCGTAGATGTTGTCGTGCGAACCGAGGACGAGCGCGCCGGTAGTGGTGCCGTCTGTGATGGCGTTGCCGGACTGGTCGATGAATGGCCCCGACGCGCTCGGTCCGCGCCCTACGCGCACCTTGTACTCTGCTCCCGGTGCTGGGCGCGAAGTCGCCTATGTCCAGAAATATGTGTATGTGTTAGTCCTAGCGTGCAAACGGAAGAGGGAGAGTGAAGGAGACGTACACCCTGAAGGGGAGTGATTCCGTCGGAGAAGAATTCGAACCAATAGGCCGAGCTCGCGGGCTTGTACGTGAAGCCGCCTTCAGCCGGGCGTCCGTTGCCGCCAGCGAGATGGTAGCCCGGGGGCGCTGTCGACTGGCTGGTGATGCTGCTGAGCACGATCTGGTAGATGCCGCCCCACCACGAGCCGAAGCCGAGCTTGAGCTCCCCGTCGAAGTCGACGACGATGTTCGGATCGACTGTACGAAAATGAATCATGTCAGATGTTAAGACGGTCGGGGGAACAGCAAGGGCAGGACAGCGATAGGGGGAAAATGCGAAAGACAAAACGTACTAGCGTTGAAGACGGCGCCAGCCTGAGATCTGACGACTGCGCCGTGGTCCGTCCATGTTCCCGGCTCCATTGAAGGACTGGTGGCGACACCGATCGCCGAGTTCTGGCTTCCACCCGTTGAGACGGAGTAGTAGAGCACGTATTGGCCATTCACGAAGTGCACATCGGGTGCCCACAAGCTGCAGTTCCCAGGAGGCGTGATGCCCGTGATGCTGGTGCAACTCGGAAGCACCGCGCCGACATTGGTCCAGGGCCCGAGGAGGGAGGTGGACGTGAAGATCGGGATGTGATCGCCGGTGGCGAACACGAAGTACTTCTTGCTCGCGGTATTGTACAAGATTGCCGGGTCGCGCAACACGATATTACCTAGAAAAAGGGCGGATACCTGTGAGGTACGACTCGGAGTAAATACGGGAGTTAGAGAGATACGCACTGCTACCGGGAAGAGGGTTCGGGGTCGCGAACACGAGGGTCGCAAGCAAGGCGAGGGACGAAAGGATGGAGAAGAACCTCATAATGAGGGACAAAGAACTCGAGGGGTTAGTGAGGAGTGGTGCTCTAGCGTGCAGGCGAGGCGTCAGAAGCAAACCGAGGTGGAAGGAAACACAGCAAGACAGTGATTTATACAACAGCCCTCCTTCGCATCGGCATAGTGAGTGCCGGAGACCTTCGGTCGGCATCCTGTACCGCGCAGTTAGATAGACGACGGTGAACAGGGTGAGTACTTAGTAATCACGCTTGCTTCCGCGACCGCAGAGCATCAGTCTTCAGCGCGCCCGAGGACGGTGCGTGAGCTAATCTGATGGCTGGCTCAGACAGAATTCGAGGACATGTGAGGCGGTGGGAGGCCCATGACGGCAGCACCGTGTGCGTAGCTGAGGCCAGTTGGTCCATACAATGATGCCCGCTCGGGACGCATGCAACATGTTCGTTCCTGCTACCATCAGCCGTTTCTTGAATGCTCCTGAATGCTTCTTGGGTGGCCAACTGACCTGTGTGGCAGGTGGCGACTATTGAATCCAAGCTCGGTAAGCATCACAACAATCACGACTCCAGCATGGAATATCCCTGGCTTACATTTGTGACGCTTACAGAGGTCGCGCCGTGGTACACTTGTATATTCCGCCAGTAAAAATGCGTAGTCATATCGAGCGACATGACCCACATTCAAGCCCTGAGCAGTGAGAGTCAAGCACGAGGGTCACCGCTTGATCTACAGTATAAGGAGTCGCACAGATTCAAGTTGTCGAGTTGTCCAATTCTTCGCTCGGGCAGGGCGAAGAGAAATCGGGTGAGATGTTCAGAACTGAGGGCCTGGCGGAGACATGGGTGAGGAAGCCTGGAGGGCCGCAGTATCTGTTGGTGGTCGTGGCAGAAACTACAAGTCGTTCCGACGGTGGCGATGCTCGGATGAGCTGGCATACGCTCGGCGCTTTCCGACTTCGACCGATCCGTTCACAATCATCATCCGAGTCGTCCACTGAGTTACAGTGTATCCTCGAGTCAACCTCTCTCATCTCCCGCTCGAGTTTGGGCTACTCTTGTGCGTAAAATAAATTCATAGGCTGATAATCTTGCTGCTCATGATGCTGCTTAGAGCAATTCCGACATACTGATCAAGTTCTTCAAGCTCCCGGGTCCGATCCTCATGCGAAGTCTAGAACACCATGGATCTCTCCTTGATACGTGATCACCATAGTCTTATAGAGGTGCATATACCACACGTCATCAGAACACAAGTGATTCCCTCCGCTTGACTCAGGGCCAGCTGACCACCGAAGAGACAACTGCATCGACCGGATGTCTTGTCTTCTCCCCACACGCGATCGGCCCCCACTGCTAAGTGGCATGAACGAGTTCGCGCAGTGGTGCGCCTCCATATTTCTTTTGTTATCCTCTCCATGACGAACTGGATCGTCTAATATGGATTCACTGGGGCAAATTGGTCGCCACTATTTAAGGACGCGCCTCGAGACCCTGTCTTCTCAATAGAGCACCCCCGGAACTTAATAGGTGGGTGCCTCGGCTTCATCATGGCGGACTATATCGCGGGACTGATTATATGATATACTACGCGGCAGATAACGACCAACGATATCCTCTACTCCTTCGTAACTATAATCACCGGCATCTAATGGATTTCTACCGACCTACGCATTCAGCGTCGTCCCCCCATGGCAGAGGGATCGTCTACCCCTCGCTGGTCAACGAGGGTTGTGCGCTACCGACATGCTCATCCCCACCAGACGTCGCTCGAGAATCCCTTATCCGCAGATGCTCGTCCGAGCCGATCCCCGCGAGCGAGCCCCACTCCTCGCTTGCTGTCCGGGTCCTCCGGCTTCTCTCCATCCACCCCACGTCGCCTGGGTTCCCCCTCCTCCCCCTCCTCCTCGACCTCGCCATCTTCTACCTCGTCCAAGCGGTCCAGCTAACCACCGGTGTCGTGCTCCTCCATGCGCTGTACCCCTCCGAGCCGGAATACGCGGTGACCCCCGTCCGCTCGATGCGGATCGGCGCGGCGGGCGGCGCGATGTTCGTGGGCATCCTCACGCTGCGCTCTCTCGTCCAGCTGGGGTGCAGCGAGGCCGAGGAGGAAGACACGGACTCGGACATGCCAGAGCGCTGGGAGAGCGTGTGGGACGCGGTGGGGTGCCTGCAGGCGACACGCGCGCCGGACGCGCGGTACGTTGCGTTCATCGGCGTTTCGGGGTCGATCGCATTCGGGCGGGGCATGGACGATATGAGCGAGCTACTGCACGCTGCGACGGCTGCCGTGGTCGGGTACGTCGTCTTGTGTGTTTCAAGGGCTGCGCTTTTGTACGTGGAGCGGGTCAAGGTCGGTTTATAGAAGGTCGGTTTGTGGTCTCAAGGTTGGGCTAGTATACTATCATAATCACATCATAATGAGCTGTACGTGTAGACGTGTGCAGCGGCATGGTAGTACCGTTACACCGCTCGTTAGTAGCTTAGATTAGTTTGGACTTACACTTAATACTCGGACATGAAAGACGTTGATATCGTTGCGATGTACAGTGGTATATTACATTGTGAGGGGGCGGGGTGTTGCAAAATTTTAATCCTATGTTTGTATGAGAGTACATTGCAGTGTGAGAATCCAAGACTTGAGCAGCGCTCGACAGCGTAGATTGTAACAGTTTGCGAGAAGGCAAAACCGAGAGACTCCGTCTACAGATCAACAGCGGTCGCCGGCGTGGCGGCACGAATCGAGGGGCGCCACCGCGACCAAACATCGTACGCCACCTCCGCATCCTTCAGCAGCGTCTGCAGCAGCTCCTGCTCCTCGTCCTCGAGCCCCCTCACCATCCAGTCGCCCGCCGTGAACCTCAAGGGCTCCTCCCTCTCGAGCTTCTCGACGACCGCGGCCTTCCACAGCTCCCAGACCTCGGTGTCGTTCGGGATGAGGCCGTCGAGGAGCTTGCGCGGCTTGCGGAGGGGCTCGGCGGGCTGGAGCGCGAGGCACGCGAAGACGGACATCGCGGTCCACGTGCCGAACTCGAACTTGCGCACGTTGTGGGGGCGGAGCCTGAGCACGTCGTCGACGAGGAGCTCGGTCTGGATGTCCTCGCGGTCGAGCGAGGAGAGGAAGGTGTTGTACGCCCACGAGATCGCGAGCGACGCGACGAACATGATCTGCCCGAGCAGCGAGCCCTGCGGGATGAGCAGCAGCTGCGTGACGAACTGGCAGGTGAGCAGGATCGAGCAGAGCCCGATCAGGATGTTGCGCGGCTGGCTCTCGGGGGGCACGTTCGGCTTGAGCTTGGGCTCGGAGGACGTCCGGGTGGGCGAGCAGCGGTCTGCGAGAGCGGGCAGCTCGATCCCCTCGGAGCCGCCGGTGTCGACCGACCTCTTCCCGAGAGTGCCATCCGGCGCCCTGCGCGCGGCGGGAGCTGAAGTCCGCGTCTGCGGGTGCGGACCCTTGCGAGGCTGGTAACGAAGGAAGAATCGGCCGCGCGTGACGGAATTGACGGCACCCTCCTGCCCGCGGAGCACGACAACGCCGTCGTCGTCTTTCAGGATGCCGTCGCCGGCCGGTGCGCCCTTTGCGGGGACGTGGTGCTTGAACATGAGCTCACCGGAGCCGAGGACGAAGCATGCGCAGCCGCTCGCGAGGATCCCGAGCGCGATGCTCGCAAAGGAGAACCAGTCCCAGAGGAGCGCACACATGATGCACGCGCCGACGCTCGCCGCGATGGGGATGACCGCGAGGAGCCCCGTCCCGCTCCAGCGCAGCTGCGGCTGGACACGCTCGCCGGGGACGTGGTCGAGGTCGATGACGGTCACGCTCGCGGGCGTCGTCGTGCGGCCGTCATCAAGGCGCTCGCCGTGCATGCGGTGCGCCTTGCGCGCGATGAGGTAGGCGAGGTGCCCCGTGCGCGAGAAGCTCGAGCCCGAGCGCGCGGCGAGGAACTCGGGACCCGCCTTGCCGTCCAGCCCGAAGAGGTGTGCGGGGTCGTGCTTGCCCCCCGGGAAGAGGCCGTCCCAGAAGCGCGAGTTCGCGAGCTGCCCGTACTGCTTCGCGATCTCGTAGGAGCCGGGGGTGTTGTACCACCCGCCCCAGCGGCGGTACTTGAACAGGTTGACGGTTGCCATTCCTGCGACGGCGCCATCGCCCCCGAAGAAACCTGCGACACCGGAGGAGTCGAGGGTGAAGGAGGACCCCTCGAGGGATGAGGGTTCTTCGACGATCTCAGAGGACCGAGCTGCGAGGTGGACGAGCTCGCGGACGATACGAGAAGGTGGCATTGTCGGGATGGCGAGCAGTTAGCAGAAGATCATACAGGTGGTCGAGGTAGTGGCGGGCTGTGGATGGAGGGGGGAGGCAGGATGAGTCGACGCCTGCCAGTACCGAGCTACTTGCTTTTGTGAGCATTGTGGCAAGCCATGAGGCTGATGAGGGCGCTGCCCGTTAACGCTACGTATCCGGAAACCTTATACCATTGGTGGTTCTCGAGGCGGTGTCCCTATTCCTGGTGACAGAAGCAGGAACACCAGCGCCGATTGTCAACATCAAATCGGCGCTAGTGCTAGAGCGCACCATCCAATCAACCAAATTCGCTAAGATTTCTTGAGGACTGGGGCGCGCGTTTGTAACAATATTGTGCATTGCGGTAGCACACAAAAGAAACCACAAGAGTAGTACTCGGACAATGTTGATAGATTATAGCGCCGCGCGCAAACACAGCCCAAGTATTAGCCGAAAGCAATGCGTTTCTTGGAAGGCTGTCAAGGCTCATTCGAAGTGGCTTTCTGGAGGCCGCTCAACGTGGTCACCAGTACTGGTTGTGGAAAAGATGAGCACTGCGGACGAGACGAGGACTGCACAGGTCGTCTTCGCCATGGCCTGAGTGGAGAACAAAGATGCCGCTGAGACGAATGGTGATCGGCCTTCTTGGACTCGTTGCATGACTGTTAGTCCTTGGGGGGAAATAGGGAGATGGGAGGGGAGGGGGCCGGAGCGGGATATTGTTGACCAGTACGTGGACGAAGAGTTGAAGGTAAGTACTGTATATTACATCAGTATCGGCGAGAATGGAAACAAACAATGCTTACATAATGGAACTAGCGCGGTCCTCACCCGTTCAGCAAACGTTCAGTGCTTGGCTTCCACCTCGAAATGTACCGCCTCTTTACTTGTCTCTTTGCTTGACATCTTGATGAGACATTCTACTTCCTATAATCTTCGGAGCCTCCAATGAAGAAGGCAGAAAATGGTGTCGTCGCGTTGTAGAGCCATCGCCGGCCGGGCGGGATATGCTGCTGAGTTCGCACACAAGGTATGCCTATGGATCGTTGATACAGTCGTCGACTAACTTGAGACATTATGTAGGTACATATACGTGTGTATGCGTTCTTCCGTAAGGAGAGAGACCCAGATGCAGGTGTAGCCAATCGTGAAGTCAGTACTAGTATGAGTATAATGGTGCGTTATCATGTCCATGTATGCGTTAGTTTCAACAGTGCCTCGTTCCGCAAGCCATTGGCCACCCTCCTAAACATTGCGATTATCATGCTCTGTCAAGTACCTCCTGTGGGCGACCTGCGCGTCCTTGAGCAGGTTTCTCAACAACTTCTTGTCCTGGTCGTTGAACTGCTTCGCCTCGCCCGCCGGTCCCACCCCTACCTCGTAATCGCCCTTCTGGATATCCCAGGGCCTCGATAGGTGCAGCCTGTCGTTTACTACTTCCCTCCACTTCGCCCACACCCCCGTGTTTTTCGGCAGAAGCGCGTCCCAGACCATCGACGAGTCGTCAGGGAGGGGGTCCTTCGGGTCACTCTGCAGGGCAAGGCAAGCAAACGTGGCCATCGCCGTCCACGTGCCGAACTCGAACTTCTGAACGTTCGTATCCTCAAGTTTGAGGATAGCGCGGAGGATGTCGGTCTGGATCTCTTCGCGGTCAATCGACGAAAGATACGTGTTGTATCCCCACGAGACTGCGAGTGTCGAGACGAACATGACCTGGCCAAAGAGGACACCTTGGGGGATGAGGAGGAGTTGTACGAGGAACTGGGCGGTGAGGAGCGTGGAGCAGAGACCGATCCAGAAGCTGTCGGGCTGCCCACCTGCAGGTGCGCTGTCGGTGTCCTGGTCGCCTTTGGCGTTGTCCTTCTCCTCGTCCTTGTCTTTCTCGTGTCCCTCTGCACCCTCATCCGCCCCATTTGGCTGCTCCTCAAGATCGTAGTCGGCGCTATCTTTCTTCGTGGCGATGGGCAACTGGCTGACGGATGGCGGCGCGGCGTTTGCCTGCCGGGCATTTGGTTGTTGGGTTGCGGATACGGGAGGAGGGGACTGCTCGTACTCCAAGTAGAACCGACCACGCGTCAGGCAGTTGACTGCGCCCTCGTCGCCGCGGACGACAATCACTCCGGAGTTGTCGCAGACAAACATACCATCGCCCGGTGGTGCACCTTCCGCGGGCTTGGGGTGCTTGAACGTGAGCCGCCCCGAACCGAGCACGAAGCACGCGCAGCCGTTCGCGAACATGCCCAGGAGGATGCTAGAGAAGCTCCACCAGTCCGCGATGAGTGCGCAGCCAACGCACGCGCCGATACTCGCCCCAACAGGGATCACGGCGAGCAACGCGGAGTGGTGGTTTGAGAGCTTGGGGTAGACGATCACCTTTGGCACCTCCTTCAGGTCGATGACGGTGACGGTGACGGGGGTCGTGATCCTCTCCTTGGGCCCCTCCTTGGGCTGCTTCGGCGGCATGCCCCGCGCCATGCGCACGATGAGCGCGGCGAGGTGCCCCGTGCGCTCGAACGCGGAGCCCGAGCGCGTCGCGAGGAACTTGGGGCCCGCCGTCCCGTTGAGCCCGAAGAGCTGCGACGGGTCGTCCGTGCCCCCCGGGAAGAGGCCCCTGCAGATGCGCGCGGTCGCGAGCTGCCCGTACTTCTTCGCGATCTCGTAGCTGCCCGGCGTGTTGTACCAGCCGCCCCACTTGCGCCACTTGAACAGGTTCACGGTCGCCATGCCGTGCACGGCGGTGTCCCCCCCGAAGAAACCGGCGACGCCCGAGGAGTCGAGCGTGAAGCCCGCGCCGGCGAGGGGGTCGTGGACGGCGGCGTGGGGCTGCGGAGTGGACTGGGCGATGGGTGCCATAGCGGCGGGGTACGAAGGGGCGTCGCGTGCGCTCTGGAGAGAGGAGGGGAAGAAGTGAGGAGGGAGGACGCGGTTGGAGGTGTGTAGGAGCCACCAGGAGCCCGGTGACAAGCAGTGAATCTCAATCTGGCCTTTATGCACAGGCGAGAACAAGGTTCTTTGTTCTCAGGGCATACCGAATGTCGTTCGGGAACGTTGCAGCTCTTTGCCCGACAATTGCATGGCAGGTGCATGGAACTCGAGAAACAGATCGGGATCTGCGCCCGTGTGGTCTGAAGCGCTTCTCGTATCTTACTACCATCTCACGTTCCTCCCACAGCGATGGACTCGGGGTCTTGAGCCTTTGTCTGGCGCTGGAATACGAGAACATACTTACTGCGCAGTTGAACGCGCTACTCTCGCACCATCTTCAACCATGAAATTTGAAACCTCGATACTCGGTCAGATTCGCGAACACAACAGTAACGGATAGATTTTCGTGAGTGTGGGAGTACCCTGGCCGAGTATGATTAGACGCTGATAGCTACGCCTCAAACGCATGTCATTCATTATACGCTCGCGGCGCGCCTTTCTCCTATGAAACACGGATAGCCTGCAGTAACTGAAAGCTTTGCACTGCAAACCACGCATGCGACCACAATGGTGGAATCCTCGCCGCCGGGCGGGGGAGGGTTCCAGCAAACGCCATCGAGGATCCCTCGTCGCTTTAAGAAGTGCTCTTTTTACGTCCTGGATGCGGCAGCCAATCATGGTGCGTCGTGATCCAGACGCCGTCCAGAGCGGGCTGTTCTGATTCCATCGTACTTCGAGCATTCGAGAACGGTTACGTTTGGACGTAGATTGATACGTAGCAGGGTTGTATTCACGTATCAGCGTAGCAGGCTGATAGGCGAAATTGTAACCCAGTTGTAATAGTTGCAAATTGTAATGGAACGTGTTACAACATGCAACTACATAGCTGTGTATCAGGGTGTCGATTGTAATATGGGGGAAGCGCCCTCTTGCCGATTGTAACTTCCAACCGTTATATACCCCGTCCTGCTGGACTGTCTACATCCTCACCGCCCGCTACGGCGCCCGCTCTGCAGCTTCCATTCACCATCTTTACCCCAGTTTCGGTCCCACACCCCGCACTACATTTTCCATCTCCCCCTCTTGATCGCGCCTGCGCGGCAGCCTATGGTCTTTCTTGCCCTTTGGGATTCCACACATCTTACGGACAGTTTTGGTGATCATCGTCCGACTTCGCATTTCATATCGCCGAATTGCCCGCGTTCTTGGCCTTGTAGCATGATCCTGCCCTTAGGCTCAAGGCTCATCTCTACTACGTACATTATCATCTCTCTACTGTATGTAGACCTCATACTTATCTCCTGTAATTCTTGTGGTTTCAACGGGGCTGGTCTTGGGCTAGTGCCCCCATCTTTGCTTTTCACTCTTCTCTTTCTCTGAGTGCTCTTGACCTCTTTTGGGCTCTTTCCGAGTCCTATCACATTCCTGCATGCACCGTTGCCATGTTCCTAGTATTTTAATAATTTTATTCTCTTACTAGTAGTGAGCTTGAGCTCTGGGTTATAAGTAATTTAATGACTCTCTCGCACAAATTGTGCTGACAAACCATCCAGCGCCCCACACACAAGTGCAAGTCAGGGAGAGGACGTACGAAGATAACGGGCTTCAGCCAGCCTATCGCTTTGACTGCCCATGCTCCGTCACCATCTCCTAGCCTTCAATAAGAGTCGAGCTTGAGCTTGAGGCAGAGCGTAGACCGAGGAAAGATCGTACGAGGCGTTTGAGAATGACAAAGAAGCCGGAGAGACAAGAGGGCCAGAAGGGTGGTGGTGGATAGGAATGAACAGAGGGCGATAGGTACGGCATAGTCTCAGAGGAGAAACGATGAAGGCGGTCACGCACATGGCGGTAGAAGCGAAGGATGAGGTGGGGCCAGCGCCAATAGGGCGTCAGCGCACGAGCCTGAGTTGAGCCGACTCGGATGCGCTGCAGCGGAACGGACAGAAGGCAGGTCGACTGGAAGGGGGGCATTGAAGCGATGAAGGCTTGCCCTTGATATATACACTTGCAGAGCTGGCGCGCAGCCAACAGTCTACATAGCTGCTACGTAGTCGTGTATTCGGTGTGTACGGCGCTAGTTTCCCAGCTACATAGCAGCGGATTTGATGACCAAGCAGTTACACGAATACGTGGATCGTGTTGCAATTGCACGGGTGAAACAGCGACTACGTGGATACACGCCTACGTAGCCAGCTACGCCCAAGTGTAACCTCTCTGGAGCATTCTACTTCTCTTGTATGGCGAGGTACTATGATGTCTTGCTTCTGGCGCCAGCGTAGCCAACGTACCACAGAGTGCTGCCTAGGACCGTACAGGATGCGGGGACACTGTGCGGTCGTCTTACAGCTCCAAGGACAGCATGCGCCACTCGCGATATGTGCCCTGACCTTCGAGAAGGCCGACTACCACCTTGGCGTAAGCAGGATGCTGTGTCCTTGCGATCAAGGGACTGCGCGCAGCATAATTACTGTACGTTGAACTTTGCTGAGAGGTGTTATATCCTCTTATAACTCATCATCAAGGGCGTCGGGTATTCAATTCAGGTACGTGTTTCGTGCGGGTCAGAGTCGTGCAAATGCCCCGACATTGGCAGCCGAACGGCCCCGGGGGATGCCACTAGCCCCGTTGTCAAATCGAAAACGCCATTAATAGCAGTGGAGCAGACCACTCCGCTGCGGTTTGTGCTGCCGATGTGTTGCGCTCGTGGAAATCACGAAGATTCGCGGCTATTCTCCCCTGAGCTATTCGGGCCTGTCCGTGGATTTGTTAGAGGTCATTTTACGAGGCGTGATATCATCCAGGATATAAACGTAGTTCCAGCGTCAAGAAGCAACGTGAGTGCGTTTGGATACTGCGTAATGTATCTAGTATTCATGCTTGTACACTCGCAGCAGTCGGCGATCATCAAGCGGACGCATCCTCCCATGCGCGCCCCGCCACCATGGCGTCCTTCAGGAACTCCCGCAGCAACCTCTTCTCGTCATGTGTTAGGCGATCAATATCCCAGTCCCGCCTCGTGAACTCAACACGCTGCCTCGCGGTGATCTTCTCCGCTACTTTCTCTTTCCACACCCTCCACACCTCCGTATCGTTCGGGATCATTTCATCGAGGACTTTGCGTGGATGTTGGATCCGTGCGCTTGGGTCGCGTGGCTGGAGGGAAAGGTACGTGAAGACCGCCGTCGCAGTCCACGAGCCGAGCTGATACTTTTTTATGCTTCCGCCCTTGTCCAGCCCGAGGATGTTGAAGAGGATCGTCGTCTGTATGTCCTCTCGGTCCAATGACGAGAGGTACGAGTTGTACGCCCAGGAGAACGCGAGCGTGGCGACGAAGAGGAGTTGTCCAAAGAGCTCGCCCTGAGGAATGAGGAGAAGCTGGGCGAGGAATTGTACGGTGAGAAGGAAGGAGGCAAAGCCGATAAAGCGTTTGGTTGGACTCAGGAGGGTGTCCGGACGTTCGCGGACACGTTGCCAGAGAACCTTCTGATTCCAAGCAGCCTGACGCTCCGAGACGTTGGTGGCCCCCTTCACTCCCTCTTTCTGGCTGTCTCCTACTCCTCGTTCATCGATTTGCCCGGCATCTTTTCCCCCTTCCTCCATGTTTCCAAGCAGGGCCTCTATTTCCTTGTTGAGTGTGTCGTCTGTGCTTTTGGGAGGGCCTTGAGCCGGTGTCACCTCTGATTCCCCATCCTGCTGACCTCTGTATTGCAGAAGGAAGCGACCTTGGGTCACCGCAGTCACCGCACCCTCGGGTCCTTTCAACACCACGATATTCCGGTTGTCGAAGAGGAATCCGTCTCCTGGAGGCACCTCCGTCGTATGTGTGGGATGCTTGAACGTGAGCTTTCCCGACCCGATCACGAAGCACGCCCAACCATTGGCGATGATCCCTGACGCGATGGCCGCGAAGGAGAACCAATCGTCCATCAACGCGCACAGGATGCAGCTGGCCCAGCTGACGGCGATTGGGATGATCGCGAAGACAACAGAGCCGCCCAGTCGCGAAGGTAGAGTAGGGTAGCGGATTTCGCCCGGTTCCTCCGGGAGCTCGATGACGGTGACCGTTGCAGAGTTCGAATGCCTCCCCGGCACGGTGCCGTCTCTCGCCCTCTCGCCCGCCATGCGCGCGATCAGGTGCGCGAGGTGTCCCGTGGACGCGAGCGTCGTCCCAGAGTGCAGCGCGACAAACTTCGGGCCCACCTTGCTGTCGAGCTCGAACAGCCGCGCGGGGTCGTGGTTCCCTCCAGGAAAGAGGCCGTCCCAGAAGCGCGAGTTCGCGAGCTGCCCGTACTGCTTCGCGATCTCGTACGAACCGGGGGAGTTGTACCATCCGCCCCAGCGGCGATTTGGTATGAGGTTGACGGTCGCCATTCCCGAGACCGCACTCTCGCCGCCGAAGAAACCCGCGACACCAGAAGAGTCGAGGGTGAATTTTGCATCTATAAGTGGCTCAGAGATGACGGGTGGCGAGCGGGCAGCGAGCTGGAGGAGATGGGGGATGGCGGGCATGTCGAGGAAGTCGGGATGGGGGGATCCACTAAGCGACGAGTCCGAAATACCCTTCTGCAGCACAGCGTTGCGACCACCTGGCGGACTCGGGAACGTACAAGTAGCCCAGAGAGTACTTTTAAATGGTTGTTGTTGTGTCTTGGCACTTTTTCTTCTTTGTTTGCCGCTCGCACAATGTCATACATCGTGCCTCGGCGTTCAGCGCTCAGAATATTTACAATATACAAAAGAAGTACTTCTTCGATTGAGGCTGTGATCCGCGATGCTCCCGGCCACGCGGCCCACGACGAGTAGCGGGCGCAGCACCATGGTCATGCTCAAACGATCCTACTTCTGTTATCCCTGTAATCACCGCCTCTACCAACCTGACTCCGAGCTAAATACAACACAAGGGGACGTGGAAGTGGGATTGCAGAGATGGCAGCCTCTCCTTGTTCTCCAATTCCAACTTTAACGCTTCACCATCTTTCACCACTATCATCTTCCGCTGGGTTCGGATCTATCAGCCTCGTGCAAAGAGTGAGGCGTATTCAAAGAGCAACCGGACAGGATCCATGCTCGGGTGGACGTAAGCTATATCAGCCATCAAACCACCCGCAGGCGTCTTTCCGCGTTTTGTATTGTCTCCAAAGCCATCCCTAGACTCCGCACACAGCCAATGCACCGATACATCGCCTTCAGGCTATCGAGAGGCGCGTGGTCCAAAATCATGGAGTTGGTAGTCATCGCCATGGGGGGAGGAAACAGCTTCGGGCGGACAACGAAAGGCTGGAACAGAAGTCGTCCGCGCAGCTGACCCTGTGGCACGTTTCCGTTGACAAGGAGGACGCTTCCTTCGCTAAGAAGGACGGTGCTGAACGACATGCCTCCTTCCGCACGGTGGATGAACTTGAGCGCCGCGGCGATGTGCTTCAGCTCTCCAACGCCCTCTCCTAGGATTCCCCGAACAAGGGAGAGGATGTCCCCAGTGACAGGCTCGGGTTGCTCCTGGTAGTCGGGATCGGCGAGGACATAGGCTAGGGCGATGCGCGCGTGAGACAAGGCACCCATAGAGTGGACGTCGGAATGGGCAATCCCTGCCAGGGCGGTCAGGAGGTCACGGAGGCGGACTGGTTCATCCGACCACGTCCAGCTCTCGTTGCTCGTAGACTCGGCGACCGTGGAGCGGCATTCTCCCGCGATCGTGACGTGGAGGCCGGAATCGTCGCGCGCCACCTCCCACGCGACTTCCCGTATAACTTCAGCGACGATACCCCGAAGCAAGAGCCCGTCGCGGTCAACAACCACATCGGGATCGCGGGCGACCTGGTAGTCCTTCGGGACCCACACGTCCGAGTATCCGTCTCCCTGCACAGGAACGCCAGCCCAACCGAAACCCAGCTCGCCCCGGAGCGGGTTTCCCAGACCATGGTTGGCGACGAGGAGCGAAAACTCTCCTCGGGCGATCGCCATAATGTTGACCATCTTCAGCACATTGAGCTGTAGTGCCGATGAGGGCGGAGCCTTGAATGCGCTCGGACGAGCCGTAAAACGGTAGACATAGCGTATGAGATTGCAGACGAGCGACAGTTTGTCGTATTCGTCGCTACATCCGAGGGGTTGGACGATGCGGAGTGCCCACGAGGTGTTCTTCGACACTAGCTCGTCTCTGACCATTCCGCGGGGCTGGCTGTAGGAGGGGATAGAGGTGTCGTGTTTGCGTGCGATCTCGATGCAGTGCCAAAGGCGGTCCGAGTCAATGCGGTGGGCCTCTCCTGGGGTAGAGGCGTTGTGGAGGAAGAATATAGCCCTGCGGCTGAGAACGAGCTCCTGCGAGCACCACGCGCGGGCGAACCAGCGCGCAGAGAGGACGTGGCGCACAAGAGCCACTGTCCGCTCGGTGGCCTTGCCTGTCAGCAACGCGCCGAATTCCTCATCGGTAAGAGCAACATCCTCGAGCATGATCAAGGTGGCCTCCGAGCGGGCGTAGATCTTTTGGAAGATCGCGACTTGAGCCGCTGTCTCGGCCTTGTCCGACTGGTTGATACAATGGTAGTCGAGCCAGACTGCGCGCTGTGATCCGGTGTTGTACACCTCGCAGCTATGAGCGATGAAGCGAGAGAAGTGGGTGGACGCGATGGATCCTGTCGGGGTGTGTACGGCGCCTGGAGCGTTACTCGTAAACAGCCGTTGAAACGTAGGGTCGCCAGGCCAGGAGTAGCTGATCGCCGCGAAAGGCTGCCCAGTGTATTTGACGAGGTCGTACGTCGTATCGCCGCCTTGCAGGATGAGGACGCGCAGAGGCTTATCGTCCAGATCGCCCTGGCCAGGCGCTCCTTCGCATGCCTGCAATGGGTTAGCGTCATGGTCCTGGCTCCTGTGCGGCGAGCGAGAGGGCTTACCTCGAGTGTATCGGACAGAGAGAAAGGTTTCAGGGGTGACGGAGGCGACATCCTGCTGTGGGGGAAAGCAGATCCGTTTCACGACAGCAAAGCGCCTGATAGAAGCATCCGGATGCGCATGACATACGCGCGCGGGTGATCTTGATGAAAGCTAATTCGCCTGTAAGAGAATAGGAAGCTCAATAAAGACAGTCATCACCACTCGTGGCCTCGGCCATCCCAGGGGAACATCGCTCTTGCTGAACCTACGGCAGAGTCGCGTCCCTGAGACAGGGATACGGAGCCAACACCGGCAGGCTGCAAATGCAACTGGTTGGAAACGGAGGAATAAATTAGGTCAGGGTTCCATCCGTGCTATCCATCCACAAGAGTCCACTAAACCACCCAGCGAGGGACGTTGTCGAGCCTACGGCTGCACGACCGCCTCTGGGAGAGCAGCGTCCGCTGAGATGTCGGACACTTGCTGCTGCCACATGCTGTAGTACAGCCCGCCCGCCCGCATGAGCTCCTCGTGCGTGCCCTGCTCCTCGACCTGGCCGTCTTTCAGCACGATGATAAGATCTGTGGGCGACAACCACAGGTGAGCAGCAGCTCTGTGCACTGAGGAACGACGTGAAGGGCTTACCCGCTTCGACGACGGTGCGAAGACGGTGCGCGATGAAGATGCTGGTGCGCGCCTTGTCCTGGAGGAGGGTGTTGATATTCCGCATCAGCTCCGTCTCCGTGTGCGCGTCCAGCGCAGACGTCTGCAGCCCAACACGTCAGCCACTGGCCAGGTCAACAGCGCAGCACGGAGGGGACTCACCGCTTCGTCGAAGAACAAGATCGGCGGGTCCTTCAGCAGCACGCGCGCGACGGCCAGCCGCTGCTTCTCCCCGCCAGACAACATCAGCCCGCGCTCGCCGACCTTCGTCTGGTACTTGTCCGGCAGGCGCATGATCGCATCATGCACGTGCGCCTTCCTCGCCGCCTCCACGACCTCTTCGTCCGTCGCGCCGAGGCGCCCGTACCGTATGTTGTGCAGCACGTCCGAGTGGAAGAGCGGCGTGTCCTGCGGGACGACCCCGATCGCGCCGCGGAGCGACTTGAGCTGCAGCGCGCGCACGTCCTGGCCGTCGACGAGGATGCGGCCCGCGGCGGGCTCGTAGAAGCGGAACAGGAGGCGGAAGACGGTCGACTTGCCGCAGCCCGAGGGCCCGACGAGCGCGACCTTCTTGCCGGCGGGGATCGAGAACGAGAGGTCGCGGAAGATCGGGCGGTCCGGGTGGTACCCGAAGCGGACGTGCTCGAACGAGATCGCGCCGCCGCGGAGCGCGAGCGGGCGCGCGTCGGGCGCGTCCTTGGGCGGCTGGTTCCGCGTGGTGAGGTTGAAGAGGACCTCCATGTCGAGCAGGCTCTGGCGCATCTCGCGGTAGATGCTGCCGAGGAAGTTGAGCGGGAGCGAGAGCTGGAAGACGAGCTGGTTGACCATGACGAGGTCGCCAACCGTCATCGTGCCTTTCATGATAACGTTAGGGTAGGCCCGAGTGGTAATGGAAGATGGACCGACCGTTGATGACACCCTGGGCAGCGAGGAACATCATTCCGGTGAGGGCCGATGAGAAGATGACGTTCTGTCCAGAGTTCAAGTATGCGAGCGAGGTTGCAATCTTGATGGATGACTTCTCATATTCCGATAGATGCTTGTCATATTTGCCGATTTCGTGCGCCTCATTATTGAAGTGCTAAAAGAGGACCATAAACGGACAATATATGTCATACAAGAAGAAACACCAACCTTGACCGCCTCATAATTGATTAGGGAGTCAACAGCGACCGTGGCTGCTTTGTTGTCCGCCGCGTTGGCCTCTCGTCGGAAGCGTGTCCTGCATACGAGCAGAGATATCGATTAAGTGGTATCCTACGACCTTCAGAGCATCTAGACGCACCTCCAAGATGTTGTGCGGACAGTGAACCAGGTATATGCGGCCATAGTGACAGCAGTAATAGCGGCATAGTTCCAACCAAAATTGTACGTCTTATGCGGCAGGTCAGTGAGAAGTCTCGCGCAGGATAAAGAGGCCCCACATACCAGTATACCACAAACCAAAGATATCTCTAGAGCAGTCGGTACTATTCGGAATAATACGGCTGATAGAATAAATGTGATCCCTCTGTGCATACATCAGGCTCACACGCACAGGATTCGGGATGAGGTGCACGTACTTCGTACCGCGGTCTATTGCACGCGTCAAGCCTCCCGTATGGCGCGACAAGTGGAACTTGAGATCGAGGTTCAGCAGATGGTCAAACGTCTCGCGTGCAACCTTGCGGACGGCGTGCTGTCCGACGCTCGCGAACGTCGCATTCAGCAGCTCCCCAAACAGAGTTGCGCCAATACGCGCGGCACCATCTTTCCGCATACCAAAGTCAGGCCCCATACAATCCCAGAATGCATAAACTGTAACTCACATCCCAGGATGAGCGAGCCAGCGACTACCCAGACGGTGGACGCCGACGCGAGGTCCACGTTCAACGAGTCGATGACTTGCTTGAACAGGAACGGCACTTGGACGTTCAACAGCTGCACAAAATCTGTTTCGTTTCATGAACACACGACACGCAAAAGGCCTCGCACCTTGCCTCCCACGAGCAGCCCAAGCCCAAGCACGACCCGCCCGCGCATCTTCCAGTCATCCTTCGGCCACAAATTCTCCGACAGCTTCTTCACGATGTTCCAGTCCCGTCTCCGCTGCTCCGACTGCGATATATGTATCGCATCCTCGCTGAGGTTCTGCTTCGCTGATGCCGGCGACTTGGATATGCTCGAGGGCGCCGACGGTTTTGGCGGTTGGGCAGGCCGGACGGTCGACGTTGACGTCGAAGGGTCTTCCTTCTGGGGCTGTTGCGCAAGGTGCTGGAAGCCTCGTGCAGCAATTCGGAGTGTGTGGGCGGGCGGTGGTCTATGGCGGGAGGTGGACAATGACAATTCGAAATGGCGGAGAGAAGTCCTGGAGGCGGCGCGTGTGCCGAGGCTTCGGGAGAGACTAGTGCTGCTAGGCCATGGGGCCGCGGTCGCGGCCCTGAAGGGGTGGGCCAGACACTGGCGGCAAACAAACGTGGTCATCGGGTCGAGCAATAGACAGGAAACATCTAGCACAGAAAACAGCGGTCACAGGGAGGCGGGGTGGAGGAGTAAAAGAGAGTCCGTGAAGCCCGCGCACTGCGTTCCAGCGTATGCCCTACTTTGACGTGCTTTCGCGCCAGTTCGGATGTGCGAGTCATCTTATCAGATACGATCCGGTCGGAACCAGGTCCGCATCTCCGTACGCCCGACGATGTCGATGTCGCCCTCAAGGCATCGGACTCGGGTGGTCTGAACGGACAGATGAACGGTTGAAGAGAGAAACTGTAGTTTATACATCGCAACCGATAGCGCTATAGCATCGGCCCATTACATTGTAAATAATTACTTCGCTGAGGAGATCCCAACTCCGAAAGCCCTTGAATGCTACTGAGCTTGTCGAATGGCCCCACCGATTCACCTCGCATTCCGGCCAAAAGATCTCGTTCACTCGATGCGGCCCCTCAACCAGCTCAACAACCCCTTCGTGCCCTCCCTCTCCCACACCCTCCTCGGCGGCACGCGGAACCTATAGGCCATAACCGTCAGCACATCCCAACCCAAGCCCAGCCAAACCAGCCAACCAAGGCGAGACACTCACGTATTCCCATCCACCAAAAGCACGTCCAGCGGCAAGAGCCCCAGCTCCGCCGGCAGCCGCCCAACCTCGTTATCCCGCAAGTCCAGCTCCTCCAGCCGCCACTCCGGCACCTCCCTGTTCCCCTTGAACCTTTCCGCGATCTGCGTGAACGCGCCCAGGTCGTCGAGCCGGTTCCCGCGCAAGTTGAGGTGGCGCACGCCCTTGCGCACGCTCGGCGGCGCGACCTCGTCCTCCGCGCTCAGCTTGGGGAGCGGGTCCGCGAAGAGCAGCTGCGCGAGCCCGCCCGTACCAGAATTGGGGCCAGGGGGGGCGGAGAGGCACGCGGACGTCAGCGCGTTGTACGACAGGTCGAGCGTGCGCACGCTCGGGAACAGCCGCGCGAGGAGCGGCAGCAGCGGCTCGCTCGCGCGCCTCTCCGACGCGGGCGCCCCGCCGGCGGCGGGGACGATGGGCACCGCGTCGCCGAGCGCGCAGTTCTCGAGCGAGAGCTCCTCGAGGTACGGCAGCGCGGGCCCGAGCGCGAGCACCGCGGGCGCGGGGAGGCTGAACGCGGGGTCCGCGCGGCGCTTCGCGAGAACGAGCACCTTGAGGTTGTGCGCGTACGGCTGCGCGGCGATCGCGGCGAGGGGGAGCGTCGGGGTCGGGATCGCGAGCTCGAGCTCGGACACGGGCGACGCGGGGCCGGGCTTGTTCCATGCGGGGGAGGGGATCGCGACCGAGAAGGAGCGCGCGTGCAGCGTCGACTTCGGGGGCGCCGCAGTGGGCGGGAGCGTCAGCGTAGCAGAGAGCTTGTCGTAGTACTTTGGGTTCGTCAGCGCGGTCCCCAGCGTGGCTGGGGTCTGTGCGGGCGGGGACGGGGTGCGCGGGGCGGACGAGGGGGCGGATGGTTGAGAAGAGGCAGGGCGGGCGGAAACCGCCGCCGCCGCCGCCGCCGCAGCGCGAGCTCGGCGTCGGGCCCCTGCGCTGAACAAACCTTGCTCGGCCTCGATCTCCCAGGTTTCCTTCTCTACAACCTTCGAGGCTGCCTTCGGCTTCTGCGGGGACGGAGGGGTGGACCTCGGGACCGTTAGTGATGCAGCAGGGGACGCGGAACGAGACTGCGAGGTGGCAGCCTGAGCTCGTGCCAGTCGTTTCGTGCCCTCCGTGAGCAGACCCTGCTCGGCGTCGATCTCCCAAGCTTCCTTTAACGCTTCGCCCCTTGGCTCCGAAGGCTTTGAGCTGGAGCCGTTTGTGAAAGTTGCAATCCCCCGACGGGGCTTCAGCCTGCGCTCGACCTCGACCTCCCAAGCTTCCTTAACAACACGCTTGCCAACGACGATACGGAGAACGCCATCTGGAGGCTCCTGGTTCGTGACGTCGAACTGCACCGTCTGCCTGATCGCGTTCGGGACAAAGACCGCCTCGACGACCGGCCGCGAGACCTGCGTCTCTTCGAGATCCAGGAGCTTGAGCGAAGGGAAGAGGCTCCCAGACGCGGAAGAGAAGATCGATACAGGGAAGCTATCGTCGCCGATATCTGCTCGCAGCATATGAAGCTCCTTCAGCCTCTCTAGCCGGCCCAGGACGCAAAGCAGGACATCGCTCCTGCCCAGAGGGTTCTCGGATAAGTAGAGCTTCGAGATAAGGGTGGGGATCCGGTGGTCTATCGCGGCCGCACATAGGTCGTTATGCGAGACGTCGAGGGATGTGAGGCGGGGCAGCGGCTCTGTCGCTCGTGTGATCGATTGTGAGAACCAGTCTCCCCGCGAGTCCTTCGTCCGATCCAGCGGGTTCGAGCCACTGCCGAACGGGGCGCTGAACGGGAGGGCAGTGAGGGAATTGTGGGAGAGGTTGACGGTGGTAAGGTGCGGGAGTGCCCAGAAATTGGTGGGCAAGGACGTCAGCTGGTTGTGGGACAGGTCGAGATGCGCGAGCGACATGAGGTCTGCGAACGAGTCCGGGAGGGACGTCAGCTTGTTGTTGTGCAACTGAGGGCGTACATCGTGAGCCGTTTCAATCGCATATACAATTGGGGGGAGACGACCTACATCGATCGACTTCAGTGAGCCGAACATTGAAATCTCGGGCTGGATCTCAAGTATCTCGTTGGACCCGGCCTTGAGGATCTCGAGATCCTGCGCGTCATACCACGAAGGCCCTTCCTGTTTGCGGCTTGGAGCTCCTGCTGTGGTTGTAGTGATTGACGGCTCGACGGGGACCGACTTGAGTGGCTCCGGCGTTATACCGAGGTGGATCTCAAATAGTGCAGAGGGTATGCATGGAAGGTCGCGAGACGATAGGTTGAGGGCGCCTTGTAAGAATGTCCTTGAACAATGAATACTTCAAATCCGGTAGAGCAACACGCGAGCGGTGGAACAGGCATGGCAAGCGGCCGGTGTGACGATGGCATATCAGGAGGACAAGATTGGGTCGCACGACCAGAGAAGGCTTGGCGAGGTTGTCCGGAGGAGCTGGAGCCACGTCGACCTCAAGGGCCAAGTTACTCAAACAAACGGGCGGAAAACCGCGCTGCTCGGCATGCCTGGACCACCGGGAGATGAAGCACTTACCGGAACTCCGTGCACGCTCGATGGTCTCTTTGACAGACCACCGCCCGAGGTCCACGTCGTGCATGGCAGGCTGGTCGTAGGTGTGTGGGGAAGCATCTTCGAGACCTTCAAGCTCTGCCTTTAAAGGCGAGGCTTTGACGACCTTCTTCGCCTCCGCACGCTTCAGCGCGATCTGTTCTCGGATACTGAGTTGTGGCCTGGGTGAGGGTGGTATGTCCTCGTCGGCGGGAAGTGGTTGGGGCCTCTTAGCGGGCGACTTCGTAGGAGATCTCGACTTTAAGCTTTTGAGACTAGGCTGAGTGCGGAGTGTCGGAGAGGGAGCGGCGACGGGGGTCTTTGCCCGGGGCTTTGCCAGGGGGGTGACGGTAGCGCGGATGACGGGGGTGGTGGGGGTGCTCTGGAGGCGTGTCCTCACGCCTGGCCGCGATGAAGATGAAGATGGTTGGGGGAGACGGGACATTTCAAGAGCAGGTAGTACGAAGAGCCAGTACAGCGGATTACAGTGGAGAATCAATCAAGGATGCTTGACCTGGTCAACCTTGCTCAAGACTGACCTTCCGCTGTAGCGCCCATTAATGGAAGGACGCGACCCCGGAGAGCCCCGGAGCTGCCTTCCGGGGGTCTACTCTTCCACGTGGCTAAGTTGGCGCCCATGCTCGTCCGAAATTCTGGGTGCAGAGATACCGTATCGCTCCCGCTCGGACTTCAAGACAAATCGCAAGGCCCCGCCGCCCCTTCACGCCAATGTGAGTCTACTTGTTTGCGATTTGGACATATTTGGATGGTATATCGAGAGTTTGGGAGCGAATGGAGTGTAGGATGAGGTTGGATTGGCGGACGGACAATCGGATGAAGGGGCCTGGGTTTGGTACCCCTGCCAGAACGAAGTACTGACAATCCCCTCTCCAGCCGGAGAAAGTGCGACAACAGTTTCGCAGTGAGTAACCTCTCAATTCTGATATTCGTGATTGTATGAACAAAAGTACTCGTTTGCAGCTTCCGACCCAAACTCCCTCGTTCGCCCAGCATGATTATTTCGAAGCCCCACAGGCGCATCATCTACGAGTCCCTCTTCAAGGGTCTGTACCCAACCATTCTCGTTTCAATCACATCTCCTGACCAAGGAATCCTTGATGGATAACAGAGGGCGTGTTGGTCGCCAAGAAGGACTACAACGCCCCCAAGCACGAAGAGCTCGATGTGCCCAACCTCGAGGTCATCAAGGCCATGCAGAGCCTTACCTCCAAGGGTCTCGTGAAGACGCAGTTCTCTTGGCAGTGGTACTACTACGTCCTCACCCCCGAGGGCGTTGACTTCCTTCGCGAGTGGTACGTTCTCCGTCTCTTCAATACCCCGTCCCGCGTCGCCTCTTTCACGGCTGGGGCTGATGTCTGCTGCGGCACCCGCGCAGGTTGAACCTCCCGAGCGAGATCGTCCCCTCCACGCACAAAAAGGCTGCTCGCCCCCCTCGCCCGGCGCAGGTGCGTGGCCCCGGCGGCGGCGAGGGCACCTACCGCCCGCCCCGCGGCGACCGCGAGGACTACAGGAAGAAGGAGGGTGGTGCCCCCGGCGAGTTCCGTCCACAGTTCGCTGGTGTCGGCCGCGGTGCGCCCCGGGAGTAGACGACGGTCGACGATGACCATCACGACGAGGAGCAGTGCCCGCCGCCGGACCCGCGCAATTTCTGTTTTCATATCATCATGTCGCACGTCGGTCGGAGCAAGAGTCGACGAACATCGGTGGGCGTACTGGGGCTGTACGACGCGTGGGGATGGCGGGACCTGGGCTGCTTCGCTATGTAGGAGAGGTGTTATGATACTTGCTGCCATCCGTCGCAAAATTGTAGTATGAGCATTCCATGCCCTCGCTTATGCTATGTTTACGCTTTCGCATTCTCTCCGCGGTTGGGAACGACCTGTGCTTCGATGATTCGGAGATGTTTGCGGCATCGCACAGGAGAGGGCTTCATCATCCTCATGCACATGCGTGGCTGCACAAATGGCGGGTATGTGCCTACTCCTGTTGCACTCACATCGACTACTGTAGGCAGTTGAGTTTACAAAGAGGATCTGAGCGGTATGAACACGCGAGTTGCCGAAACGTGGTAGACGGCACCGACGTCACAAGGAGACCGCCGCCGTCGCTTACTTGCTTGACCTCCATTTCCTTGGAATGCAGCTACGCTTCCTGTGCTTGACCACCACCTAGTGGACTGTTGGACCGACTGAGTTAGTGACGAAGGTGTGTATATGCTCCTCACCGTTCATCTCCTGGAAAGGGAGGAGACAGAAGCATAGATTGCGGTCGGATTTACGACGACTTACGACCCACGCGCCTTTGTACCGTCGGAAACGAAGACTCTGATTCAACCTGCCAAAGTCAAACTCGTGGTGGACGAGAGACGTCACCAGGAGACGTCGTGGAGAACGTTGTCAGTTGCTAGAGCCACTAAACATGTAAGTCGCAGGTCACTCGTAGTGGCGGCCGGGCGGAATGTTCTGATCCCATCTCGTGTATCTTGCTCGCGAAGCAACGTCGCTACCATAGCAGGCATCAAACCTCCCACTGCCTGAAATGCCTGGGAGTACCCCGCCTCCAGTGGCGGCGAGCCAACACCAGGTCGCATCCCCGACGCCGAACCCTCTAGACCTCAAGCATGTCGCCCCGAACGCACGCACGCGTACCCCTGAGTACCCCGCGCATGCGCATCAAGCCATCCAGCAACAGGAACAACAACACGCTGACCCCCAACCCCGTCCACATCCTCAACCGCCACACCACCCCACAGGGTTCAGCTGGTCTTCCTCGCTGCTGACGATGCTCACGACGCTCGGCTGCTTCGCGGTCCTGTGCGCCTACGCGTCGACCGCAAGTACGCGCTTCGCGCTGCACGCCGCCGCGCCCGTGTACGGCCTGTACCCGTCCCTCGTCGCCGCGATGCTCCTGGGCGGATGCGCTGCGCTCATCTGCTACGCGCCCACGATGCTCGCCGTGCTCGCGTTCTGGCTCCTCTTCCGCACCGACATCCGCATGCGCCATTCTCCTCCGCCCCCGCCCCGGTCTGCGTCTCCGCACCGGCAAGGAGAGGGGCATGGACACGGACACGGACACGGACACGGAGCGGGGCTGGGCGCGATGGGGTGGTCGGTGCTGCGCGATGGGGCGAGCACGATCAAGCTCGCGCTCGTCGTCGCGCCGGTGTACGTGATGGCGCTCGGGCGCGCGGGGAACGCGGGGGTGCAGAGCAGGGCGCTGGAGGCCGCGGCGGGGGGCCAGCTCGCGGCCACGGTGATGACGCTGCGGATAATGGTCGTCGGGGTGCGCGAGATATGGGACCTGGTCCCGCTCGTGATGTTCAGGTGGGATCGGGACGCACACACAAGGCAGCGCTAGTAGTCCGGAGGATCCGGATGGTTTCGAGCTGGGTTTGAGTCAGTAGTGTCGTCCGAGTCGGACTCGGAGGGAGGGGGAAGAGGCTAAGTGCCGGTGTAACTTGTAAGATGTTTGCTTTGTATTTAGGTTCCGGGTTTGGGCTCATCGGTGTATTGGTCAGTTCACTTTGCGGTGTTCGTCAGTCCCAGATGAAACTGATGGCTGTGCGTGTTAGGTCTGTTGTATGTGGAGGAGCCGCGAGGCTGCGACCATGACGTAACTTGACCATGGGATGCAGTGTGCTGGCGGTATTTGCATGGTGGTCCGTTCGATGTTCATCTGCATGGCTGGACAGGTACGCCGGAGATACGATACAATGCGTTGACACATGTCTGAACATACATGGTCAGCGACGCTCGTTGTGTTGTGTCGAGGTGCAAGTGGTCAGTACTTCAGTATTATAGCCCGTAAAGAAGCGGTTTGTGCACGCAGTTCTTAAACATCGCGACGGTAAATCTCTGTTCTTCCATCGAAATCACTCGAGGAACGTTCGTGAGTTCCGGGTGTTCGATGCCTGATAGCACCTGCGTCTCCCGTGCTTGGTTGTTTCAGACAGATGGGAGCCTCACACCGGGACTTCGCGCGGATCTGCGTCATCGACGAAACAACGAACTGACGTCGTACTGACCGTCTCGTTATCATTTCACCTACCGCCGGCGGCTGCAGGATGTATCATACACCATAACGTCTGTGAACAACTTGGTGCACTTGCAATTGCGCGTATGCTGCATAGACGTCCCCGAGTTCTCGCATGCGGATTCCCAGCAACGTTTTTGATGTTTTTCTTCGTGGCCTGGACGCAGTTCACGGTCTCCGACAGAAGTTCTCGACTGGTGTTCAGTAGCAGACCCGGGTCATAGTCGGGAGCTTAATCCTCCATAAAGCCTCCGGTACTTACCCAAGGTGCACAGGATTTCGGACGCGCATATCATTTGATGCTGTCGCATTGCTTGTTGCCACTGGGCGGTCTCCAGTGCTCACACCAATCGCGCAGCGGCCTGTCCCCGCTCTCGGTCGCGCATGGAGCGCAGATGGAGCCTCTGGCCGCGGTAGCCAAGCGTCCCGATGGCGACACGGCGCCTGCGCCATCAGATTCGCCCCGCGCTGTTGAATCTGCGCGAACGACGGTCGCACCAGCGCCCTGTGCGCCCTCTCTCCCTCTCCATCCTTCGTCTTCTTCTCTTCAACCTCCTCCTCCTCTCGCGTTTCTCTTCTCCTTCGTTTCCCTGCGCAAGCCTGTGGCAGCGCACTGGCTGGTCGTTCTCGTATCTATTCCTTCGCTTCTTCTTCCGGCTGGTCTGGAGCTTGCTTGAGGTCGTCCCTGTTCACTCGTGCCGCCAGTGTCCGTCTCTGCTCTGCTAGGTGTTGATAACGGAGCGCGTCGAAGGAGAAATGCCTGCCCTTGTGTTGCGGGACAGCAACCGGCCCTCGCAGGTACGTCTCTACTCCTCGCGTGGGTGCGCGCACTCCAGGTGCAGTCATGCTGCACACAGTCTCTCACAATGTGCAGGCCCCCCAGGACCTCACGGAAGTGAGGCTCTTCATCGCCTTCCAGGCGACGGGCGCGATCGGCCTGCTGGCCGTCCTCTTGACTGTGATATTCGCCCGCAAGGTGTACAGACACTTCACATGGCTCAACTTCTGCATCACCTGGCTCATCTACTGCCTCTCCTATTTGCTGCTGTGAGTGCCCTGTTCTCGTACGACGAACTTCGCCAGCGCACGTGCTAATGGCCGGGGACGGAGGACAGTGCGTTTTCCGGAGCGCAGACGTCGCCGGAGCCGCCGTCCTACCCCCTGTGCCTCACACAGGCGTCCATGATCTACGCGGCGCCGGTGCTGTAAGCGCGTTTCATGCTCCGTTTAGTAGTGCAAGGCCTCACGCTTGTGCAGCGTCGCGATGTCTACGTTCGCGCTTGTGCTCCAGCTGTGGTTCACGCTATCTTCTGCACTCGCGCCCCCGAAGGCGAAGCGGCGCGACAATCTCCGCAACGGCTTCGTGAGTAACCTACAGCGCCTGTGCCAAATTGGAAATTCTGATCATAGAGCGACATGCAGCTCTTGATAGCCCCGTACGTTGCGTGGCTCGCGGAAATCATCGCTATCCTGGTGGTAGGCTCCATTTCATCATGTCCGCTCTTGGCGTTGACTCAACGCCCGAACGCTACTTAGATCGGAACGATGCACCCCAACGACGTCGAGCGCTCGGGCCACTTCGTCTACTGCACTATCTCGACGGGCAAGCCGTGAGTAGATCGTAACCGCGCTCCCGTTGCCTCTGTGCCTGACCGCGATCCGCGACCAATCCAATTCCACAGCGGCAACATCACCGCAGGCATCGTCGCGGCCATCCTCCTGATCATGATTGGGTTCGACAGTACGTCCCTCCTCCCTCCCTTTCCCGTCTCCGTCTCCGCGCGCCCCGAACGCGTACTGACAACGTGCCCGCCCGCCCCGCGCAGTCTACATCGGGGCGGTGCTGTACAAGAACTGGCGCGCGCTGCACAAGTCGGACCTCCCGTTCCAGATCCCGCTCTCGCTGCTCGTGCGCGTCGCGCTGTTCAGCCTCGTGTGCGTCATCGGCATCGGCTGCGCGTTCGTCTTCCTCGCGGACGTGTCCTACTTTGCGGGCAACGTCATCATCAGCCTCAGTGAGCCCCGTTTCGCTTTCATCGCCCCCCCCCCCTCTCCCTCGCGCGCCGCCCGTCGACGTTGATGCCGATCGTCGCTGACATTGACGTGATTGCCTTGCCCCCCCCCGCCTGCCCCTGCTTCTGCAGTGCCCGTGATCGCGTTCCTCGTCTTCGGCACCCAGCGGGTGAGTCCCTGCTTCTGGCTTCTGGCTTCTGGCCTCTTCGTGCCACCGTAAGCTTCGTCGTTGATGGAACGAGCGCTGACTACCGTCCCATCTCGCAGGACATCCTGAGGGTGTGGATGTTCTGGCGGCGCTGAGCTCGCCGCCCCCGCTCTACCCCCCACGACGACTCTCGACACTCGGGCCCCCGAGCCCTCGGTCCTTTCAAGTCCACAGGACGCTCCAGGCCGGCCCTTCGCCCTTCGCCCTTCGTTCCCTGCTCGCCCTTTATCTTTATCGTCCCCGGTATTTATCGCCGATACGTCGCGCGTTCGACTCTTCCGATCCCGCCCTGCCCTCTGCCCCACGCTCCTCACTCTTGTAGTCGTTTAATTCTTTTTTTTTTTATTTGCCTTCGTCGTTTGTTTGTGGGGCAGGGGCATTGCGTGTATGTATGTATGTATGTACGACCAGTACGGCGCGGGCCTCGCGTCTCCCGATTGACTCGGGACGCGGCGGGTCGCGCGGGAGGAAGCTCATGATAGCTTATATTATTAATGACATGGGACGACGTGACGGGCAGTTGTATACTGTAGGGCCTGCCGGGCTCGGTGCTCGGTGCGTGCGGCTGTGCTTGTGCGCGTGCGAACCCAGCCGTTGCGGTCTTCACTACGGTCTGCCCGCGGCAGCACGGTGCATACGGCCGTGCGCGGTGAGTCGCCAAGACCCGATGTGACTGCGAGTCCCGGGCCTCAGGCATGAGGGTCACGATCACTGTGACCTGTCCCCATGTATCATGTATCGGATCTCCGTCCGTCCGTTCGTGCAGTCTTGCGAGCCGCAGCCGTACCCCCAGGTGAGTACGACCTCGTGAGAGCAAGGTGTGTATGCTACGACGGGCAGCAGCGCCTGAATCCTACCGCACACGGTGCGCGTACCTACCCCCAATTCATAATTCATGATGCGTTAAGTATATTGACCAGACCGATCGTGTGGATCAACATCTTTGTGCTGTTGACGCGGGGGTTCGTTCTACAATTCCTCGGAAGCCTCCATTTATTTGCAGCAGATGCGGAGGCACCCCCCCCTAATTTGTTTTGATTCAAAGCAACGGGTGTACTTACGGGACCTGCGGCGTGGCCCTCCTCCGAGGCTCGTGAGAAGTTGAACAACCTCGCTCACTGCGGTCCGCAGCCGCATGTTTCATCGGTGTGGTCTGGCGTCCTGCATGACCACGACCACTTGTGAGGATCCGTGGTACGGTAGCCCGAAGGTAAGCATATCCAATGGATTGGACCATACAGTGGAGGAATTGATAGACCTAACCAACGGTAGCGATTCGGGTCTCCAACCTACCCCAGTCAAGTTCCCTCTCCCTACTTTCCTATGTATATTCGTCTGCTTCGTCTGGATTCCTATTGATACTACATCGAATTTTAACTCTTCAGTGGCACGATTCCGAACCTGTAGCAGGCGGACAAAGAACTGAAGTAAACAACGCCGGCTCGCTTGCAGGAATGAACGATTTGTGCTAATTTAGCCGCCGGCACGGCACTTCCCTCCGGTCCGGACAACGGTCCGTGGCGGTCCTTTGGGCTGCGGCGTACCAGGCAGCACTACAGTAGTCTATTTTTGCCTTCCTCTCGAACGAGCTCAGTGGTACTGTATACTCCCGTTATGTTACTTGATGTCGACGGCTCAGCTGGGTGGTATTCTTCCCGGATTGTGCAGCTAGCTCCTCAATTTGTCACTGCATGCTGCAACTCCTGGCGCATCCGAGCACGTCCAAACGAAGGAAGCCCGCGGTTCCCCCGTTTGCGATTCAGCGCGATCTTCCGCCCTGGACTCAAGCATGCCCTGTCAGCTCCGCCGCCTCGTAGTTGGATTCCAGTATGATTTCCTTGTGCGTGCGTTGCAACTCGCAGGGAGCCGGAGTTGTAGGAGGTGGAGTCCAGGACAACGGAGACGAGGGACTGCAGTCTGTCGTCGTGGCAGATCATAAATGCGTACGTACTCCCTCAACACGTTCCTTCTATCCCCATGAACAAGCCAAATCGTTGCTCTGCAGGTATCGCGCTTGTACCAGCTCAGCCTGTGGGGAGAAGGAGGTGGGGTTTCGGCTCGACCAGGCGCGCTTTCATTGGCTATGTCGGGGTGGCGATGAAACCACCCTCATTGGTGCGCTATGACAGTTTCGACCCCTATGTTCCGCTTGGCTGGCCATGACCATTGGATGCCATTCCTATTGCACCCGTGGCTCCTCTTTCCGTCCAATGTGCGACCGACGATGGATGTCCAGGACGCATCGGAGAAACCCGTAATTAGCCTCCGCGTCCTTCCCGCTGTGGATGCCCGCTTCATATCGCCGCCCGAGCCTTTGCGCGAGGACGTGACCAAGATGCGCGAGAGGCAAATCCCGCCTTAGCGGCCAGAGGGATTGTGCTGGAATATGGGGTCGATCGTTCCAGAGTTCGAAGCCAGCGACGCGATCAGGGCTTCGAAAACTGCAATGGACGTTGCTGACTGTAAGTTGGCCAGACGGTCGATGTGGATCCATTGGAGAGGTGGACGACTATGGTGCGGGGACGCTTCTTGCATTCTTTCCCCGCTTCGCTTCGTGTGCTATGCCACATTCACGTCCTCGTCTGATGCAAGCATGTCGATGGGGGGCTCACGAGCATCAGCCCCAGCATATGGAGCTCACCGTCAGTATATCTGCGCTGGTTCCACCCTCTTCGTCATTCCTCCCGTAATGCCCACCCGTCGGCTGTTATTCATGCTCGCGGCCGAGCCAGGCAGGACCCGCGCACAGCGACAGGTGGGGATTGTGAGATACCTCGGGGATGGAACCCCAGCCTCGAACACACATGATCGCTGCTCGTAGCCCCTCCCGTCAGCTTTCTCCCAAGGCTTGCAGCCCGTCAGCGACCACGGTTCCCTATCTGTAATTCGACAAGCTCGATACTAACTATGCTCCAGAAGTCCCTTCCTAAATATCTTCCATCCGTCCTCTTCCTCCGTCTCTCCACCCCTCCCTCCTCTCTTTCCCCCCCGCTCGTCCTCACCAGTCTACTTGCAGGACAACATTCCGCTCTCTACTGCGTAGACGACCCATATGTTCTCGCAGGAACAATTCGAGTCCGTACCTTCCTCATCCTCGCACCCCTTGTCGACTATCACTGATGCGCGTATATCCAGCTTTCCATCGACAGGTCACCCCGCCGATGCTCACCTCGACGCCCTCGACCCATACCATGACGCGCTTTTCGACTCGTACATCGACTCCTCGTATGTCGATCAATCCTTCGTAAGTCATCGCCCCATGATTGTTCCGTCCCTTCGCCGCGCGTCGGCCTGATCACCAAAGTACGCCTTGCAGTGCTCGGACTTCGTGTGCTGCGGCCAGAAGCTCCCAGACCTCCACCGCCTCCTCGAACACTTCGAGGACGAGCACGTCCTCCCGCTCGGGGCCGACGCCCGCCCGCTCTTCTCCAGCCCCGTCTACGCCCAGCCCCGCTCCGCCGCCCTCGCCCCCTACGCGTCCTACATCCTCAGCTACCCCCAGCCCGACCCCCCGTTCCAGGCCGCCACCCACTCTATGTTCGGGCCGGGCGCGCGCGCCCCCCTCCCGAGCCTGCAGTTTGCCGCCGGGATCGCTGTCCCTCCCGTCCCCGACCTCGCGCACCCGCACCCCCCACTCTCGCCGAGCCCGACCGCGTCCAGCGCGACGTCCGCGCAGTCGTCCCCCGGGCCCGCCGAGCCCATCTGCCTGCCCCCCGCGCTCTTCTCGGTCCAGCCGAGCCTGACCTCGCGCTCGCGCTCACGCCGCGATCGCCCGCGGGGCCTCGACGCGTCCGACACGGACGTCGACGTTGACGTTGACATGGACGCGGACATGGACGAGACCGACGAAGAAGCCCGAGCGGGCGGAGCGGACGCGCGGCCGGCCCCAGGGTCCAAGCTGCCCTCGTTGGGAACGGGGAACGCCACCGGCGGCGGCGGGCACCGACGCGCAAGGCAGAAGACGAAGAAGAAAAAGAAGATGATGATGATGAAGACGACCGCGAACGCGAACGCGAAGGGCTGCTCGGCCGCGCGCACGGACGCGGTCTCTGTCTCTGTGCGCCGCGCGGCCGAGCGCGCGGGGTCGACGATGCCGCCGCCGCCGAAGCGCAGAGACGGGCGCGAGAAGGCGTTCAGGTGTCCGGTGAGTGCTCGGGTCCGGTTCTGCGCTCTTCTCTCGCCGCACGCGGTCCCATGAGGAGATGGGGAGATGGGGGGGGAGGAGTCCCGAGTTTGAGGGGGTGCGAGATAGAGACCGGGAACGGGGTTTGGTTTGCCTTAATGGCCCCCGGGACTTTGCGCGTGGGGTCTGCGGTGCTTGTGTTCGCGCTTGCCGTGGCTCGCCCTGCGTAGCCGTGCCCACACCCGCCGGCGGGTCTCTTCCCCATTCATTCAGAGTCTGGCAGGGGGGGGGGGGGTTGACCGGCAACGGGGGGAGGGGGTAGATTGGGACGGGGAGGATGCGATGGCGAGCGCTCGAACGCTGTCTGGCGTGAGCTTCGCGGACGGGTGCAGATGCGAAACCGTGTTCGCCGATCTGGCGCGGGCCCAGCGCCGCTCACTGGGGTACGCGACGTGGGGGATGATCATGGCTTTGAATACGATCATCCTAACGGCCCAGCTGTAGGGTCTCGTTCAAAGGTGGCTATAGTATGCGGGTGTGTGGGGGGGTCGTCGCGTATGCGAGCCTCACCAGGTACACGCACCCGCATGTCATGTGAGCCAGTTGGCTCGGGCACGCCCCGTAGCCAGGCTGTTGCCCATAGGCCGCCCTCGATGGGTTTGATGGGAACCATAGTCTCGGGGACGTGGTTGATGTCATACCCTCTATATTTCGGCTCAAAATGATGCGAGTGCTAACCAATGTCGTTTTCATATTCGTCTCTCTGTCGACGTATGCATCCTCCACCTCGCGCCACCGGAACCGTGACGTGCACGCAACCTTCACCGGTCGTCGGTGCTCGAACTTGCGCTTGTACGCTTGGCGCCGCCGCTGGGATCGTCGCCGTTGCGCCGACCGCACGAACGCTCGGCCTCGCCGCCGCCGCCGCCGCATACATGCCCCGCTACGACGTGAACCCTCGGTGGCCCTTCCAACGTTGTGTTCGCCACATGCGTGCCCTTTCGGACGGCATCATGGGCCATCCCCGCGCCGCAACTCGGCAACCCACGCAAAACTAAAACTCTACCTCCCAATCCTGCCCCGCGCTCCGTCTGCAGCACCCCGGGTGCACAAAGGTACGTCGTCCCGCTCCCACATGACGTCTCGTGTCCTCCCTTCCTCCCTTCCTCCCTTCCTGCCCGTGCTTCCCCGCGATAGACGCACGCGCTGACGCACCCTCGCTCCGGGCTCTGCCAACGCCAGTCGTACCTGAACCCAAACGGGCTCAAGTACCACCTCGAGAAGGGGACGTGCACGAACGCCGACGTGCGGGGGCGCGATCCGTCCCCAGTCTCCGGTCCCGCCCTCGCTGCCCTGCCCTGCCCGGTCCGCCCAACGGCGGTAGGGGCGGCAGCGACGGAGACAGCAGCAGAAGCAAGCTCGGACTCGGGGCTCGCTGCTGCCGTCGTCGTCGTTGTGGCCGAGGATGGCGACCCTGCGCGCCTGGAGGCGGGGGAAGGGGAGGTCGGGGTTGTACGGAAGGCCTGCTAGGGGCTCTCAAAAGCGCGGCTTCTCTCCCCGACGACGACTCCGAGTCCATCTGCGGTGCGGTAGGCTTTCGCGTCTTGCCCTCCATCTCGGAGCGTCGTCCGGGGTGCTGGCGATCTGGATTGCGGTCATCGCGCACCCGCACTGGCGCTACCGTCTCCTTCACCTCACCCCCCCACCCCCCCCCACACCCCGCGCCGATCGTCGTTTCCCCGTGGTTGTGGTTTCGGAACTTAATCATTCGTGCACATGCGCGCGCGCGACTTCTCGTTTGCGGCTGAGCCGGGTTCGGCGCTAATGCGCCAACTGTCCCCGCCAATGGTCCATCCTCATCCTCATCTTGCGGACGGCAGTACTACCGTCGGGCCACCGCACCGCATGGCGGAGCCGCCTCAGTTCCGGACACTCGTGATAGGAGCTGAGATCGTCCTCCGGTTGGGGTAGGTTGGGGTCGAGTGCGGGACTCCACACACACCGCGGGGAGCCTCGATCGTCGGCGTGCCCTGTAAGTAGGCTCTTCTTGTGGGTGGGAACCCCGAGACTGGCCCGAGTCGGGACGGTTGGCCCGGGGGTGACCTCCTTGCGCGTCACGGTGTGGCTGGGTAACGCGGATATGGGCGTGTCAAAAGTACTACTGTAGTACCGAGTGAAAAGTATGGATGTGAGCACTGGGTAGCACTGTATGTATCGTGCACGTACGTAATTTGATTTTGCGGGGCTGTATGGGTTGTTGTAATTCGGGCGTATCGCTACTATCGGTGGTGGTGGTTTGTGTTTAGATATACACACATTTGTGCTTCACTGTCTGTGTACTTGATTGTCGGTCTGCTTTAGTCGGGATCTCGTGATTCGATTTTCGTGTATAATAACTGCTGTAGTTGTCGCTCGTTTTCTGCTGCACGAATACAAGTTGGGCTGGTCCTACGCTTGTGCACGTATATGCGCTCCATCCTCGAGTATCCATGGTAGCACTTGAAGCTTGAAGGTTAGTTTGTAGGCTGGACCGTCCGGCAAGGTAGATACAAATGCATGGCTACCAGTCGTCGAGGCGGTCGGGCGAACGGACAGGGAGGATGCGGGACTAACCGACGCCTGGAGCCATTGTCGCCGCAGACTCTAAGCAGGTGGCTCTGGAGACATCTTCGGCCTTGGAAGTTAGCTACAGAGAATAAACACGAATATATGAAAACACATTGTCTGGCGATCAGGATGGCATGGCAGTACAGTGGTAGTCCCAACGACAGAAATTGCTTAGCTGTCTAACCCTCGAGTTTCTCATACCGGTCACCGGGTTGCTATACTCGCAGGTACCCGGCAATTCGCCAGCCCATTGGTACATGTCATCGGGCGGAAAGAGCAGTTCTGTTGCCTCTCGGGCTCTCTGCGACGCCCAGGTACCCGCTGGCTGCGCCGTGCATCATCGGAAAGAAAGGTTCTTCTGCGCCTCGGTTGACGTCCCGCCGGGCGTGCGGAGGGCTGCGGGGAATGAAGGGAAAGGTCGAACGGCGATGATCCCAGCGACGATGCATTGTGTCTCATTCAAGTCAGAACCGCTACTGAGCTGCGGGGTCTGGCATCCATGGAATTCGGGTCTTCCTGAGGCTGCGCACGCGCATCGGGGTGCCTTTTGTATCCTGGTCGAGGTTTCGCCCGTCGATTAGGTTCGAGGCCACAGGCGCCGTGACACGACCTTCGCAGGGCGGATGGATAGGATATCTCGTGACGAACGCTGAGCGCTGAGCGGTCACGCAGCGTGACTTGGACTCCCGGTTGCTAGTTGAAAGTCTCAAGTCCGCAAATACTGTACGTAGTAGCAAGCCTGCTACTATACCCCCAGCCTGCAAGGCGTCAGCAAATCTGAACTTTGCGGGAGGTTTCTCAAAGCCCGGAGTACCACCTGGCAGCTGTCCTACTGACAGAATGCGAACGGAGGAGATGGCATTGGTGTCCCCGAGATGAGGAGCCTTGCTGCCTTTTGCTAGACTCGATCGCTCCCGCTGGCAGTGGATAGGCGAGAAACGAATCAATTTTCAGGGAACCCTCGGGCGTGAGCGGAGCTGACCTACAGTCACGTAACATGGGCATCGAGCAGCGGTGTACTTACTGGTACTAGTCTTCGACGATTGGCCGTGTTGGGTGCAGATAGGCGGATGTCGGAAGCCGGTTGACAGAACTAGTCACCTTGTTGAGTTAGGCTTCGTGACGTACGTACAATGATACGCATCCCAAATGCCTCGCGCCTCGTGTCTCTGCAACGTTCCGTCTCAGGTGTTCGACCGTCGTGTGTCCAGCTGGCCAGCGGCCACATACTACGGTGAGCACACAACTTGAAGTACTTACTCACTGCGAGGGGGCCTCCGAGGCATCGAGGTCTTCTGTAGAGAGGCTATCAGAGCATTTTGATCGTCCCGCCACTAACACAGCTGTGCCTCAGAGCTCTCCGAGGCGCCCCGAGCTCGAGTTCCAGGACAGCGACTACTTGAAGTAGCCACGTCCCGCACTAGCGCAACTTAGGTCCCCTGAGCCGCCTGACGCCTGAGGGTCGATTGGAGCGTGTCTGCAGCCCAACTTCTTCTTCCTTCGACACCCCCCCTGCGCAGTCGAGGCCCTCGATCAGCTCAGTCCGACTGTGAGGGTGGGGGGGGGAAGGTACCGTGTCCCTGGGCACGGAAGCTGTTTGTGGTTTTCGATCTTTTTCGATCGTGGTCGGCTAGTGTGATGCGATCGCTGACGTTGATGCATCGTGAGTTGTGACGCATGTTGTCTCGACCACGTCCTGCATCGTGTATCGGGGACGGTTCGGAATCGCACCAAGTAGCATTGTGCAAAGGGGGGGAGCGCCGATGGTGCAGGTCCCCCATATTTAGGCCACGTTGTTCGCAGCAGTACTCGGCCGCGTACCTTGGTTGTTTGTAAGGCTGTTTGATGGGGGCCGCGACGATATGTTCTACTTTGCCCTTGTTGAGAATAATTGGTATCGAAGGGCAACGAATTGGCGGAGGCTGCAGACCCGGATATGTTGGATCACCCCGGGTCGGACATCTTCAGAAGGACTAGCCTGACGCGTGCGGTCGACCAGCATGCAGCGACGGCCGAACCTCGCAGGAACGTTCAGGCAGTTGGATTCGTCGGAGCTTCAGACACGGCGCGTGCATAGCGCCGCCTTCGTTGTTCCCTTCGAATTCGATCCACTGTGACTGCCTGTGGGCCGTTGCAACCAGCCGACACAGTTTGCCTCCGCGAACGGCGACGGTGCAACGTGCAACAATTGCACGCCCATTTATACTTGAATGCCGTAACGCCCCGCCACGCTCTGATTCGCGGCGGGGTTGCCTGGGGTGCGTGCATCGCCGAAATCAATTGCACGCGTGCCCCGCAGCTGAGGTCTGAGGCCTGAGAGCGAGTGCGGAGGCGGCCGACCCTGCAGGCACTGCCGGGCAGACGTTTTGTGCCGTCGCCGAGATGGCGATATCGCGGCGGCGTGGGCGACTTCGCATGGACCAGGAGAGAACAGAAGAGAGCTCTCGCCGACAGCAAGTGCGCACTCCGACTGGCGATGGCGTGCGGAGACAACTGGTGTACTTACAGGCCATGTCGTCATTGTCCGCTTGGACTCCGGAGGGCCTGGGCGCGGTCTGCAGGTGCACGGTGGTGGAGCGGGATGGGGCAGGCGTGGTGTTCCGTCGCCATCCCGAATTCTAGAAAAGGACCCACAACACTCGCTTCGGGTGGCGCGCGATGGGTGATGGGCGATGGGAGGATGACCCAGGCGATGGGGCGTCGAGAAAATGTAGTACCGACTGAATCCCGATAGCCGATCGCGCCGTCCGTCAGCCAGCTGCCAGGAATCACAAAGGCGTGGAAGAGAGTGAGGGGGGAGTCCTCAGTCGGGACGAGTGGGGGTGTGGTAATTATCGGTGGGAGCTATGGAGGAAGGTTGGAGGGCGGGAGAGGTCGGGTTGATATGTCAAGGAGAGGGTTCACTTAGTGACGTCCTGCAGCTGAACCTGTGTTGGCAAGAAGGGAACGGGAACTCGGGAGCAAGACTCTTTCGAAAGCGAGGAGCAGCCTACAAGACTCAAGTCGCCTCGTCGTGGGTGTCTCGGTGTCTGCGCATGCGTGACATCGCTGATGGTTGGAAGTTTGTTTCTCGGACGCCCACGCCTGCGAACGGTAGCCTTGCCTGGATACTTCCAGCTTGGGGAAATTAATGTCACTGAGCAATGAGCCATGCACATTGAAGGTTGCCTTACGATTCGCCGCTGCATAGCGAGGGAATGATTGCCTCGCTTTAGGCTCCAGATTTCGTCTGTAGCTAAGTCCCATGCCGTACTCATTGAGTCGACGAGCTTCTAGTGGATGATCGTGATAAGTAACGTATCCCGGATGAATAATATAAGTTACATTACGGTAGAGGTTACTGTGAAGATAGTATGAATACCTTTACCATCCTTCGCCATGGCTATCGGCCCAAAAAGCCGATTGTATGCTGATTGTAAACGGCGCCTCTTACTGTGAAGCGCCTGTATTCCTCTATACAAAGAGGCATTCCAGTCGTTGTGGCGGCGGATTGTAAAGATATTTAGACTATTTTACCGTAATCTTTATCATAATGTAGAGCACATTACCCTGATATGCACTACGTAGCCTCCTGACCGAGATGTCCGACTCAACGACTGTCGCCAGAGCTGGAGAGGAGAGGAGATCTAACAGCCACCGACACGGGGTACATATCAGGGTAATGTGCGCCACATTATGATAAAGATTACGGTAAAAATAGTCTAAATATCTTTACAATCATTCGCCACAACGACTGGAATGCCTCTTTGTAGAGGAATACAGGCGCTTCACAGTAAGAGGCGCCAATCAGCATACGATCGGCTTTTCGATAGCCATGGCGAAGGAGGGCGAAGGATGGTAAAGATACAGTATTCATACTATCTTCACAGTCGTCTCTACTGTAATGTAAGTTATATCATTCTGATATGCATCCGAGCGAGCCAGGAATCCATGGTACAAGGACGCGCAGACTCCAGGATGACGCGATGATAGGGAGGAACTGTGGTTCGTTGACGTTGGTCTGCAGCCTACCCGACGGCTAGGGCAGGATCGCCCAAGACAGACGCGTGTACGTAAGTTGTCTTGCAGGCCTGCGAACGATGATGTATGATCCACCGCGACCCACAGAACCTTGCCATTGAAGGATCGAAACATGCAAGAAGCACGCCAGTAGCTTGAAGGTGACTTGGAAGGTCGAGTTGGAGCGCTACTACAAAGTCCGGTCCATAGATGGCTGGAGTGCTAGTGTACGGCCTGAGGAAGACCGCTTCGATATGATGTTTTTGCGATTGCGATGATTGTGAATGATACTAGTCACGTTGGGAGGATGAAACAGAGATGGGTCGCTGGTGGCGTGCTCAGGTGGCCAGGAGCCTTTGGTCGGGAGTGGGGATGCCGGATTTAGGTTCATCGAGCTGTACTTGCCTGTTGCAAGCGGGATGAGATGGGGCCACCGCCGGCGCACGGAATCACACGGAGAGCCTGTCTGGGGTTGAAAGTGATATGTACTGCAGTTAACCATGAGTCGCGGACAGCTGCACATGCTGCGCTCCATCGGGCATGGAATGGGATGGGGACGGAAGTAAGGTGGGATTTGTAAAACATGGAAAACATCTGGGGTGACAGTCACACTGACAAGGAGCCGCCGGCCACGGAACATGAAGCCATGCATAAATAAGTAAGCACGCGCGGGTCCAGATGCACAAGACCCATTCACGTGTACCGGCTCGGGGGATATCGTGCAAGATGTATAGGGGTCAATAATATGGGCTTCCGCACCTTGGTATAGGCACCGTCTGTCCGACTGGCAGCGGACGGGAACGAACTTAGAGAGAGACGGGAGCTTGGCGAGGAAAGCTGTGCTGATGATGGATGGAGAGAGAGTTGAGATTGAGTGCTGGATTGGAGGTCGAAGCTTTCCACGGTCGACGAGAAGGCGGTGAACACGCGACAAGTCGGACGGCGACTTGGAGGCGGCGATATCGAAGCGGGTCAAGGGCTGTTGCTTCAGGGGCGACAGGCCCAGGGCACAACGCTGGGCAGGAGAGGGCCGGATTGGGCCTGAGACTGCCCAATGGGCTCCAGGGGCTTGGGTGTGGGGAAATGGACTGATGAGGGGAGCCCGTTCATGCGAGTCCGACATGAGATTCGACGTCCGACTGGCCGGGGTACGTTTGATTGAAGGCTGCGAACAGACAATACGACGACAAACAAGGGTGGCGCGGCTGTCGCCATCACTGACATGACTGGCGCAGTCCGGGGCGGGGAGAGTCGGACGACGGGGAGGGTGTGGCAGTCATGGGTGTGGACGGTGCGGGGACGCGTGTGGAGGAGGGGCGACATGTGACGGGGCGAGGCGGTCGCGAGGACGGTGCGAGCCGGGGGCAAGGGTCGGATAAACGCCATCGGGTGGCCCATGCCCCAGAAAGGAAGCACGCGCGGACCCCGGCCCGTCCCCTCCTGGTCCCCCCGGCGCCTCCTTCGTCGAGCGCAGGCGAATCTCCGTCCGACCCGCCCTCTCACAAGCCCTCCGTCCCTCTCTCTCCCTCTCCCCCACCATCCCCCCCATCCTTTCCCCCCGCCCAACCCAATACGTCCCTCTGTGGACGACGACCGTGGCCCCGCCTCTCGACGCCCTCTCATCGTCGCGTATCAGGCACCCCATCCCGTCCCTACGGTCAACCGGTCTCTCCGTCTCCCCTTCGGGCCCCATCACTCTGACGGTTCAGACCTTCGTCTCGTGGGCTCCTTTTGTAAATCATAGGCTGTGTCTCATTCGCATCGTCTCGCTCGCTCGTTTCATCTCTGTACTACTACTGCTTTCACCCTGGAGCTCCTTGATACCATGATTTCTACTTTTCCGTCCCCGATCTTGTCCGTCGCGGCGGATGTAGTCAAGGACCTTGAAGGCGAAGATGCCTTGTGTAGTCTTTGGGCTCGTGCGTCTTTCTCCTTCTTGTCCCCGTCCCTTGCGATATGCTCAACCCCGTGTTCTCCACAAAGTATTCACAAAGTGCAAAGAGTCTTTGAAGGACGGCCGCCGCCTCGAGAATATATCGTGGCGCTTGTGGTATCGCGAACTTGCCGCGGCCCATTGCACCCCTTCATCATCACCCGGCTCGCTCTCTCCCCCGTTTTCAGAAAAGCGCAGCCCCTCGCCCATTACTCCCGTATCCGAGGACGGGCACCTTAGTCAAGAAGGTTCGCATCTCCCTCCTTTGACATCCCGAAATTTCAACCGCGGTATTAGCGGTCAAACAAACGCCCTTATTGACTTATCGCCAACAGTTCTAGTGCCCCACCCGTCCCTCACGCCGGTATCCGCTATCGAGACCGCGCATTCGTGGCACGCACAGAACTCTGCAAATATAGTCGTCTCTGCCGGCCGTCGCCTGAGCACGGCTAGCGCACCCATGGAGCGCCGCAAATCGCATAGTTCCATTGGCGTCGGCAAAATGATCCTCGACATCCTTCCCGCCAAGTTCGACGTGAACAGCGAGAAAGAGAAGGCAGCCCGGCCGCCAACACGACCCGCGATAACAACAGCGGCAACGATAACCGCCTCCGTGCCGCACATCGCTCAGCCGCGTCCGCTGGTGGCCGTGCTTCCGATGGTGCAGCTGCCTGCGACTCCCCCACAGCCCGAGAGGGCGTCTTTTCCCCGCGTTGTGGTCGTCAATCCCACACCACATCCGACCCCCCCTGCGACTCCGAGCGTGCCTCACCCTCCGACAGCAGCCGCCCAACCATCATCACACCTGTTGCCGCCGCCCCCCGCGCGCTCCCTCATCTCGGCGACTGCGCCCAGACACCTGACCAGCCGACCGCGAACGCCTCCCTCGCCCTCCAGGCCGGCGAAACAGGCCGTCCCCAAATCGGGATCGCCACCACGCCAGTCTGCGGTGGGGCCTTCGTCGACTTCTTGTTCGCTAACGTCGAAGCAGCCAACTTCTTCTTCTCCTCCTGCGGCTTCGCATGACGCCATCCCGAGCCGTTGTGGTGGTACGGCCGACCCGAAGCCGAACCCGAGGCTGCGGCCATCGAAGTACGACGATGAGACCCTCAAGGCGTCGGACCGCCGCTTCTTCCTCCAGGACGGCGGCTCGCCCTCACCAGAGCGACCCCATGCGGCGACGGCGACGGCTGCGGCGGTGACAACCTCTGATCTTGATGATCTCCTCCAGTCACCCGCGCCGTCGCCGACCGCGGAACACGAACACGGACCTGAAGCAGAGGCTAAGGCTGAAGAGGACCCCGGCAACTTGAGTTTCGAGAAGCCCGAGCACGAGCCGGATCATCAGGAACAGGCGCCCGATCCGAGCCCGAGCAGCGCCGCGTCCAGCCAGCTCAAGTCGCCGTCGGAGCTGACGGGCCATATGGGCGCGGCGGGGGGCGGGGGCGGGGGTGCGGGAGGGAAGCGTGCGAGGGTGGTGCAGGTTCGGAAGAACAAGGACCGCCACACGCACGCGCACGCGCACGCTCACGTGCCGGCGCGCCCCGCGCTGCAGCGGCTGCATCCGCACGCGCTGCGGACGACGTCGCAGAAGAAGGGACCCGGGCAAGGGCAGGGCCACGAGAGGCAGCCGTCACATACGGCCGAGGCGAAGAAGACGACGTTCAATATCGGCTCGGTCTCGTCCAACGGGTCGGGCTCAGGCGGGGGTGGGGGGAAGCTGAGTAAGGTGGCGGAGAAGGAGAAGGAGAAGGAGAAGGAGCAGGCCACAGAGAAGGTGAAAGGGAAGGAAAAGGAGAAGAAGGAGGGTGAGAAGGAGAAGGGGGAGAGGAGGCGTGAAGCGAGCTCGAGCAAGACGCGTCGGACGTCTAGTCCCGCACCAAACCCGCCGAAGAAGTCGGCGTCGACGCCGCACATACCTGCGAACGCGAATGCGAGTGTGGCGATGACGACGACGGCAGCAGCAACAACAACGACAAAGGCGAACGGCGCGGGCCCGTCACAGCCGCGCCGCGGGATCGTCATCTCCACATCGTCCGAGTACGAGACGACTGACACGGACGACGAGTCGGAGTGGGCGTCCGAGGACAGCGGCGAGGACAAGAACAAGGACAAGGCGCGGAAGGCGAAGGCGGCGGAGGACGCCCGCCTGCGCGAGGCGGCGGAGGAGGCGCAGCGGCAGCGCGACATGTTTGCCAAGGTGCCGAAGCGGTCGTACTCGAATCTCGGGCGCGTGCAGTCCGGCCTGCTGTCGCAATTGCTCAACCCCGACCCGAACCTCTTCCCCCCAAACCACCCCTACCGCACGACGCGCTCGCAGCAGGACGTGACGCAGCTCGTGCGCCCCACCTCGGCGCTGCAGATGCAGATGCGCAAGAGCGCGGCAGCGGTGCCCCTCGCGGCGCAGGTGCAGGTCACGGCTCAGGCCCCAGCAACCACCGGGGCTCCGGAGAACGGGCGGCAGGGCGGGTACAGGCCAAAGGGCCGCCCGGAGGCGGAGATGGAGTTCTCGAGCGACGACGAGGAGAACCCGGACGACACGATCCAGGTCTCGCGGAGCCTCGCGCAACAGAGACTCGCCGAGCTCGCGAACCCGAACCGCCGCCGCCACTCGGACCGCCAACTGCCCCAGCTGCAGATGCAGGCGGAGGGGGACAGGGACCGCAGGGCGCAGCTGCCGACTGTCGCGACCGCCCCCATCCCGCTCTCGCACCCGTACAACCTGCCGGCGCCCGCGCCGCCGATGACGCCACGCGCGACGCGGAGGCAGATGCTGCAGACGGAGCTGTCGGAAAGTCTGAGGAGGAATCTGCTGTGGGAGCGGCAGGTGAGCAGGATGAACATGACCGGGCGCCGGGCGGGGAACGGGGTCCTGGGGAACGGGCTGAGGCCGCTGACCGCGGTGAACGGCGAGCCTGGTGCACAGCAGCAGCAGGCGCCGGATGATAAGGAGGAGAAGCGGCGGCGGGCGATGGCGCGGAATAAGAGCTGGGCGGACGAGTACCACCATTCAGGTTGGTGATCCTGTCCGCGCGTGGGGGTGTGATGTGTCGCGTGCACACGGCTTCGCGGTGTACATTGTTTTTCATCTGGTGTCCCTTGTGTACTATCATCGTCCTGTGCTTTCTCGTGCGTCCGGCTTGCGACGGCGCAGCGCGACTGCAGCGCTCCGTCCAGGCGGGGGCCCGCGCACGACTCTTCAATTCGTCGCTCACTGACTACCACGTACTATCTTCATGCTCGTCCCCGTCTCTCGCTCGCATCACTTAACCTCATCCATCAGACCATCCCCTGTCCTCCCACTCGCATCCCATACTTTATATTCCCATTCCCATCCCCATTCTCTCGCCCTCCATATCTCATGCTTACTCCCCTCGCATCTGATCTATATCATCCACCGCACGCAGTCTGGGGCTCATGCGGGCTTGTAACTCTACCTCAATTTCCCGTCTATCCTATGATACACCTTTTACCCCTTATTCCTTCCACCCGCCTCGCCCCCTGTTGCCGCCGACCATATCCATAATCTGCTTACGCTCGCTCGCATGCTGCCCACAGACACGTCATGGCGTCCTTCTCTCGTCTCCTGTCGAATACCGGTCGCATATCCGCCCATCGCATCATCTCCATCCATGATCCATCGCCCATCGCCCATCGTGCATGTCCATGATTCATCACATCTCATCGCTCTGGTGCTATTTACTTATCCATCGTCCATCCATCTTTTGTCCTGCCCCCGCCCTCCTCCCCCCCGCAATTGTCGGCTCGCACCCGCACCCGCACCGTCCAGGGCCAGGAATCGTTGCTGTCATCGCCACTGCACCCGCACCCAGGTCTTCGAATTCGTCCATGGTCCAGGTCCACGTCTCCCTTCCCTCGCGATCGACCGCGCGGGGTCTGCAATCCCAGGGCCAGCGACGCCCACATCCGCCCTCACACCCACATCCGCCCTCACACCCACACCCACGCCGCACCCGACCTTGCACTCAGACTTGAGCTGGCGATAGTCGACTCGAGGCTGGCGGCTGGCGACGGGCGACACAGGACCTGGACATTAACGCGGTTCCACGGCAAGAGGTCGCGTACGGCATCCGAATACGTATACGGTGCTTGCGCTCATCCTGCCTTCTCCCTGGCTCCAGAGTCCAGGCCTTCCCCACCACCCATGATGCATGGGCCCCGGGCTCATGCCGTCACCGACTTATCCGTCACCTGCTGCCCGCTGCGCGCTTCGACTGTCTTCGCGCTTACGTGTGTCAATGCTCTGGGGGGCCGGGGTTACGAGTCGTGCTTCCCGACCGCTGCTTGCTCCGATAACATAACTCGATAACTGAATAGTGTACGCGCGTTGCGCGTGTATATATTGTATTGGTACTGGTACTGGTACATATACCGGCGTAGCTGGGGTTTTGTTAGTAATGGTATTTTCCTGCCGGTTTGAGTCATGGTACTAGGTGCGATGGTGCTGGCGGCGAATCGGAACGTGTGTTGAGGCTGTTCAGGCAATGTACGTCTATGAGCGTACCGGGCCTAAGGTTTTGGTCGCACGGTCGCGCCTATAGTTCTACGTACTGTATCAGTGTATGCATTAGGTACGCTCAGAATTGGCGTATTTTCGATGCGCCCGTATTTTGGTGCGCCCGTATTTTCAGATACGATCGGCCTGCTCGTCACTGCCGTCCCCGGCACCCAGTCACGGACGTCACTCAAATCAACGAATCCTCTGCACTCAGAGTCGTATGTCTAGTTTTGCTGTATAGACTGTCTGTTACTCCATTTCCACTATAAACCCACTATAAGTAAGTATTATGCTATGCTTCGAGACCTACCAGTCACCAACTTATCCGAGTCTCTCTCGCGCCAATGTGCAGGGTTTTGCGAGCTCCTTAGACCCGCGCTTATCTTGCGGGAGGCCCGAGACCTCCCAGATTATGTCTCGAGGCTAAGGTGAACGGTTTATCTCCGTTTCATGGCACCGCGGCGAGTGACCCGCTCACCATATGTCGAGATTATTCTTTTAGGCTGCTAGGCGCCCACCCGCATCGGACATGCAGATATTCAGACTCTCGATGAATTACTGATCAGACAGGCATAGTCATACTTCACAAGATCCGCTCCACTCAGCGTAGAGTAATAGAGGATACTGAGGACAAGATACAGTACACGATGCAACTTCGCTCATCTCAGTGACGTCCGTGACTGGGTGCCGGGGACGGCAGTGGCGAGCAGGCCGATCGTATCTGAAAATACGGGCACCAAAATACGGGCGCTTCGAAAATACGCCAATTCTGAGCGTACCTATTTGTATTTGTATGCACGACGGTCGAACATTCGAGTGTGTGCTTGAATTGGCCGGTGGCCCACGTATGGTGGGAAGCCTTCGAAGGTGCATTCGCTCCACGTACGTCGTGATGTTCGAGCGTTCGAACATTGGCAATAAGACAAAACCAGGCCCTGGATTCGACACAGGTTGGCACTGCGCACATTCAACGGAGTCAGGCAGGATCTCGAGTCGGTAGCGAGATAACTAAGTTGGAGACGGTATCAAAGCCGCCAGAAGCGTGCCGAGGGCTCACGACGCCCCGGCAGCGACGGAATTGGCTGCAGTTGGTGTGATCTGGTACGATTCTACGGCAGGCGGGGCGTACATGGATGAAATCATGAATTGATTCCCGCGTATTCAGGCGTCTAAGGCACACGTTCCGGCACCCTTCCGGCTTCTCCCCTCCTTTCATCCCCTTCTCCCTCGTCCTCTTGCTCCAGTCGGCTCCTATCAGCATACATTAATCTATGCTCCACTTATATGCTTGGAATTATTCGCCCTACAGGTCTATCGGGGTGGCCCAATAACGCTACATGTAAGTGTCTTATTAAGCGCGCACGTGCTGGATCTGCAGCGACCGGCCTCCCGTTTTCCGGTTCTGGTCTCAAATATCCTAACGCTGGGCTCGACACCAGGGCTCGGGATTCAAACTCCGGTCTGAAACTCCCTATGCGACCCTTTTGACACTCCGCTTTCCCCAAAGGCAGGTCCACGTGTGCGTTCTGATGGACTGGGTTGCGAGTCTCACGACGGGCATCGCCTGGAATCCTCTTGGGGAAAATTCATGGTATTTTCCCGGATAGCCCAACCCTTTCGCTGATTTCGGCGGAGAAGAATATTCAGCCTTTGTATCGCATTCACGAGATGTATTGTGGGTGGGGGATGTTAACCTTTCACGCCACCCTGGCAAATACTCGATAAAGGTGACATTTATCACCACCTTCCCTTTCTTCCATGAGGGAAAGTTGTTCTCTTCCATGCCTTTTCCTTCTTCCATCAGAGGTATCCTTTCACTGCTCGAGGAATCTGCAATAAGGGTGCGGCAAAGTTTTACTATTGGTTCAATATTGATCTCCGTCATTTTTCTGACAAAGGTAGGACTATCCGGGAAAATGACATGATTTTCCCTCGACCGGTTTCCAGGCGGTGCCCGTAGTGTCTGTCCTGCTTAACTCTCACTGTGGGAGTTCGGAAGACACCCGACATCTAAGCCTATCTAAACTGTTCACGCTGCAATCTCACTACGTTGCACGACTCGGATTTGCGGACAATATGGAGCTTGCTGCAGAAGCAGTAGCACAGCGAGCGTCTGCTCGAGGAGTGAAAAACTAACCACTCAGGCTTGGGCGTAGGACGTCATTAATCACTGCATGTCTGAGACCCATGGTGCTACGTCACGTATGAATATATGAATGCCGGGGCCTGCCGTGCTTGTGAGACCGGCACCCAATGTTAAGATGAGAAGCTAGCACCAGGAATTTTTCTCCACCATCATCGCATTCAGTCCTAGTCTTTGTCAACTCGCGTCTCTCCCTTTCGTCTCGAGCTACATTCTAGCGGTTTTTCTTTATCCGCCTGCCCGCCTCGTGTTGACCTGTAATCTGCATATACACATTAATAGGATTGAATTCCGCGTTGTAGTGAGAGGTCATCCAAATCATAGCGCTCGACAGAGCCCGCCCGCCACATCAGCAACATTACCCTCTCCTAGAGAGACCCTGAGCTTCCCTGACGTCCTGGGTAAGCGTGACAGGTCGCCTCAGGCCGTATAAGGCTCTCAGGCAGCTCCTTCCTGACAACCTGGGGCTTCTGAAGGCTCCTGAGGCTGCTTCCCCAGGTGCTCAGGTTTTTCAGGAGCGCTCAGGAAGATGCGCTTTTGCTGATGCAGTGAGCAATCTCATTCCCCTGCGGGTTACACAATTGCTTTATCGATCGATGTACAGAGTACTTAGAGTGTAATAATGTCTGCATCGTGAAAACCGAGAAGTCGCCGCTATCATGCGCCAACCAGGCATGATCGTGCCTGCCCAGGCGGTACGCCGTCGCCACGACAACTTAAAAAATCGATCACTGAAGAAGTGCGGTCCGCGATCGTGCTAGGGGGCTGTGGAGTAGTACAAGTAAGAGTAATTGTGGATCATCGGCCACACCCTCTTTAGGTTTCTGTTTTTATTTGTAGGATCATCTACGGCCATAACGGTGGAGCTTTCAACGTCGAGACGCACGTGATCGTCAAGACATTGACTATAAGGATTGATCACGCTAAGCAGCGGTCAACCGCCTACCAAGGCTTCAGGTGGGTCATTACAATTCTCCTGTCCAAGGAACATTGTTGGGTGTGATTCATCTCAGTAGCATCGAACATAGAGGATTTTCCCGATCCAGATTTGGAGGCTCCAGCATTCACGTTCCCAACACCACCTCGCGTCCATGAAGCTTTCTTATATTCCTCGAGTCTAGCCGGTACTGGTTTGGGGGCATCATCCTCCTGTTAGTTAGCTGGCTTCATCTTTTCTATCACTTGTCATATACTGCACGCGCACTTATCCTCAAGATCTTGCACGTCATTTTTGTTGCACTTGGACACATCGAACCTACAGCCGGTGGGGCACCTCTGACGCTGCGCACCACTTTCCGCCGTCTTGTTTTGATCAGCAACTTCGAAATTTAAGCAGCTTGTCTTCAGTGTCGGCGTGTCACTCCAAACTTCGGATGGACGTCTTTGAAATGTACTAGACAGCTGTACGACGCGAGCCCGAGCAGCTCGATCGTGACTAATCCAACACGCGCTGTCCCTGCAGAGGATCTAAAGGCTCGGCGAAGACCGCATCTTCAGTGTCCTCAGCGGTCAACTGCACACAGCATCGGCGAGCATGTCTGGGAAGGAGAGAATGAGCGAGACTCGGGCAGATGGCGCAGTGATTCTACCATGCTGGGAGTAAAGAGGCGCGTTCAAGATGGGCGGGTTTGAACCACAGTTCGCGATGACCATGGAAGGCTGTTCTTGGATAACAGTCCCGATCGTCCCGGCTCAGATCGTGACCAGCGTCGGCTGGGGATAACACCGCAAAATACTCGAAGAGTAGTCTGCGCAACGGCTCGATGGCCTGAGAGGTGGGAGGGTGGGCCAGCCCATCCGATTCCATGCAATCCTCGCAAGATATTGGGGGGCCCGATTGCATGGGATCGGGGTGGCGGCAGTGTCAGACCGCCTTATAATGTCCCCATGCTAACCTTTACAGGATAGCCTGGGCCTTTCAATATTGAGGCCTGAGGCCTGAGGGCCGAGGTGATCTTGACGAGCCCGCCCGGTCAAAGGTTGGGATAGTGAGGGCGTGCAACATGGCCGCAAGTTGGCCGCTGCTCCGCTGTGTTGCATAAAAGGGCGGGCAGCTAAGTAAGATTTGAATATAATAATAAACATACCATGTTGTTCACACACACGGACGCGCTCGGACTGAAGGTGAGGGGAGAGCTTTACTGACAGCAGTAATACATGCGAGGGGGGAATCGTACAGAATACAGAAGTCCGCCCGCCAGGGACAAGAAAGACGGTGACTAATCATGATTCATACACCTTCGACCATCTAAGTAACTATCATTGTCAGCGTCGGCCTCGTGATCCCGAGACGAGGAGCTCTGCGTAGTCGATGGACTGGACGCGCGGTTGCTCGCTGTGCGGCTGCTGTGGCCCTGAAGACGGTGTGCGTAGCTGCATCCTGTTGCACTTCATGCAGCGCAGGAGCATTGCGCGTTGAGCGCATACGTGGGAAGCAATCAGTGGACACGCTGAGCAGAACGGGATGGGTGCAGTACGTACCAATTCACAGAGCCGCACGACATTGCCACAGGTAGAGTGGCTATGATGGGAGTTGCGATGGCGGGATTTGCATTGGCTGGTGTTGTGGGCCGGAGGGGAAGGTGGAGACGTCCCGTCGGCAGTAAGGGTGAAGGTCGGGGGGGATGGAACAAGGAGGGGGGAGGAGACGATGGACGTGGCGATGGAAGAAGGTTCCTGTTTCGGCTGCCCGATCCGACCCAGATCGTAGCCATCGGGATCGGTAACACCTGCTCTTCTTGGAGTTGGCTGATCCTCGTCGTCCGAGATACGCTTGGGCTTATTCTCGGGTAGTCGCGTTGGAGTAAGGGGTGAAGTGAAGCTGTGAGTATATGCAAGTAAATCTGTGCGCATATATGCGTGCCAAGACGGACTTACGGGGCGCAGAGGCTGCGGCTGCCTTCGAGGATGATGAGGTCTTGCACTTCTTGCTTGGGGTCTTCGTAATAGTGGGCGAGCGTATACTGAGAGTTTGGGTGGTGTGGCGAGAGATGGTGGTAGGAAGAAAACCTGAGGACATTGCGTTTTTTCCCGCCTGTCAAAACCTGATGACATCATCCGACGCGACGCGTCCATTCAACCCATTGGTCACGTGAGCGTGGGTTGCGCCCACAAACGAGACTTCGCCGCCATCGACCTTTTCCTCCGCTCCGCCACATCGCCCATACCTGGCCGCTCCCTTAGCGCTGCCTGTAGCTCCCCATTATCCTCCTCCTCTTCCTGGTTCTTGTCTGGATGGCGACGGGATAATGTGACGGTCCAGGCTGCAAGAAGTCGTACGCCGACCTCGGCAACCACCTGGCCAAATGCAAGAAGGCCATGGACTTCGTCGACGCCGGCCTCCGACCCCGAACCGACAAGTAAACGGAGAAGGCACCACATTGGGAAGCTGCGAAGTAACGCAAGGTGGAGAAGAGGGTGGAAACTGCTGCGGCCAAGCGGCGCGAAGGGCGCAACTTCAGGTACGTGTAACGTCACTGGGCATTCTGTTGTTTGTTCCCATTTTCGAACCACATATATGCAGTTCAAACGCGAGGGAAGCATGCCCATGAACCTCGAGGATGTTTCTTCTGGCCGTCGTCAACGTCGTGCGCCCGCCAAGTTCATGGACATGCCCCTAACGTCCCTCAAGGGTCTCTCCCACCTGATCTCAAGCATGGTCTCCCTGTTCTGTCTGGTCGTGATGAGGCTGCTTGCCCATTATCACGTCTTCCACATCTGTGCCCAACAACTTACCCCCGTGGCCAACCGCCACCGTTGAAGACGAGGCAGGCGATGATATGTACGACGTTCGGCCCCGGCCTCCTACTCCCGCACCCGCATCTGCACCTCAGCCCGCACATCTCCCCAATTGATACGCCGCTGAACCGCTTTGGTGTTTTCAGGCGCTTGATACTGCTCCGCCCTCTGACCCGGAGGAGTGGCTTACCCTCGACGCATACGCCCACACCAGTACGCACCGTTGCACACCTCCGGACCCCCACGAACGTGACGCATTCCGGCCGTTTAGGACCACAACGCATGCATGGTTCTCCGACGCTCGAGGCGTTGCCGTCAATTCCTTGATACCGTTCCTCAACTACACAGCATCGCAAACGAGAGCGAGGAGTGTACGGGTGAGGAGGAGGAAGGGCAAGAAGAGTAGTAGGTGGATGACGATGATGATGAGACCAGAGGACGGTGACGTCGCGATGGCACCCGGGCACTTGGCAGGCGGGTTCGTTCCCGCGGTCGCTGCTCGGAGGTGACCATGTGTGCCGAAGCCATGCGTACGTGCAGGAGTGCGTGCGGTTGCTGATGCGGGCCGATGGCTGATGCGCGGAATACATATATTCGACGTGGGCGGGCAGCGGTCAGAACGGAAGAAGTGGATACACTGCTTCGAGAGCGTGACGAGCATCATCTTCTGCACGGTGCTGAGCGAGTACGATCAGGTGCTGCTCGAGGATCGGAATCAGGTGCGTCTTCATTCCCCTTCCCCTTCCTTCCATCAGGCCGTCGCTGCCGCCTACTGACTGGTTTGCCTCGGCGTCTGTACCCCGCCCCTCCCTTCCTCCTCCCTCCTCCCTCGCCCTTATATGCGGGCATACACCAACACACACAGAAATGGATGGCGGAGTCGCTCATCAACTCGCGCCGGTTCCGGCGGACATTGATCATCCTGTTCCTGAACAAGATCGACGTGTTCAAGAGCAAGCTGCCAAAAGTACCCCTCGAGCAGTACTTCCCCGAGTACACGTGCGGGCCCAACATCAGCAAGGCGGCAAAGTACATCCTCTGGAGGTTCATGGAGGCGAGCCGGGCGCGGCTGAGCGTGTACCCGCCGTGAGTGTCCCATCCCACCATGACGCTGATTTCTTTCGTTTGGTCGATCGGGCACCGGTGCTGACCGGTCATCCACCCTTACGGATGTATCTCCGGCACTGATACTGCTCATGTATTCTGGGTTGCTGGGATAGCCATTGCTCTCTTCTACGAACTGCGCAACGCTCTTGTGGATGAGCAGGACTCCTTTGCTTTGTGAATACATGCCAACGGACCCGATCTCCTCCTGCAACTCCTTCGTGCGGTCGAGCACGTCCTGAGGCCACTTTCCCCATACAAATTCCGCATGTGGGAGGTACTCCATGAGTGCGGCAACCTGTCTGGGGAACGTGGGAGGCGGCTGATTGAGTCCCTTCTGCTCCCAATAACCTTGGAAAATGGGAGATCCGTGATGCCCGAGGCAAGCTTCTCGCAGTGCTCCTCTGCCTTATCGTGAGTTTGCTGCGGACGGCATACTGAACATGAGCGATTGCGGGGTTGAGGTCAAAGACGGTAAGGGGACGCATTTTGGGAGAGGAGTGGGAGAAGAAAGAGGATTGAGAGAGTATTGCTGATGAGGACGGAGACAGATGACCATCACGCTAGCTAGTTGCGGCGAGATACATGGCAGCACCGGCATGTATGACGTCCAGAAGAGAGGAGAGAGGGGGACAACGCTCCGCTATGGCATGCAATACTGTGCCATGTTGCACGGTGTGAGCGAGGTGAGGGTGGAGGCAGGCCGAAGAGGCTTTAATGACACGCGATGTGCGGGATGAGGACAGAGGGAGGGTCAGTGCAGGTCAGTGCACTTCTCCATTCCATTTAGCGTGGCCCCCTCACCCTCCTTGAGCGCTTCAGCGCGCGACATGGTCGAGGCGAGGGCACGGCAGATGCTCAGCGCTCACCCTCCTCCTTTAACCCCCGCTACTGTCCGCGCCCCGTGCCCCCTGCACTCCACCATGTCCTCCAGCTCCATCCCTTCCCCTCCCTCTGCAGAGTTGCTGTTGTCCATGATCTCCCCGCTCTCATTCATTGTGCTCCACACTGTCAACCCAGTCCCTCGATCTCAATGACCTGAGAGGGAAAGAAGACTTACTGAGGTGTCGTGGATCGAGCTACGAGGGGAAAGGTCAACCTGATGAAGTGGAAGGGGAAAAGGTGCGCAAGTGAAGGCGATGCTGAGTTGGGATTGCTGACGCGCAGTTGGGGTGCGTCGACATGTACTAGTCCGTGATGTGCTCGGTGTTCCGCGATCATGACAATGCACGGTCACAGCCTAGCGCCAGCGGCGGCAGGACTGTACTCATGTACAGTACGGTACTATCTCTGTTAAATATATCTTGTTCGACCCTCGAATCTTTGGCTGGACTGTCAGCGGGAGACATGTCTTGCGGCCAGCAAACATTCAGAAAAAGCCTCAAATATTGTAGCGTATGTACATGCTAGCATGACAGCCAAACGATGCCCAAACTGAAATATTTAGTGTACTATTGAGTATTTGTGTCATCCTCCTGCTAGACTTGCTTCAATATTTGCAGCGGAGACAGTAAGGATTGAGTGAACATAAACATATGTGACATTTGCTTTAACTAACGTTGACAAAGATATTGAGCCAACATCATTGACGACGTGAAAGGAACATCAAGGAAGGAGAACAATGTCGAAGGAAGGATGACGCCATAGTATGAAGTTGTGGCACTGAACATGAGAATCAGCTTGTACCTTGACGTGGTCGGACTCAAGACCCACTTCATCGTCAAAGTCTCGTCTGTACCCCAACATCTTCAAGGCGGGTACTGGAATCACCATCGCCGTCCGTCTGCACTCCAACTTCACGGAAGTCCACGGGCCGGCGGTGGGGAGTAAGGAACCGATTCCATGAGCACGCTTTCCGGTGGTCCGTTGGTAGGGCAGGGATCAAGAGGGGAGGCGTTACAACCAGATCCCAAACGCTTTTTGGAGTCCAGTCGGCAGCTGGAACCACTCATGACCCATCCGGACGAGGAAGAAATTGAGGTCGTGGTAGGTCTTGCAGGTAGTGCGCCATCCTGCACGATGGTTCCGGACGGTTTCAGGGCTGAGGATCAAGACCGACCCCGACCAGGCGGAGAACGCAGGAGAGCGGTTTTAAGCAAATCATGTTGATGGTAAAAACGTTATAAAGTTCTATTGAGCGGTACCTCCCGCGACCAAGGCATGCTAAATAGGCTACGGCTACGAGTCAGGTCGACCATGTGAAACAGCGAATGCGGACTTCTCACCCCGAAAGGGACGGTCTTCACAAGTCAGGCGGTTGTTAGCGCTGCGGCGGACGAGGGTTGAGACGAATTCGTCTTCGATGGTCTCCCCGGGCATCATCGTAAACATGATATCGCCGTTGTACGACATGGGTGAATGGTCAGCGATGTCTATGCACGCGAACGGCGACCACTGGCCAATGTTCATAGATGCAAAAATATCACAACAGACTCGTGAATATTGACTCTTGAACTCACATTCAGATTCTTGATTCTTGCGCAGCATCTCCGCTATCACATCCGGAACGGCGCATCTAGTCGTCGTCGAGTCATCATCACGTACGTCTTCGCCGCGCTCCTGGCCGCAAGCTGTCAGACATTCTCATTGGAGCAGCACTTGATTCTATCGCCGACCATCCTCGTGAGCTAAGATACCCATTAAGTACTGCGGCCGCCACCAAACGTAGCGTCGACGTACCTTGTCGTAGATCCCCCGTGGACCGTTGCCCAACCAGTCTCCTTCAACGACTATTCCACGCTTCCACAGTCGCCGCATGCATTCGCCGAGGATACTCTGCACCTCACTCATATCACGTACCAAGCGCAGGCAAGCCCTTCAACGCCAGTCTGACAGTAGATCTCCACCACTGAGCAGCACTGGGTTATCGCCAGGCACCTAAGGCGAATATCGGCTGGCGAACCTTGAACACCTAGCGATAGCTTGCATAGTCTCCATTTAAAACACATACCGGACGAGAACCCGCAGGAAATGCTTCATAGGAGTGGTATATTGCTGTCGAGGACTCCGACTCGAGATGGACGGTTGCCAGGTGGCGAGGGACAAGTCTGGCGCCCAAGTGTGCTTGGACGCTGTCACTGCTGTTGTCCGGTGTTCGATCCGCTCTGTGGGCAACATACACTGGCACTCAAGAAAAAGCTTCGCGTTCAGGCCTCGCAGACGGGACCAGTGGAATGTCGAGGAGTTGGATAACTACGAGGGGAACGGGCAGCAAGTGCGTAGGTATGACAGTACACTGAGATGACTTGCGCTTCCTGTCCTGACTCCTGAGGCGCGGTACACGGCCAAGTACTTAGTGCGAATATATCTTTTCCCATGCTTGAGGTAGCAAATAAGTTGACCATCTCTCTCATGCCGATACATTTGCTGCTCAGACTTTACAATATATATGACAATATCAGCAGAAGACAAGCAATCTATAGTCGTTAACTGTGCACACGCTCAGAGCAGTTCCTGACACAACATTCTCAAACAACTACACCGCAACAACCCTCACGCTTTCTCGTACATGATAAATTCTTCATCTCCGTCGCGGTAGACCTCCCTTGAACCCTCTGGCGTCGGAATGCGGAAAGGAATTCTGGAAATATCGATAGGCTCTACCTCCATCTTCACCAGTACAGGCGTCGTCTGGGTGGGGCCGCCTTTGTTTGTAGTACGGGCCTTCTTCATCCCAGAAACGAAGACGCGCTGAGATGGAGGGGTGTTGAAGCCAGTCTTGCGCTTGCGCTTCGGAGCACCTGCAGATTACAAATGTCAGTGACAGTTTTCAAACCAAAAGAGAAAAAGCGACATACCGTCGACATCATCGGCAATCTCAACATCGTCGTCGTCATCGTCATTATCGTCGTCAACCTCGAGAACGACCTGCTCAACGTCAAGCTCCTTCATGCAAGAGCCTGCGGCTGGGAGAATCCTCCTGTCTTCAGGGAGGAGAGGACTTCTGGATGGGCAAGGGCCTGTGTTTTTTGTGCGCCCAATGCAGGGATGTGCCGCGATGTTGGGCAACGCCATCACATGATCGCAAACCATGCATTTGCCGATGACGGCCATGAGTCGGCGGTACGAGACACCGGAACCATTGACCATCTCGTCGAACACCTCCTGCACCTCGGCGGCAGCGGGTAGCGGCATGTCCTCGACGTGTCCGAAGACGTCGCGGGGCGGAGGAGGAGACCAGATGCGCTTCGAGTCAGTGACCGCCCCCGGCTTGACTCCTGTAAGAATATCAGTAGATAGAACAAATTTCTATGCTTCAGTAAATAGACATACTGAATGTGGGCGAGGGGCAGACTTGAACGCTGGATGCACTTGATTCAACCGGTGAATAGGCAGGCACTGATGTGGAAGAGGCCGCAGACGGAGGAGGACAAGTCACGCTGGACACGAGGATCTTCTCAGTGTGTTCTGGTGCTGGTGGGAAACATGCGTTAACGTTGACATGGAGTCGAACAAAGCAAGGGGGACGACATACCGCGAAGAGGAAAGTTTTGAAGCAGAAGAACCTCCGATCCAAACATCGCGTCAGAACGGTCGAGGAGCTGCTTCAGGTCGACTGCAAGTAGTCAATACAAAGCATGGCAAAGCGGAAACGGCGAGATACTCACCAAGGTAAGAGCAGCCACCCATCCCATCGGGAGTCCAGTCAGGGCATCTGAGACATGGTAACCCATGTACACTGTCCTGAGTTGGGACGACAAGGTGGACAGAGCGCATCTCGCCACCAGGACGAAGCGCGCAAAAGCAATGAATGTCGTCGGGCCAGAGGTGTGCCTTCGAGTACTTGATGAGGTTTCCAACAGGGATACGCTCTCCTGTCATAGAATCACTGGGGCTGAGAACGAAGGTAAGCCGGTGCGACACGGAAGATGAGCAAGCAAACTCACTACGGGAAGGGGGCCAGCGCAGGCATTGGATAACGTCTGAAGGTCATGAGAGTAATGGCAGTCTTTAGCTCGGCTTCGAATGGGCCGCATGCAAGGCCGCATTGTCGTTCAGGAGAGGGCCGTTGAGCGGAGTTCGCCGGAAATGATGTCTTCGAGGCTTTCTCATCATGAGGCAACGAGTGTAAGGTTTCGGATGGAGGGATAGGTGGGAAAAAGAGCGACGATGGGGGGCCTACGGGATCCATGGTACCACGAACTTGGTAGGGTGAAGTCAAACGATGTCAGGGGCGAAGTGAGAGGGTATATATATGGTAACAGCTGTTCAAGCACTTGACGCTCGTCTTGCATCGTTTGAAAGCCAAGATGATTGTAGGAGGTCAAGGGGACGGTTGGCGAGGAGAGAAAAGTGATTCCTTTAGAACCAATACGCTCACCGGTGAGGAGAGTGAACGCACAAATGTAGAGGGCGTCAAGGGTGGACTTTGAGAGTGACGAGGACGGGTGTTAGGGGTGACGAGCATAGCGAGGAAAGCGAAAGTGGTGAGAGCGTCGAGGGGAGCGCGTCGAGGGTGTCGAGAATGGGGGGGTGGACGGTGACGAGGACGGGTGTCGAGAGTGTCGAGGGTGTCGAGAATGCGGGTTGGAGTTGGAGGGCAGTGATTGCGAGGCGGTGAACTGGCGGGGGATCCCGAGTCAGCGCTAATTCATGGACAGGGACCCAGCTGGACCAGGAGTGCTAGTGACCGGGTGCGCCGCAGTGGATCTGGACTCCGAATCGTCCACTTCCCACCTCCCCGCGGCCAGCCTGCTCGTTGTCGTACGCGTCCTCCGCCACCCCGCCACCCTTCGTTATTGTGCGCCACCCGGCCGTCTCTCATCGTCGTGCACTATCCCTCCCTGGCCGTGCGCTGTTCTATCCACTCCCCCCACGCTGCATTGCTCAGATCTAACTTGGGCCTCGCTGCCCGGATCATACCTCCCTCGTTGCGTTCTGCTAGCCTGCGCTCCTCTTCATCATGCCTGTGCCTGCCCGCCCCCTCATCACTCCTGAACACCTCGGATTTATGCATTGCAATCGCATTCCTGGCAGGAAGGAAGGAAGGCAGATATATGGTCGTTGCAACTGGATGACCAGGTGAGTATTTGTTCTGTAGCAGGATCTTCTTTGCCCCTCAGCCCCTTCCCCGTCTTATGCCTCATCTCTTCCCTCGTAATCTCTCTCTCTCTATATGTATGCATATATATATTATAGTTGTAATTCATCGACATAGGTGCATCATATACTGTAATACATAATGATGTGCGGACTGTCCTAGATCTCCTCGACGCTTCCCTTTCGCATAGTCCTTACCTTCCGTGACCTCACCCAATGGCTTCAAGGTGAGATTGCTGTGTCACAGCCTGCCTACGTTGAGACGGGCTCCCTTTGACTCTCCCTATGCGCATTCACAACTTCCTCTTCCTCATTGCGACTCTCGCTATCGAAGACCAACAGTGTCAACTGCTCTAGAGACTACTCCGACAATATCTCTAGACAACACTAGTACTCAGTTCAAAGACCGCAGTGGAGCATTGGTTGATTTATTCCTGCAGCATGGTGGTCTGTATCGAATCAGTACGTACGCAGCATCCTTCAAGCTACTTATCAATGGAAGGTGATATTTAGGGTCAATAATTTGGGACCACCTTCGGACGTGCTTCGATCTTGAGTGCAGGTAGCCCGGCGTGTTTCGCCCTTGCGAACAAGCTTTGTCATAACGTGACCTCTACCCGTGAATTCGGGCCCCTACCAATCTTTATCGTGCTACTGCTGTTGTAAGTCCCCTCTATATCGGGTTCTTCCGTCTTACCTTCACGATATAGACTGCGAAACCCGTACCACACAAACTACTATATCCATAAGACGGCGAGCGTGCGAACCGATGACGGCGATTTGCCCAGACAAATGGTCAGAACACGTCGTTGGCGACCTGAAAGTGAGGCCAATGTGAACAAAGCTCAATATCCGACAAAACAAAGAGCATGTTGCTTCATCCTACACACACAGGCTATTAGCAAGTGTACACAACTCCTTGTCCGCTATTTCATCGTCATCTTCAATTAATCTCTCGTCCTTACCTCCGACACATGCGTCGAAATCACTAGAACAACCGCAATTGATCATGGCAGCAACGCTATGGATGAAATATATTTGAGAAGATACAGTGATAGGCTTCTAGTAGGTCCAAAAACATCATCGCTCGGGAGAAGAGAGCATACCATGTGAAGCTCCGCGCACTGCTCGCTCAAAGATGTCTGTACTGACGGTCTGCACGCCAGGCTTGCCCGCAGACACCTCAGAGCCGCCGACGAAGAGGGGATACAGTCGGGATAGACGGAGGGGAGGTGGGTGCCATCGTCGGCGTCGTGCGGAGCTTCACATGCGTCCCGACGAGCACGTCTGTGCCGACGGTCTGCACGCCAGGCTTGCCCGCAGACACCTCAGAGCCGCCGACGAAGAGGGGATACAGTCGGGACAGACGGAGGGGAGGTGGGTGCCGTCGTCGGCGTCGTGCGGAGCTTCACATGCGTCCCGATGAGCACGTCTGTGCCGACGGTCTGCACGCCAGGCTTGCCCGCGGACCCAAAGCAACCCGGGATGAGGCAGGAGTCAATGTGGGGGGAAACGGGATGTGGGGGAACAGTGGGAGAATCTCGAAGAAGCTCTACGAGGACGAGAGACGAGGGAGGGACTGGCATCCCCTTCCATGAGGGAGCGCCGAACCGGCATACTCCGAACCGGGTGACCGCGTGTTGCGTTCCTTGACAGTCGACCGTCCGCGGCCAGCGCCATCGTCTTCCACCCCGAGGTCCTCGCGCAACTCCCCCCCCATCTTCCTTCCTCTGTTGCTACCGCGCGACATAGCGCACTGTCCACCTTCGTTTTGGCTCTGTCTGACGCTTTCCCCCGCGAATGGCTCGACGCAATGGTACACACGCCCGCGGACACCGACTTTCAAGGTGAGTTGTTCGCAAGGATTAGAGTAGTAGATGCGATCCTGAACGCATTCCGAAATCTATCCCACCTTCCCCCCCCCGAGCATGGATAAATCGGCGGTGGTGGACGATGTTCGTGTATTGTAATTACTGTCAATTTCATGGTATACATGTACTGCCGTATGTTTTCCCCTATTTGAAGTGACTGTGACTATCAGTATACCACCAATACCGCGTCGTCAGTGAATCTCACCCTGCGTGGTGCTGTTAGCAATGAGCGCTTGAGTACTATAAGGCTAACCAGAGTTTCAGAATTGCCGGGCACGGCCACATATATATGACCTTGCTTCGTCTTCCTTCATCCGCTTCGTCCCAGACGCAGACACACATCTCTCACTCTCACTCTCACCCACACACACCCACACACACACGCGCGCGCGCCCGCGTAGGCGTCGCAAGTGTTACTATCGAGGTCCGTTTCAGATCCTCACTTTCATCTTCATTTTCTGACTTCTACGCCTCTAGGCTGGGGGTTCCTGAGTCAATTGACTTACTCCATCCGCCAGTCTCCCGGATTCTGTACCGTCAATGGTTAATGTTAAGGGAAATAACCAATACGGTGGAAAGCTTGGTAGGGTCTTAGGCGGTACATGTTGAGAAGGAATCTCATCAATTATATTAGTCCTTCCTCTCGACGACTTAACTTTAACAAAGCTATTCAAGCAGTTCAATCGCGAGAAGGATGGGACAGGGTTGTCGGTTGGTGAACAGCTGGCAAGGCTTCGTGCTGTTGGGTGCCCAATGAGGTGAGTGGTATATGTTGTTGAATTGACGGTATGCCTGACAGACGAGGCTTCCCAGTCGTATGTCCATGTACAAGCTCCGGGCGCGTCTCGGTGTTCCAACTGTTCGAGTGCAAGCTCACCGCAATGATCCTGCAAAGCGTCTTCAAGTTGTCCTGGATCTTAAGGAAAGCGATATTCAAGGTCGCTGGGGCGTGCGGCAAGTTCGGCAGCGGTTAGCCAACAAGGATGTGTCGGTCACTCGGTAAGTCCCATGGTCCAATACAACGCGAGTACTGCAGACTACTTACTGTGGGCTAGTGATGAACTTCGGGCAATCTTACACGACCATTTCGACCGGGAATTTGATCACCGTTTCCCGGGAAGATGCCGAGACCTTATCCCTCGAGTTCCTCTCGACTGCATTGGGCCTATGCATCAAGTCCACGTTGACGGACACGAGAAGCTGTCTTCTCAAGCCCTTCGTCTCGGTGCAGTCTCTCTGCCAATCTATGCCTATAGAGACCTCTGGGGAGGATTTGTTCTTCTTTTGGTGGTTCTCCCGAATGCCCGCCTCGCCTCTACATGCGCTCACCTGCATCTTGACTTCGCGGAAATGCATGGCGGTGAGTTCAGAATTAGTCATCATGATTAGTAGACTCAGTAATTTGCTTGTGTGTTTATTAGCGATTCCGATGACCGTAGTAAGCGACAAGGGCTCGGAGACCGGGACGATGATCGAGTTGCAGACCCTGCTCAGGTTTGTGCTTCAATATCCTGTCTTGCACAATACCTCAACTTACTGTTTACATGTCCGAAGACGTGATGCGGCTCCAGACGTACCAGAAGATGAGTTCAAGCCATGGGTCCAAGTCCAAAGCAAGCACAATACTCCTATCGAGGGGTTTTGGCCATGGTTGCGGCAAGGAGAGGGCCACAACATCCGCGAGGTGATCCTCAGCGGCGCGGCCCTTTTTAACTCGAATGATCCGTTGCATGTGTGAGTAGGTACTCACCCTTCCAGGCTTGATGCGTTCTGACTATTAATTTAGCGCGGTCTTCAACTGGCTGTGGCCGCCTCTGCTGCAGGCACGCCTCGATGAATATCGGGAGTACTGGAACAACCACACTGTCCGGCGTCAGAAGAATAAGGATCTCCCGTCTGGGACGTCTCCAACCCACATCTGGACTTGCCCTACACATCTGCGACCGACTGCCCGAGATTGCAGGATTCATGTGCGTCGAGAATTGATCAGTGACCTTCGTGATCAGATAGGAGGAGAAGAGGGACGTCGAAAGGCATTTGAATTTGTCACTCCGGAGTTCCAGGCGGAGGCAGACGGTGCTTATACTGACATTGGATCTCCTCCTATAACGCTTAAAACGGCGTGGAGAGTATTTCTCACCATGGTTGATGTTCTACGGTCCCGTCAGTGAATGTATTTTTCTCTCATCTGCTATTGGCCTATTGGCTTCTTAGTTCTTCAAGTTGGAGAAGCACGTTGCAGCCGTGAGCTGACAGCCAGTCTTTTGGGCATGAAAAGAGACAGCAGTCCCGAGCAATTCCTTTGACTGCTTTGTTCTCACCGCCACATATATTTCCACCCTAGATGGGCAAGCATAAGACTCCATACAGTAGCAATACCGACAGTCTCCATGGACATGGACGCTGACCTTTGGCCTGGGTTCGTGATTACCCCATACATCTCGTCTCCTCTTGGTGGTCCTTCCGGTCTCGTGTCCCCCTTTCAGTCAACGCATCGCCTTACTAGTAAGTACTACAGACAAGGTGGAGTCCCAGATCCCGTCGAGGGGTGACCCTCACCAAAACGTCATTTCGCAAGGACCATGAATATAATATACTGCCCTCATCCCACTGCGATCAAGTTGGTCCTTCCTTGACAATGATTGTCTGCAAGATATCGTGTGCAGATTCACCGGCGAGGGATCTCTGTCCTGGATGGCGAGGTTGGCATCAGGCTCTGAATACGTCAGGGCCATATCCCACCGAACCACTACCTGGCGATGCAAGGAGCCCGTTAGCCATGACACCTGGACCGAGGCATCGAGGCGGAACGTAAAGTGGTTATTCCTTGTTGAGTATCCGCCTTTTCCTTGGGATCTCTAGCCATCACGGATGCGCTTTGGCAGGATAGTCCGGCTTTGGTCCTCATGTATACTAACGAAGGGGAGCATGAGGCTACTGCGACAGAGGTATCAAATGACTGTGAAAGGTAGCAAGAAACGGAGGCTCGTTGACGTGACGCTGACTCCGCAGAGTTGGCAAGGTGAGGGGATGGTCGGCGAGCCGTCGAGCGTGAAGCAAGTAGAGGGGTTGGAAGAATAGGCGTGGGACCAGAAGGCGAAAGCGCGAGGGCGAGACTGGAGACGACGAGAGGGGCGACACGACACCGCGCGACGAAGTGCGTAGACGAAGGCGAGATCGGAAACGACGACGAGAAGCACGCGGGAACTGTGAGCCATGTACGGAACTGGTCTATATAGTCTGTAAATTGCGGCCTTATATACACGAGGGAGACCAAAATGCGGGATGCTCACGGAGGAGCATCTCGGACGATGAGTAACTAGTAACGAGTAAGCGAGAAAACAACGACCAATGAAAACTTATGTGTGGAAACGGGGCCTTCGCGATCGAGCGAATGGCGGCTTGCGCAGGTCGGGTGGCATCATCGCGAGGCGTAGTGGCGGTCTCCATGGACCATGTCGGTCGGTGACGCGCGGTATGTCGTCCATGTCCGTCGAGCCTAGGCGCGGCGCGGGTCTTCCGTGTTGGTTCAAGGGTGCACCCGCGGGTGCGCGCGGTGCGTGCGCATCACCGTGCCACCTGGAAGCTTCAGTTGCTGATTGCGAGCACGAGGGGCGCATGAGCCGAAAAAAAGAAGCATGGGCGTTCTGGAGGGAGGAGAGAAGTCAGGTCGAGCGTTGAATAATACTTGCAAGAACGAGTGCCGGAGGGATATCGCGAGTCAAAACACATAGAGACGTACCGACAATCGTTGAAAGCCTATTCAACGCAATTGTGATGAATGATATCCCGTCCCAGGACAACGTACGGTAGAGGATAGCTAAAACATGTGAACTTATAGCGAGTGCTGATAGCAAGCGGTTGCAGGATGGTAGCGGTTTGAGGAAACGCTCGAAAAGGGCGACAAAGAGCAATGAGGGGGAACTACATGATCAGGCGAGAGGGCACATTATTCAGCTTAGGCCATTTGAGTGAACGACGGTAGTCGATGCTCACCAATGACTAAAAGTGAAGGAAGACATGATTACAGCCCGTCTCAGCCACGAAGTGCTGAAATGTATTTGAAACAGTCGGCCCTGTGGGATGCAGGCCGTTGATCCTGGCCGTCAGCGTTTGCGGCAGGCTGGTAGTACTATAACACGAGCAGAGCGACAGCAAGAAAATCATCATCTACTCGCTGACAGAATCACAGATCGACATACCACGCTAGTCATTTCTTTACACAACCATATTTCCGCCTCGACCACCTCAGACCTGTGGAGGCAAACTATTGTCAGCAAAAACATGCCATGACGTTAGGCAACGACATACGTACCGTGATAGGTGCGACCGAGGAAGGAATTCTTCTAGGTGTAAAGATGAAGGCGGACGTGGATGCCCACATGTTTATACGTTGGAGAGTTGAGGAAACACCACGGGACAACTCGTCGCCTCCTCTGCGCCCGGGGCACTGGACGTCAGGAGCTGGGTTGTCCTAAACGAATGAACACATACCTGGGCGAATTTTCCCACTCCAAGCGGCCCACAGCTCTCTGTGAACGCTCCGATGCGGGCGACACTCTGTTGCCATAGGTTCGCCGAGTACGAGTCTGGTGCGAGCCGAAGCCGTTTGACATGGGGTGGTGCGCTGCCGATGCTTGAGTGATTGACTTTGTGGAGAATGTGTCCGCGATAGAGCATTGAGCAGGAAGTGGAAGAGGGGGGTCTGGGGAGAATGGGGGTTGTTGAAAGGCAGAGAGGAGGTGAGACCGTAGACCTTAGACGTGGCGAGCACGATCCGCTAGTTTTCGCCTATCCCCTCCTTCCCCTCCCCACCGCGCGCGGCGGCCTGCAGTCACATAGGGCGTCTAAGACCTTTGCGGCGTGCCCAACGGTAATCCCGTCATTGTCTATGCGGCGACCGTCCCCGTGTCGTCTTCATCGGTTGCTCATCTTTCGATCTCGACCACCCTTCGACATCCACGCAAGCCATGTCAATGCGCCATACTGACGTAAAGATCGACATCGACTACACCGAGCACTATGGCGCCACAAACCCGCTCCTATCAAGCCATTCCCCGCAGATATCTCCCACTTCTGGTGTGTACATCACCTCGGTCGGTGCGTCTTCTCCCCTTAGAGTCACAGATGTCAGGGGTTGAGATACCATCCCATTACCCGCCCGTTCTGTATCCTCCTACTATCGGGAGAGTCCCAAGGCGACGTAAAGATCCTCTAATATAACGCAGCAATAGAGAACTTCGAGTCGAGTGTTATGGTAAGCAGCCTCCTCACTCTAGAGTTACGGACGAGTCCCTCATCACCACAGTGGTCTCTCCCCTACATCCTGCTGGATCTTCAAGTGAATTTCCTACTGAACCCCATACTTCTCCTGTGCGTCGTTATCGGCACGCTCATCAGTCTTTCTCATACTGACCTGTCTTTTCTCTTCGCCTCTTGAAGATCGGTACTCAACCTCAAGCCGTCGTCCCCCCCTCCGAGCGGCAGCGTTTCTGACAACCTACTAGGCCATCCACCTTCTCCCTTCCTCAGTGCCGCTTCCCATCGTCTGCCATTCAGGCATTCAAGAAGATGATGGGCATCGGCCCCCTACCCGATCCCGTCGTTCCGGACATCTTCCACCACCCCCAAGCCACGATGCGTCCCATGGATGTCTCCACCATCGGACGCAAACGCTTGACCTTCAACTCTTCAGAACCTGCTCGAACCCCGCCAACCGTGCTATTGTCACGAGGTCGCTTTTGCTGGTGAAACAGCAGGCGCAGAGCGCCTTTGACGAGCAAACAAGCAGATGCTGCCCTAGGAAGAGGTACTGCTATTTTCGCTCTCGGATCCAACCATGTCTGCTTGCTATCGCTCCAAAGCGTCGACGTTGCAGCATCGCCACAACTCCATCAGAGCCCTCGTTCGTGTGTTACACATATTTTCGTCGTTCGTGTATGTTAGACGCCCTCTGGGGAATTTGTACATGTTTGTCCAGCGGAATGATTTCTGGGCCCCAAGTTAATAGGCTCGTTTCCCTCGTAATGGGGGGAAACAAATCATCTGGAAGGGACACGCATAACGGGTGGCCTTGATGGAAAGGGAAGGAGAGGGGCGAAGGACAAGCAGGGGGACGGGGATCTTACGTAAGACATGTGTATGGAGGGTGTCACGTGCCGTCCTCCAGACAGAAGTTCGACTCGCCTGGTCTCGTACTCCGCTTGTACTCGCACTCCCCCCCGGTATGTTCTGTGGTGGGGGGTGCGAGTACAAATGGATGGGTACGAGACCAAGCTCGCCCACTTACAGTCTCCAACCCTCCTCCTCAGTGTTTGTGTTCACCTTGTGCTTACACCAAACTCCTGCTCTGCCTTTCGGTCTGCTCTCCCTGGCACTCTGAGATGGAATCCAACCCACCCCCCCAACCGCCTCCTCCACAACAACCCATGGGCCGACCAATCAACATCATCACCGCTCTTCGAAATACGTTGAAGTCAGAAGCTGGAGACACCATGTCCGGCGAGCAGATTGCTCAGCTGCTCATCGCAAACATGTCGCAGGTTGGGGAGCTTGCCAAGCAGGGAAAGCTCAGCCAGGCGCAGATAATCCAGGTACCCTTCCCATCCCGCGTCCTCGTCCGGTGCTACCTCTCCCTACGATATTGTCACCATGTTCTCGCCGTACTACCTCGCGCGTCCACCGTACCGTCATAACCATTGCGCCCCCACCTTACAACTTAACTTACCAACGCCACATTCTCTCACAGCTCAAAGCCTACGCAGACAAGCACAAAGCGCAGGCAGCCGCCGCCGCCACCTCGACCGCTCCCGTTCAGGTGAGTCGCGCGTGCACCCGCGCCGCCCCTCCACGCACGCACCCATCTAACCCTCGTAACACACCAAGGGCGTGCAGCCCGTACTCATCCCCACTGCCACTGCGACATTCAAGACCTTGAACCAGGGGCCCTTCCTCGGCGCGTATCCCGCGACCAACGGCTACCCGATCAGCCAGACGCCCTCCGTCGCCCCGCAGGACCCCGTGCAGTGGCCGCCCGCCCAGCAGGGTCGTCCGTCGCTCGCAGGCGGCATCCCGAGCGGCCGCGTATCTGGTGCGTCCAGCTCTTTTCACCATATTGCGATTAGGTACATGCAGGGCGGGAGCTGAACAGGGGTCCGGTGGGGATGCCGCGTGGACATGGACAGGCGCACCGTGGCAGGTCGCGAAGCCAGAGGATTCCACCGTGCTCCCGCTGGACGATGGCCAGGCGCGACGGAAGAACACGCCTGGGGACCAGAGTGTGCGACGCTCGATACAGGACCTCGTCTCCAGCATCGACCCGAACGTCACGATCGAGCCCGAGGTCGAGGATGTACATGCTTCTTCCTTGTTTCTTTACTCTCCAGATATCTGACCGCGTATATATTAGTGGCTCCTTGACATCGCCGATGAGTTCATCGACTCCGTTACCAACTTTGGCTGCCAGCTCGCGAAACACCGGGGCGCGGACACGCTCGAGGTGAAAGACCTCCAGCTTGTTCTAGGTGCGCCCTCTCATGCATATTCATCCTCCTATGTTGCGCATATACCATACCAACGCTTCATCCCGCTCCTCCCTAGAATGCAACCACAACATCCGCATATCTGGCTTCACCAGCGATGAGGCCAGAGTGTCGCTCTCCCAGACCGCAATCGCGCCGTTGACCACGACCACGACGACGTCCAAGGGCGCGCAGGGTACGCAGGTGACGGTCCGCACCCAGCGGCTCTCCGAAATCCAGTTCGCCAAGGAGGCGAACCTCATGTAAACCCCCTTATATGCGTACCGTTTTCCCTTTCGCTATCTCATCCGACTTGTATTGTCATATCGTCATCGTCGTGTCAATGTCACGATACTGCTTAGTTCTTTCTGTACTTGTACGATAGAATTCCAGATCAATCTCTAAGGACAATTCGAGGTGATCGTCTGCAAACGACATCATCCCAATTTGAATCTGTACACAAATGCTGAGGCTCTATGATACGAAGGCCCACCTCAATAACGCGTCCCGCTCCATGTCCATCAATGAGCTTGTTCGTGTTCTAGTAAGCAATCAGGAAGTCGTGGTCTTGCCGTACGCCTGGGCCCACCCTACACAGCCGCTGCGCACCTGTACGAGCAGGCCCCCCCGCAAGAAGCGACTCAACCCCGCGCTGGATGATGGGCCGGGATCAGAGTCGGGGTTCAAGGTGAAGTCCAAAAGGTACCTCTAAAGCTCGAGGGAGTCACTGCAGGCGTGCGGTGGGTACTGCGACTTTGCGTCGACCGCGCCGATCTTGCGCGGGATTGACACTTCAGAGGAGAAGTATGGGGTTCAGTAGGAAATTCACTTGAAGATCCAGCAGGATGTAGGGGAGAGACCACTGTGGTGATGAGGGACTCGTCCGTAACTCTAGAGTGAGGAGGCTGCTTACCATAACACTCGACTCGAAGTTCTCTATTGCTGCGTTATATTAGAGGATCTTTACGTCGCCTTGGGACTCTCCCGATAGTAGGAGGATACAGAACGGGCGGGTAATGGGATGGTATCTCAACCCCTGACATCTGTGACTCTAAGGGGAGAAGACGCACCGACCGAGGTGATGTACACACCAGAAGTGGGAGATATCTGCGGGGAATGGCTTGATAGGAGCGGGTTTGTGGCGCCATAGTGCTCGGTGTAGTCGATGTCGATCTTTACGTCAGTATGGCGCATTGACATGGCTTGCGTGGATGTCGAAGGGTGGTCGAGATCGAAAGATGAGCAACCGATGAAGACGACACGGGGACGGTCGCCGCATAGACAATGACGGGATTACCGTTGGGCACGCCGCAAAGGTCTTAGACGCCCTATGTGACTGCAGGCCGCCGCGCGCGGTGGGGAGGGGAAGGAGGGGATAGGCGAAAACTAGCGGATCGTGCTCGCCACGTCTAAGGTCTACGGTCTCACCTCCTCTCTGCCTTTCAACAACCCCCATTCTCCCCAGACCCCCCTCTTCCACTTCCTGCTCAATGCTCTATCGCGGACACATTCTCCACAAAGTCAATCACTCAAGCATCGGCAGCGCACCACCCCATGTCAAACGGCTTCGGCTCGCACCAGACTCGTACTCGGCGAACCTATGGCAACAGAGTGTCGCCCGCATCGGAGCGTTCACAGAGAGCTGTGGGCCGCTTGGAGTGGGAAAATTCGCCCAGGTATGTGTTCATTCGTTTAGGACAACCCAGCTCCTGACGTCCAGTGCCCCGGGCGCAGAGGAGGCGACGAGTTGTCCCGTGGTGTTTCCTCAACTCTCCAACGTATAAACATGTGGGCATCCACGTCCGCCTTCATCTTTACACCTAGAAGAATTCCTTCCTCGGTCGCACCTATCACGGTACGTATGTCGTTGCCTAACGTCATGGCATGTTTTTGCTGACAATAGTTTGCCTCCACAGGTCTGAGGTGGTCGAGGCGGAAATATGGTTGTGTAAAGAAATGACTAGCGTGGTATGTCGATCTGTGATTCTGTCAGCGAGTAGATGATGATTTTCTTGCTGTCGCTCTGCTCGTGTTATAGTACTACCAGCCTGCCGCAAACGCTGACGGCCAGGATCAACGGCCTGCATCCCACAGGGCCGACTGTTTCAAATACATTTCAGCACTTCGTGGCTGAGACGGGCTGTAATCATGTCTTCCTTCACTTTTAGTCATTGGTGAGCATCGACTACCGTCGTTCACTCAAATGGCCTAAGCTGAATAATGTGCCCTCTCGCCTGATCATGTAGTTCCCCCTCATTGCTCTTTGTCGCCCTTTTCGAGCGTTTCCTCAAACCGCTACCATCCTGCAACCGCTTGCTATCAGCACTCGCTATAAGTTCACATGTTTTAGCTATCCTCTACCGTACGTTGTCCTGGGACGGGATATCATTCATCACAATTGCGTTGAATAGGCTTTCAACGATTGTCGGTACGTCTCTATGTGTTTTGACTCGCGATATCCCTCCGGCACTCGTTCTTGCAAGTATTATTCAACGCTCGACCTGACTTCTCTCCTCCCTCCAGAACGCCCATGCTTCTTTTTTTCGGCTCATGCGCCCCTCGCGCTCGCAATCAGCAACTGAATGTGTTACGCCCATCTCCTCACACTCGATCCGGAGCCGCTGGCCGCATGCCTAGTCGCGCGGGATCTTTGGCGTCGCTCTGGTCCTCCCATTCTTTGGACTTGGTTTGCCGAGTCCGCGTCGATCATCCGGCCTACGATGGGGAGTTTCCGCCACGAAGGCAGTCCGACCCCGACACGACCTGCGAATATCCTTGCTTCTCAATGTGTTCCTGTGTCCCCGATGCCCCGACGTAACCCCCTCTGTCTTGTACATCATATCCCCGTGAAATCCTCGCTCCAACGTCTAACTGTCCGACGTCGAGCTCACCCTTGACGCATGGTCACCTGTTTCTTTGACGACGAAGCCGGGCGCGCCATTGGTGCTGCTCCGATTTCGTTACACTCGCTGTGCCATGTCCTCAACTATCCGGATCGCGCACCCTGATCAGCTGGTAGACTTGCATACTTCAGGAGGTGTTTTACGATGTACCCATGGCCGCTTTTCTGCGTATGTTTTTATCTCTATAACCTCCCGGCATCCCCCCCGCTATTCTGCTCGTACTTCGCTTCGCTCGTGGGGGTCCGGGGAATGTTGTATTTTGTCAGCCAGCTTGCCCCGTAGTCACGTCGTCCTGTACTGTGTTGTATGTACAATATGTCTTGAGTTCTTTTTCACCTCTGTATTTAGTCATGCTCGTGATGCGCCGTCCTCATGCGTTTGCCTCATCAATGTACAAACATGACCGCTCTTCCATGTCTTCTGTTCTCCGGCGTGTCTATTCTTCAAATGGCACCGGTGTGTAGCACGCGCACCTCCCCGTCACCCAGCCGAAGAACCACTTGCATCCTCACCTTCATATGAACCAACAAATCTACGCCCATTGTGCACCTTAGGAAAAATATCATGACATCCCTGTGAATTTCATTGTTGACATCAAGACTGCAGAGACGATATCTGATCACTGGTCTCCTTGACTAGGGTCTAGATTAACCCTGACATTTGAGAAGACATGGAACAGTAGAGTATTATTCCTGGGGAATTGCGATAACATGTTGTTGCGATGCTAGTCTAGTGTAGGAATGAATGGAACGGCCGTGCTCATTCATTAATCAGAAGCCGCAAGTGTATGGACAGATTGCCTCGGTGCACAGATATCCTTGTCTGAAACCACGTTTTCCAAGCTCTGCAAGAGATCGTCTAAGGTGTCTTGTAAAATCTGGGATGGCGCGAGCTCGAGACCCTGGCAGATGTGGTTACAGGTGTGGCAAGAGATGAAATCCTGGATCCCCTTGGGACCATGATCACCGAGTCCAGATGTTCTAAAAAGGTAGTGCAATGAGGTCCAGAATAATGTATGCGGGGAATGTGAAGTACGAACCCCTCCGTTGTATGCGTCATCGGATCAAACAAAGTTAAAGACAGCTTCAACCTTTCGCTACTGCCCGCATTGTTTGAGCCTGAAAGATATGACCCGCGGTTAGTTCAACACAGATGCTTATAAAGACCCAACACGCAAACCTTGAATATCAGCAAAGACATATTGACAAGCAGTTTGCACGGCAACATAGTGGGCGAAAGCCGCCATGGTCAAGGATCGCAAGTCGCTACGAGTAGTCGAACCGAGCGTGCCGCTGAACTTGACAACGGTGGACGTAAGACGCATAGGTTCCACGATGTAGACCTCGGAGACCTCCTCCGGAGACTTGTCGGCGCTGTCGTCGCTGGGGTTCTTGCCGGCAGGTTCGCTCTCGCCTGCGGCGGGCTCGGCCGTGGACGCCGGTCCGGGCTTGTATATTTTCATGAGAAATCCGTCAGAGACGTCGAATTCTGACAGCAAAATTGAGGGTTAGTAAGCGATACGTGAGGAATGAGTAAGTCAAGATCCCGACCAGCGATATCAACCCCCTGGTCAAGTGCAGCCAACTGGAATTTAGTGGCGAAGTATGCCATACGCTTGAGGCGAATGAGATCTGCGGTGAGCAGGTTTACAGCCTCCGACACAGGAATGTCGTCTGATCTGCCGCTGCCAACGTTGACGAGCTTCTTGGCAACGTAGGAGTCACCGGCAAGCCGAAGCTGAGAACGTATCTAGTGAGTAGACTTGAATTGATTGGTGCGGCGTAAATGACATACAGCGAAAACGTCTTTAGTGCTGCCCCGTTCACCAGCACTGAGCTCCAGTGTCTTCAACCCCAGGAAGCCTGTCATCACCGAAGACTCCTCAAGTAACGTCGGAGCCCCAGAGTCATCAGCAATAAGACAGATTGTCTTCCTAAAGCGAACCTCTGTAACAGAAACCGCCGCCGGCGCCTGCGTCAAGAGATTGCCATCGCTAACGAATGACGAACGAAGAATCTTCCTCGGTGGGGGGGAAGAAATCACGTCTAGAGGAGTAATTAGGCATTGCGAAATCTTGCACGAGCAAGCGAGAACTCACCGCGAGAGCCTGTGGGTCCATGGTTGTCACCATAGGTCACACGCGCTGCCGACGTCTTGCGTTTCGAACCCGCACGACCGGTGCCGACCAGCTCTGGATCTTCGGTTCGAGCTGTATACTATCAAGCACTATGTGAGCACTTTATAGAGACTGCAGAAAATCGTTGTAGACCAGACCTGGCCGATTTTGATGTAGAGTTCCACGCTAAAGGCATACGGATGCGCACCTCCCTTCCCCTTCCGTTGAGTGTTTTTTGGGAGGACGATGTGTGTGTCCCTATACTCGGGGGCACTGTACATCTGATACCACTGAGCCACGGTCATAACCAGGTTGTCGGTGGGGAAGACATAATTGTTTGGAGCGCGTAAGCCCGTCTCTTCCCTGGCATTCGGGGTACGAGTAAGATCAGTCATGGCTCAGGACTGTGAGTACTCACTCAAGCAATGGAGCAGAGTAGATCTCCGTCCACCGTCCATTGACTTCCTTGACTATCCTAGATCGCAATGCTGCCATGCGCTGTCAGATGAGAAAGACTTCCGATATTCGACACGACATACCAAGCATGGTGTTGACTTCAGGAAAGGAGATTACGCCAGTGCCGAGCATTTGGTCGACATGCTTGGCAGAGTCGCTTCGGCGACATTCATAGTAGATCGTGCAGTAATTAACCGCAACATGTTGAGAAGCAGAGCCAATTCCCTGAGCAGTACGTACAGCTTGTAGCTCGTGGATTGGAGTCGTGATCCCAACAGTACGATAAGGACCGTCCATCTGGGTCTTGCGCATCTTCACGTCGAGATTAACAAGCCGACGTTGAGCCGCCATCTCTCGCTCGTGATCGACAGCTCCTACTTCATAATTGGCTTCAATGACATTGCATTCCGTGAGTAATTATTGTGCATACACGTAACAGGAGATGGACTCACCGGCGCGACGACACGTTCCGCAAGGGTCAGTCACCATGGTTCCGCATACGCCGCATTCGTTGCACTGAGCATAGGTGGCCTAGAGAAAGTGTCGTTCAGAGTTTATCTGCAAAAATAAACCGCGAAGCGTACCCGTATCAAGTCCCTGTTGACTGCTGGGTCTTGCAGTTTTAAGCAGAGAAAGCAGAGGCCGCCACCTGATTCCATGCGAGGAAAGAGTATTTGGCATCCGTTATTGACGTTTTGATGACCGCCGCACGGGTCCCTGTTGGTGGCCTCGCGATATGACAGCGGAGCCCGATGAGATGCCATGACGGGGAGTATGCGTAATAGTGAGGAGGGATGTTGAAGGATGAAGAGTAAGTTTGAGGGCTCGGTGTGAAGGCTCGGTGTGAGGGCTCGGTGTGAAGGCCGCGGGTTTGGGGGCACTGAAGTACTGACGACTCGCATTTATAACCCCGAGGCCTGGCGCTAACGCCCGCCTCAGGGACCGATATAGCGGTTGCCTCCAAGCGTTTCAAAATTCGTCGTTAATCTCAACTCGTTGCAGGGAACGCTGGAATTCTTGCTCCAACAGGTTGATGAGATAGATGCTGAGCCCTTATGGCAATTAAAAGCTTGAAGACGTTGCATGTCAACACCTAAGCCAGTGTCAGAAAACTCCATGAATGTCCGCAGACTCCCAGACCTTAGGAACTCAGACGTCCGACGTCTCCAGACAACATGACGATTAAGACTCGCACCGCTCTCCCATGATCGAACAGAACGCCAAGTTTGAATAGACGCATTCGAGATGCACATAGCTCTCATGCAAAACTTTAAAACGGATTAATTCCGCTATCGGGTGGGCACTAGCAGGTGATGGTACATACTGAAATAGATGGAAATTAGACGGTGGCGAGGCTGCGAGAGAAAAGGGTGTACTTGTCGCTGTACTGGATGCTGTCAACTCCCTGTCCAATAGTAACGCTCGCCATGTAGCCGTTGGCCTGAACGTTAACAACTGGGACACTGGAGCATCGCTGGGAGAGCGTGACGCAGGCCGAGCCGATCCTGACGATATTGGGTAGATCTCTACATAGACAATGACCCATCGAACTCACCAGTTCCAATTTATTCGTTTCCCATCCTCCTGTCCTACAAATAACACAAGCCATTCGAAGCGGTCCCCTTTTATGAGGGGATTTGGTTCGCAGGCGTGGGTGCCAAACATGCCTGGTATTGTTTTGTACTGAGTACGGCTCAACACAGAAGAGCCGGAACGGGGACTGCGACACGCCGTGAAGGATACCCACACTGGTTCAGGAGCAGGAGGAACGACTGAGGAAAAGCCAGAGCTCGGAAGGCGATAAGAGGAATCGTTGAACTCCGTCAATGGCGAGCGTTAACAAGACTTCCTTCTCTGCGCCCGCCATCCATCCACCACCTCTCCCTGCTCAAACTCTCCCATTTCCTGTCGGCATCCCCGCATTCATGTATCTTTCTAGGGCCTTTCTTTTCTCTAATCTTTGTTGCCGGTACCGTCCCGCTCTCACCTCCGGCGAACACGGAGCCTCGAGCTCTTAGCTCAGGAAGTACTCGATAGCCTAGGAAGTACTCGATAGCCTAGGAAGTACTCGACCGTTATCCGGACGTCGAGCACGCCTGCGTTGGTCGCCTCCATACTCAGGTGAGCACCGCTGAACCCTGGCTGAACCTCACATATGTTTCTCGACGTTTGCTTGTAGGTGCATGTTCCGTCGGCGTCCCGTACCTGCCTTCAAGTGGCTGCGTGCAGTTCGGATCTTGGCCGATGTCACTGCTGCGATGCAAGCGCGATCCCGGATCCTTCGTTGGGCAGGGCCATCGGGAGAGCTGACAGCAGATTCACCACCGTCATCAGCAATGTCGTACGTCTGCAGCGATGTGTTCGATTTGCTCCAGCATTTTCGTCTCCTTGAATACATTTCTGTAACATGATGTCCCGCCTTAAGTTCCATTAATAAACGTCATACTGCGTTATCCTGTTCGGCCATGCAATGAACATAAGGTATGTATCCGAATTCCGAGGACGTAAGAAGTCAAGCGTTTCGATGGCTCGAATACGGTGGGGAAGGTGTGCATGCGGCCGAGGACGACGTACGACGAGAGCGGTCAGGATGTCGAGAGTGGTCTCATAGACCTACTACTATTCGTCGGACCCACGTAAAGGCTGGCTGGTACTCGGAGTGCGAGGGACGAGAAGGGAAGAGGGTAGCAGCGCAGGGTTTAGAGGCAGAGACCCCCAGACATAAGTATGCCCTCTAGCATTGACTGGATCCACGACATTTTCCAAGGTTTGGCCGCACTACCAACACCCCTACACATGTTTTGTGTTTCCCGCAGCTTTATGTACTAGGATAATGTCGATGATAGGAAAAGAGTAATGACAGGAGCTACGTTCAGTGAAAAGGTCGTAGGACATTGACTGCAGCAATGAAAATCGTCCGGGCAGTTACAAGGTGACTGGCAGGGAGCCAAGGTCAGCGTAAGCTCCCTGAACTCCGGTGTGACGAATTCGAATGCCTGCCGACGCCCCTCTTCGTCTCCTATCTGACTACAAAGGTCGTGGATTAATTCTCGACGCACATTAACCCTGCAATCTCTTGCACTGGGTCGTAGATGTGTCGAAGAAGTCCAAAAGTGAGTTGGCGATGTCCCAGAAGGGAGACCTTTCCGTTTCTGACGTTTAACGGTGTGATTGTTGCAATACTCTCGGTATTCGTCCAAGCGTTCCTGCACCAGGAGCGGCGACAACCAGTTGAAGACATCGCTGATAGAGGGTTAATTCGTTGAAAGCCCAAGACAAGGTTTGCTTGCTCACACATGCAAAGGGTCGTTCGAGTTAAATATTGCGGCGCCGCCGAGAATTACGTCGCGAATGTTGTGACGTTCCCCTTGCCGTAGCCAGGGCCCAAACCTTTCAATAGGCGTATTATGCTTGCTTTGGCCTTGGACCTGGGCCCACGCCTTGAATTCATCTTCCGGTATGTCTGGCGCCCATCACGTCTGCTAGGTGTGAGTCGGCATGAAAAATACATGCGGACACTCGGAACAAACCTGAGTAGTGTTTGGAACTTGAGCATCGTCCCGGTCTCCGATCCCTTATGGTCATCGGGACAGCTACCACAAAAATTCGTGAACTTAGTAGTGTTAACGAGTCTCAGTTCTAGGACTCACCGCCAGGTCTCGGTACGCATATATCGGTAGAGACTGTGTCAAGGTAAGAGCCCGAGATGACGATTTCTCGTGTCCATCGACGTGAACTTTGTGCGTAGGGCCAATACAGTCCAAGGGAACTGGGGGAATAACGCCTTGACATTTTCCAATTCGTGATCGAAGTGGTCTCATCGCTACCCCGCAGTAAGCCAGATGCAGCAGCTTATGTATCTCATTAAGGGGCTTACCGAGTCACCGATATATCTTGGTTGGCCAACCGTTGTCGCACCTGGACGTCTCTCTCCTTGAGGTTAAGAATGGTTTGAAGACGTTTTGCTGATTCTCCGCGATGAGCTTGCACCCGAACGGTAGGAACCCCAAGACGAGCCCGGAGCACTGTGTGCGCAACGAGTATTGAAAGGGGACCCGCTGGACACCAAGTCCAACGAGCTACAACTGCCAGCGGACAAACAGGCGAGCTGGATCGAAGAAATCTACTGCGCAAGATCTATTCGTTAGTCTGGACACCCGCCAGGGCGGCGCTGTGCACAAGGTCATACCTCGTTGCTACTAGTCGTTCGCCTTGTGCGATTGCGCGGAAGGTGTATTCTACTCCTGACCTACCCGATGTGAGCACACGCCAGCCATTCCCACAATCGGAAATTTCACCTGAACGGGTGGGCATGCGAGGAGTTAGCTTCCAAGACGTTGCAGATGGACAGGACGAATGTCAGGGCCTACGAGAGATGAGCACACATGAAATGTAAGTAGAAATGGGGCGAACGCACCTTGAAATGAGGCGACCGAGAAGATACAATGAGTTGTGCACAGCCAGAGGGTTGGAGGATGGGATAGAGCGATGCGTGCGAAGTAGGCGGGGAGACCGTTCGTGATGTCCACCATTTCTAGTCCCGGGCGCCAAACTCCCAAGTCGCAGGCGGAGACAGGTTCAGATGCTCCGTCTTGCCTCCCTCCTGGTGTTCTCAGACAACTTTTCGAAACCTCGTCTTTCGTTAATCTCCCCCGACGGAATGTCTCTCCTCCAACTCTATCATCGCCTGAAACTCAACACACTCGATTTCAATGGTCAGACTGCTCAAGACTACATAGAGACGGTCATCGGAGGCGCAAGGGTTGGTACGTCGAGGACGGGCACGTATGTCATTTTGTTCAGTCTTCACTTCGGTTCAGACCCTTTTCTTTCGAGAACGAACCCGCATTCGCCTGGCACAACTTGGTGTGCTCGCCTGTGGGCGCTCGATTGTCTCTGACGACCTCGAGCCCCCTTTCCCATGCTCATTCGTCAACCTCCAAGCCCCGTCAGCATACTCCCTGGCCACACCATGCATCAAGACACCCAGAGACGCCTTTGTGGCTTCGTGAAGGTGCGAAACCCCATCCGCGGCACCAGTGCTTTGACCGGCTCAAGCGTACAAAAAGAGAGGCTCGCATCCCCATATATAAACACCACCCATCGCACACGTTTCCATCAACTCTCCCCCCTTATCCTCCCCATGCCGAATCACAGTGAGCAGGAGAAAGAGCGCATCCGCGAGCTCACGAAACCTTACCTCCCGAGCAACTTGGCTCAGAAGAATGCCCGATGCGACTGCCCGGGCGGCACTCTGCATCATCATCAAGCCAGCTCTGGGCAGAAAATTTTCGCAAACATCGGCTTGATATTCGAATTTGTGCGTGAGCCTTCGAGCTAGCTTTCCTCTCCCCCGTATCAACTCACGTTTCGATAGTGTCGCGCTCAGCCGCCCTGCAACTTTCACGGTACCCCGATGCCCCTCCAGATGACCCCTGACAGACGCGCCGATATGCTTTCCGAACTGGAGACCTTACAGCCGCCGCCGTATGATGAGCCGGCCAATACGGCACTCTGTCGGTCCATTCGTGACCGAATTCTCGTCACCGGAGACGTCGCTGCGGCCTCTGTATCTGAGCCTCCCACTGCGCCATCCTGCAACCGACTCTCTCATCTTGGACTCCAATCCCTCGCTCGGAGCGGGGCTCGGTCACGGGCGGGGACCACTTCATCTTCCCCATCCAGTTCCACGCGCAGTGTCTCCGTCACTCGTACGGGTGCTACCAGCCATGTCGCACCTCAAACGCCCAGTAGTAACACGTCCTCTGTCTCAAAGGCGCCGGGGAGACCGCGGAGGGATGAGTTCGAAGTCACGGTCTATGGCTATCTCCGCGTACGTCCCATTGACGTTTACTTTCTGCAGATCCTCGATTGATCACTCTGTTGCCCGACAGAACGGTGCTGAGGTCACAACTGCAAAGGCCGTTTGGCATCTCACCGGTAAGAAACAAGTTGACTTCAAGTTCTATCAAGATGCTGTTGCCACAGCGTTCAAGTTTGATTTGCGTTCGAGTGCCCGCCCGAAGTTCGAGTTCTACCTCGCTGTTGGTGATCAGTGGACGGACCGCATCATTCCCAAGGTTCTCATGCGTGGCCAGCCTATCGTTGTGCGTGGTAAAGGAGTTCGCGACATGCCCAACTTCGACCACCTTAAGCTCGTGCTCAACCCTCTCTTCAACCCCAATGATGTGCGCCCACTCAGCACTTTTGCCGATCATATATTCGGCTTTCCATCGGGCCCCCCGCGCACTTCCTCTGGCGTCGAGGCGTCTGGGTCTCGCACCCCCTCCGACCCCACCAGTACGCTCGCCAACATTTTTGGCAGTCCGCCGGGCGTCGCCTTGGATGGCATGCTTCTATCTTCCGGCCCATCGCTCAAGCGCGCGCGCACAGGGGACATCGCGTCGACCTCGCGAAAGGCCTTGAAACCCCCACCGGACGCCCAGGCACGGGTGCGCGCGGCCGCACCTGATGACGTTATATATCTCACCGACGATGAAGACATGACCCCCTCGAAGAAAGGCAAAGGCAAAGGGTGCGTTGTGCCGAAGGGCAAGGGGAAAGTGCGGGCCACTGTCTCAGATGAAATTATTGACCTGACTCTCGAGTAGCACGCATGCACTGTATCGGATCTGTAACTCGAGTTTCTAATGTGCCTGTGACATTTCCCCCTTCACGTTTTGGCCCTCTGCGCTCAGACAATCCACGAGATGCGACAAGACTGGTTCCTTTTTGTCCTCCGTCTTATGGCCAATGTGTTATGGTGGCACTTTCACCGCGGTGACCAAGACTTCTCGATGCCGCAGCATCATCAAGTCTCTCTGCCCTCCACATCGCACTCCCCACCTCCGCCTCTCACTCTACACTGCTCATCATACCTGTCCGTTTATCCCGTGACACAGTTCTCGACTCCAAATCCATCCTCACGCTCTACAACGACCTCTTTGAGGCCCAAGACACCGCTGACACCCTCCGTTGGATCCCGTCCACATCGTTTCCGACACCCACGCCACTTCCTCAGCCCACCGACGCTCCCCCACAACCTCCCTCGAGGCGCAATACTACTTATACCATGCCGACTAAGCTGTCTGGGCCCAATCCCGACCATTCGCATGCTCCTGCACCTACTCGACCACTCCCAAGTCTGGCCATCCCCTCCCTCGAGACGATCCACGATGAGGACAATGCCATTGGGACCGGACCGGCCCCCGCTAGTCCGGTTTCCTCGGACCCTGTACCCAATCTGGACGGTCACGAACGTGGTCATGCCACTGTCCGGAAGCCGGCGGCTGAGCACGCAGACAAACACAGACGCAGCAGCGCGCGACACTTCGGCCACACCCACCGAATCTGTGAACCATACATGTGACAGGCGAACATGTAGGCGCAAGCGAGGCGGATGACACGGTCATGGATGAAGTGCGTGATGTTTCCGTCACGAACTCTGCGCTCCGCGACGAGATTGAGCAAGATCCTGGCCCCCAACGAGGACACAGGCACAGTGATGCGCAGCAAGCGCAAACGACAAGAGCGATTGTCAGTGTCGACAACGAAGTGCGCGAAGACTTTGACGAGCGAGACACAGGCGGAAGGTGTTTCTGGAGGATCTCGTCACTCAGGGCATCCCGAACCGGCTCCTCCCGTTACGCCTCTGAAGACGCGTGAGGCGGTCGCGAGTACATGGCAGACGAGAGGTCGGAAGAGCAGGGCGGAGGCTTGGCGTAGGGCATAGCTAGAGGCAGACATCTTCTTAGTGACTCGGATCGTCATGCTGTTAATATAATGGCAACTGAGATGTTCAGAACATATTTGTTGTGCTTTATCCTGAAATATCCTCAAGATTATTGTATAAGACTCGCATCCCAATATGTGATACAAAGGTGTGCTTAATCTGGTTTAAGAGAACATTATACAGGATACACATGAGTTAATGTATTTGGATTATCGGCATCTAATTCATCTTCTGCTGCTAGAGCAAGACACCCATCCCCGGACCTGTTTCATTGGGCATTCCCGATGTGGGGCAGTGCAACCTATCTTTTGAAAAAACAAACCCATCAGGTAAGATATCTAGTTGCGATACACTCGCTTGCGAACCCTCACAACGCAGTGGCTGATGTTGACTCGCCGTCGACGTTGTTGATCCCATGCCGCACCACCAGCTTTCCTTGAGCGCCTTGAAGAGAGCCGAGGAGCATGTCCCAGGTATCGCAGATACCGTGGATACCGCGGTCCAGTTCAATCCCGCAGAAACTCGTCGCCCACGATGTAGCACGTCACCACCACGCCGGGGCAAGCACGAACATAGCGTAGCTCTCGTGGGCAAGCTCGAGGCTGCGCACCTCCTGCACACTGAATTCGACCACATGCGTAGAGTCCGCGGAGGAGGGGGGGTTTCGGGTGTGTGGAATAGCGCTGGAAATCGAAGGAAATGAAGTGGGTGAGAGATCCTTACCTGAAGCCGATGAAGCGTGCGGTGCTCACGATCGCGGTGTGGACCAGACGAAATTGGGCCACCAGAAAGATGGGGAGTATGACACGTTAGCACCGAGTTGTTCCTATCTGATAATAGAACAAAGGTACGGTGATCACCCCTCCTGGTCGGGTCCGTAATCTCTTTGGCATTCCTGCTCGTCTTTGTTGCAAGCGTGACAGAGGCGACGAAGACAACAAGGATGTACCCCCAAGGTGGTTATCTCGCGTCGGGGGGGCCTTGAATTCGGTACGCTCCATAGATGCTGCACAGAAAAGGCGGTTGGTTCAAGCAGGAGAAAGGATGCTAATCGTTACCAACCGTGGGCAGCCCGTGTGTTCGCGAGATACCATGCACGCGAGCAAGCTTCATTGTGAGGCTACGCAATTACCTGGAGGAATTGGGAAGGTATCAACATTCAAAAGCAATGTAATTTCCGTGGACGAAAGTGACAACTTACATCGAGCCGCCGGTCGGAGCCAAATCTCTAGGCGTTCCATCCTCTCTCTTCTCGCCTGCTCCTCGCTCTCGCATGCTTCCCTACCATGACCTATCAAGAAGAAGCGGTGGCAAGTCAGTATGTATCATGGTGAGCAACAATGGCGAGCGACGAACTCCAAACATGTCTGAACGTGTTCACGTTGTTGTCCATTGCTCGACACGTTCTTGCCCTATACATCACAGCTAGTCCAATCGCCCGGTGTTCTAGCCCAGAGATCATATTTGCTGCCCGAATTCTAAAACGAGTTAAGATTGAATCCCGCCTGGTCATGAATGAACTCCTGCAACACAATGTCTGCGCCGCGAAGCGGCTAACTTTGGAGAAACTTAATGAATAACCTCGGCAGGAGGAGCCAGTAGGGTTCATGATTTGTGAAACCGGAAGTTGGAGAAAAATAGCGGTGTGAGTCACAGTCGCTCGCTGGGGTGGTAACAAAGGTGAGCTGTTGTCGCATATTACATCTTCAGGCTAGTAAGCACGCACCTCCACCCGTCACTCCTCCATTATACTCCCACTACTGCAGCTCCTCTCCTCGGCATAGTCATCCATGGTGGCTTAGGCGCGGTATACAGGAGCTGGAGTGGGCGGAAGAGGGACCGAACCAAAGGACAGGCTCGAGGACGACGAGTGCACCGTCGTAATCAGCAGGGCACGCACCACGCGCCATGGATCACCTAAGCACTCTAAATTTGGCAACAAGTTCCCGCCCTCCGCCTGCGTCCTCCGTGACTTGGCTCCCTGCCTTTGACTTTCGGGCATGTCATTAAGCCAATCAGTCGGGCACCGCAAGACAAAATCGTGATTGTAAGCATCTTCTTCCAGTCGTGTATGCAACCTTCGGATGGGAAGGGGTTAGTGTGGGTGAAACTGCGTACCAGATCGATCCGTTAAAGTGTTGAAGTGGTACGGGGGTTGAGAGTGCCCCTTAAGCAACGGGCTCACAGCTTCCTCGAGAGGCCGAGAGGGCTAGCTCAAAGATATTGTCGATGTTTTAGAGAGCTCCCAAAGGGCGTCGTGGGGGCCGACTTTCCCGCTCACCCCGGGTGCTGGCATGCACTCTCTTCCGATAACGTGGAGATACAAACTTGGGTGCGCTCCCCTCCACCTCTGTGCAAATGCGCCAAGGCTAATTCGAGGAGAATAGATGCCCCACTAATCCCAACTGCTAAACGACGAAAACCCACTCGAGAAAGCTCCACTCAGAAAGATGATTTGGTTCCACTGAGGACATTGCGGGCGTTGTCATTTTGTCATTGTACGTCTCCCATCGGTGTGTTGGCTATCCTATTTTTTCTGCGCATTCATTTGCCCTCGTCTCGTCCACAATCCGCATGGTCAGCGTGATAGACCATATCACCCTCTGGGCTCGCTTTTTCTTCCATCCTCCGTCTTGTACTCTTTCTCGGTAGCATGTACTAATTTCTGTACGTTTGCGTTAGGTTTGACTCAACCATGCACATAATGATTGTGCGATATAGACATCAATGACTATCTACTGAACGAACGAACATGCGGCGACGACATCAGCGTGCCCCAACGAACGCCGAACCTTGGCATCCCGAGTTTGGGGGGCCGGAGCTCCCATAAGCCAAACCCTCCTCCCACAACAACCAGGCTATCATGAGCCCTATAGTCGCGTTCAAGTGCAGCAAGATGGATGAAGAGCATGGCGTGGAAGGGGCCGCCTTAAGGAATACCGTTTTTTGGATGCGCTAGGTTCTGACGATAGGAACGCGGCGGTGCTTCAACTGCTTGCGGTATGTCGTGTGCGATTCGCGTAGCAATGGGCGCGCTTGACTGAACTCCGGTCACATGCTCACATCTTGTTTACGATCTCAGTTGGGTCGTCCTCTGCTGCGTACGTGTATTCTTCCACTTGGACAAGACCACTTTCTTATATAAAGCTCGTTCCTGCAGCACCACAGGACTCGGAGAAAACCAGCATGCCCAAAGTTTCCCGCGTCCGTAGCGCCAAGTCCACAAGAATCATATCTCCCTTCTGTCGTCGTTCCCCTGCTCCTTTTCTTCCTCCCGATATGTCTATTGATCACGCATCGGCGCTTCGTGAACCTTCGACTCCTGTGGAGCGGTTCATATCCTCACTATCCAACGTTGGAGGAAGAGGCTACATCGACGTATCTAAGGCCACAGGCCCAGGCGCTGACGTGGTTATCGTGTTGAAGGTTTACGTCGACATCAACTCGGTGCGTAATTGCTTTCATCTTTCTCGGTCTTGCTGGCTGAAATCGTGCGCAGGGGTCGTGTGAGAGTGTTGCCGCGGCTCTTCCAACTTACGTCTTGGTCGTCCAGGCCGAGGCTCCTCTACCGACCGGCGGAATACACACAACACGCATAGACTCCTGGACTGGGTTAGCAGAGGCACCCGAGGCACCTCTTTGGATAACAGGTGTACGCGCTCAATTTCATTGCCCTATTCAATTCACGGAGACCCTCGGATGTCTGCATGCAATGGTTTCCGCAATTGTCGTGGGGCCTGAACGACGCCAGGGAGACGCCTGGTGGAGATTTTTGAGGTTCATCAGAAACGTGCAGGTCAGTCGGTGTTTTGCTACTGTCAGAGGTGCTTCATCTGAGCTTCTGCAGGAGGCATACCGCACACCTCCCCGCTTGTCAGGCAACGAGCGACCTCGTCCATCCCCCCGTCCTCGCCGTCTTAAGGCCGATGTCCATGATTCTACTGGTGTGCTGGTCAAGGTCAAGGTGGTTGACGAGACGGACCTACGGATTGAGGGTTAGGCAGACGACCTACAGGGAACTACGATGTTATCGAGCACATTACTATGCTGTTGTGACTTCTCCTGTCCGCCCACGGTAGATGCATGCACGTATGGCATTGAGATGGGTACAAATAGAGGCACATGAATCCTGGAAGTCCTCGATGGGCATTGCTGGACAAGATGCTTTCAATCTGCATATGGAAAGCACTGCCTTGCACACTCTCTCTTTCAGCACACCTACCACATCCAACAAATGCTTTGCGAGCAGCATGTTGTCCTGCATCGCCGTAGGAACTTCAACATTAGCGGTGCCTTGCTTGAGGACAACTGGATGGGCTAATGTCGCCACGCATGCACAAAACCGAGTACTTCGCGGTCTCGTTCGCTCACGTTCGTCACTGTTCTATGTACTCGCAATTGCTTGCTCATCAGTATTACTTGGGGAGCAGAACGGCGGGTGCCCCGCCAGCTCGACCGGTTCTTCTCTTGATGGAGCCATTTGTATGGACCCGTGATTCATGAATATTTGCACAGTGTCGTATCAGAAAGTTCCAATTACTTTAGGTGTAGAGAAAGTGGTCTAAGGTACCGTACAACTTCAGCTGGACATGGTAGTTGGGAATGAAACGATGCGCCCCTCTTTGCCACCCCCAGCAAGCTCAATTACACCCCAAATCCCTACCCCTTACTCAACAACTCTGTCGTACATCAGATGAGGAGAGGAGTACGGAGCGGACCTTGGTCATCAAAGCTAGCTTAAGCCTAAACCGAGTGGATGAAAGGTCGATGAAAGCCATCTTGCCGCAAGAGAGGAGCGCGGAGACGCGGAGCCTGGCCGTTCAAAGCTACCGTAAGTAGCTTCAGCGCAAACCGAGTGGATGAAGGGTTGGTGACGAGCGTCGAGCAGCCACGGAGCCAACAGGGTAAATCATCACGTGTACCGGTAGAAACCGGGTTCTCGCCCATCACGTGCCACAGCCATCCCAGAGCGCTATGGTAAGAACCGGAACCGGTCGGTGCCCGGGTTCTGTACAACTTCGGCCAGGTGGGCGACGCATATCGTCAACTGGGGCTGTTCGGCTGTACCCTCAATGTCGTTCCGTGCGAGGGGTTTGGCCGAACCTACAATGTCATGACAATGGTCATAACGGATACTGTTGATCGACGTCCATTCCGGCACAGAGCGCTCGCAAGGCAGAGTGGTAGGGGAAAAGGCTGTCTGTTGGAGCAATACGGGGGGGGTAGATAGTCCAACGTTCGGGCGTGGGGCATTTTCTGCACTTGTTACACGCACATTAACCCCCGAGACAGTGACTCTGAGTGAGTACTATTAGTGTCAGCCACGCCCGAGACCCAACCAGACGGGGCATACCAAGGACAACGCCTGTCCGCCTTCTGTGGTCGTGCAATGTTCCTTCCCTCCACCGCACTTCCTTGAGCTCGGGTGCGCGCCATCTGACCGTCCATCGCCCTTCCTCATCCTTTTACATGCACCGCGGTCCGTTCCCCAACATCAATCCTATCGCGCCGAGGCCCGAGAGCGTGCTCCGCGGTCACCAGCCCCGGCAGCCATCAACGCAACACCATCTCTTCTTGAATCTCTTGCCGGTCTCACTCTTTTATGGATGCCTGACGTCTCATTCTGGTTATTTCCGTGAAATTCGTGCTTTGCTCCATGGAAAGAACAGCAATTAAAGGAAGGGAAGAGTAGGGGGTGTGGTCTGGTTGCGGATAAGGAGTCGTATCAGGTACATCGTTATTCTCCCATCCCGCATTACATTATTACTCCCATTTTACGCCGTGAACACACCACGATTGAATCATCATGTATCTACGAATGCACGTCAACACTGGGATGGTCTACTAGACCAAATGTTGACTCGCATCCGATTCGGTCCATCTCCTGTCCCTCCTCGTTTGTAGACCATGTTCCGACTTCTCACCGTCAATTACCCTATGTGTGGTCTCCCCATCCCCCGGAGTCACAGCACCCTATTAACTGAGTGCCCGCCATCACCGGGTCGACCGTGCACTCTGCCACAGGGGTTGTCCTCGTCAAGCTCTACATATCTGCTTTCTTCTGGCATCTCGGCATCTTGAGTCCTGTATACCTGGGTCACTACCTTCGTATTGCATTTGTCACTTCCTGGGTTGTCGGTTGCCAAGTCGGACACAAGCGGCACGAACCGAGCCCTAGTGAGTGTCCTTCGTCCTCCCCTGCCTCATATTCCTCAGGCTCAAGTTAGCTAGATGGGCGCACACCGTCGTCACCCCATATGCCGCGCGTTTTCCACACAGCGGCCTGTATTTGTTTTTCTGCCAGTTTCCTACTATAAGATGTAACACAGTCAACGTTTGAAATATAGATATGCATGTCCAATGTGTTGGACACTGTTTTGCGTTCCAGTCACAGGCTGAGCTATGTAGGTGCTCCGCTACTCCTACTGTTGAGTCCCGTTGTGTTCACCCGCTCCCGGGCCGCACATAGTCTCTGGTATTCGCGCAAACGGCGAGCATGGACTAGTCTTACTAAAGCGCCGTAGAATATACCCAAGCGTTGTTATCATTCGGTATGGCTTCAATTATAGTAAGCCTGCGACGGTGTGAGACACTGTAGGACTAGAGCGCAACATGGTGGGGTCTTGGCGCCTAACTTCCGCCGGCGTCGGTGGCGAAACACACGCAAAGTCAGGCTGTTGTTGCCTCACCTCACTGTCGTCTTCGCTTGCTCCTTAGAATTGTCCGTATCCCCCTCAGTTGTCCATATCCCTCTCAATTGCGAATATCCGTGCTCAACTGAATCCTCGCTCAGCCTTATCCTCGACATCCTCATCCGATGACAAGTGCGGCCAACAACATAATCAAGAGGGTGGCGGTACGACTCTGAATATGTTTTGGCATGGTGCCGGGGCGGTATGAAGATCGCGGTAGTGGCTATAGGAGAAAAAGTGAGATGATCTATTTTTTTTCCTGCTGTGATCCACCCGGAGATTGATGCGTTGCGTCCTACCAAGGCCTCCCGTTCTTCATAGTTGTATGAGGTTGGAATTCCGCTACAATCGATGCAAACCGACTCCATGCTGCCCTATATTCGATCTAGCGATGAGGAACGTCCTCTTTTTACCTGTTTTGCACCGTTAACGCACGAGAGGTGCCCGCTGAGCCCGGTGTTGGCCAATCCACTCGCTCAGCATCGTTGACGTGATCCCGGTGTATACGAAGAAACGTGATGCTAGGGTAGAAATCGTATGTGTATGGCTCATCCTCCGTCGCACCCCCATCCTATTCTAACTGTGGTAAATGTTGCACTTCCGACTGGTGAGTTCCGCGATCTGTGACGTGGGGTTGTCGACATTCAATCATTCTCGTTCCCCGACAGATGTTCGATGCCTCCCCGATTTACTCCTAAGGTAATCGCGACATTCATAACCGCCCAGAACCTAGTTGATCTTATGTCCAATAGCGCTTGCCCTCATCTAGTAACCTGTTCGGCGTTCTCAGGTAACCGTACTTAGATCTCGTTAGACCAGATCCTCCGCAACTCAAGGTTGTTTCGCGTTCGCTGTGCTCGCAGCTGATTCAATCTCCCTGCCGCATTCAAAGTGAGGGTTATTGGCACAAAACAAGCATCACTATAAAGTACGTACATTTCTTGATGGCGTATCTTTCCATCTTAATTTACCTCCTGTTACTCCTCTTTGACCCGCCTCTGCTTCTCGTCCGACTTCTTACTTCACACCCAGTCTAGCGTCAAAGGAGCTATGCCCTCGTCTACCTCAACGTGCTCTGCCTCCAGGACGCTCAACCTACTCACGGCCCCCGCCAGCAACTTGTCGGATCCGATCGACTGCCCTGACCCTGTGGAGCTCCCAGTAGGGCCATATGCCCTCGAAAGTCCTGTTCAACCCAAGGGTGCTCCTAATGACGAAGTGGAAGTCGTTCGCGATATGGACGAGGAGGCAACAGACGAGGAGGATCAGGTATTGGATGATGATGAGAGCGATACAGAAGAGGTTATGGAGGTGATTAGCGTGGTGCAAGCCCAGGAGACATTCCAACCAGGCTCCACGCCGATGAAGGGCACGAAGCGGTACCTCGGTAGGTGGTCTTAACTCTGCATGTGCTTTCCCTCATGTTCACCGTCTATTTTGACAAGCATACAACATGATAGGCGTCATTGAAGTAACGGACCAAACCACCCACCACATTGTCAACGTCGAGTTTCATGACAGGTCCATGCGCTCTGGATACCACTTCACGGATCGCTTCCGGTACGACATTGCATCTCTTGGAGAACGTGGCGCGGTATACGCCTGTCAGCCCACCACAACGTCTCCTGCACACGTCCTGTACAAGCCTTATGGGACCTGGACCTCTCACTTGGATTGGACTTACGAGTTGCATGGCAACACCCGTATACTTGGGGTCGCTGCAGGCGGCTTGCCCCCGACAAAGTCCCTCCGCAAGGTCATGGACGTCGACGTCGAGGGTTTGGGCAATGTTGTCATCGCGACCAGTGATGGCGAGCTCATCTTTCTGACGGGCAGCGGCGTAGAGCGAGCGTGTCTAGCGCTGCCTGGAACCTTTGTGACCATGGTGGCAGGGAGGGAGTGGGTATTCCTTGTTACACGTGACGGAAGTACAACAACAGACGGCTTGCAGAATTTGGTGGGGCGCCTAATCAGATTCGTTGACTTCTGTGCGTTGCAAAGGGATAGCCTCCCGGTCCCGAAGAATCACATTCTCAAATGGGTTGGCATCACAGGAGAAGGGGCAAGTCTCCAGCGCTTCGAACATGTTGCACAAGCACTAAGAACTTATCCACAGGTACCCGCAATCTACGACTCCTCTGGCGTACTGAATGTGATGCCTCATTTCCGGGCATCGCTCTCGGCGATGTGGATGCGCGTTCTGCACACAGGACGTCTCGAGGGGGGTACCGGCTATGATAGATCCTATTGGCCTGTCGGTGTTATTGGCGATACGTTGTTCTGCCTGATCCTCAAGGGACGACAGGAGTTCCCTGAATTCCCTCGACCGCTCATTCAAGAACTTCCCATTCGCCTCCCATTTAAGCGGATGGACTCTCAGGAGGGACGTCTGGAGGAACAGTAAGTTGTGCTGTTATTGACGTAATGGTTATTCATTGATAGTCTTACTCAGAGTTGCCCGCGAGACTCTTCTCTTGACTATCATTTGTGATAGCCTCAGAGACGATACCTCATCCACACAGGACCTCGCTGAGCGCGAGCTTGCTGTTGATAGAGCGCTAATCCAACTCGTCCAGCATGCCTGTAGGAGCAATCATCTTGCGCGGGCCCTTGACCTCACCTGTTTCCTCCGCCGTGCGTCTTCCTTCGATGCCGCCGTGAAGGTCGCCAGCTTTTACCACCATACCGCTCTCCAGGAAGTTATTGAGCGCCTCAAGGACGAACGTGAAGCCTCCAATCGCCACTCGCCCTTAGTCCCGGCTATGCAGCCTCTCACTGCAAATACGCGGTATTTGCATGCAAATGCTCAGGACACGCATCCGCCTCCCTTATCCATGCGGTTCGTACCCAAGGCGGTCCGTGGACCACCTTCTGCGGGAAGCTCGGCCCAGAAACGACCTGCCCACGATGACCACGTCTACCCTGGTGCTAAGCGACTCGCAGCTCACGAGTCTGCGCCGTCCGCCATTGGAACACCTAGGACTCATCTTCGTGAGTGGTCTGTGACCATTTATTGGTGTGTGTGGGGTCGTTGATTTAACCTGCAGAGAGCAACCCCTTCTTGCGCAAGCCAGTGAAGAAAAACACCGAGTCCAAACTCCCTCCCCACTGAACGGAACTATGGGCGAGCCCTCAAGCTGCGGGGAACGACTCAACAAGGAGAAACAGACGTGATAGAGCTGCCGAGGTGGAAACGCGAGACGAGTATTGCAGTGGTGGGGTAGCAAGTCTGAGATTTTGGATAGTATGGCGTACAGTTGACCGTTTGGTCACTGTGCATAGTAGGCGATATACAGTGCTTCGACTTTTTTAATATGGTGTCAAGTTGCACGATACGTGCCTCGAGTCTGTCTGGTCATTCTCTGGGCCGCTGGCACCGTACTTTGGCCATGACGGCTTCCGTAGCCTGGGCCGCCCCTGAGCCTCAAGCGCCTGACGAGCTCCTACCGAATTTTGGCTCCCACTGGTGCTTACACGCCCTTGCTTCTGACCGGCCACGTCATGTTCATGCAGTTTCGTCCCCGCCGTTCCTTCACTATGTATACTGGGTTCTCGTGGACGATGCCTGCAAACATCGACCTCTAAAATCACGCCACGCGAAGACCTTCGAACACAAATCCTTCGACCCCTCCTATAGCTCGGGCGGGAGGAGCCTCAGCCTTAGGTCATAACGACGGGGGGAGAGCGCGTACTGTGAGTTTCATTATCAGAACAGCTAAAGTTTTACTGATCCGTCTATACCCACTGCTACGGCATCGAACCCCATCCCGTTTGAACCATGACAACATTCTCCAATTAAACACGCCTTCATTCCTCCGGAGGGTATCTGTTTAGACGAAATCCCACAAGACCTCAAGTCGCCGTAAGCCTCTCAGACCTTTTTGACAATGAAGAAATTGAAATGGACCCAGGACGTGTACGTACTCAAGTCTGCGATTCTGGTTGCGGTCGGTCCCGCGGAGTCTAGACATCGATATTTCTGACAGCACGTGGCTTTGCGCCACTCGCCGACTTGTTATCAGGAACTCGCTGTCTTCCCCCCCTCTCCAATAACCAGTCTTCATGATGATCGACGTCCTTGAAAGTAAGAGGTGTTTGCCAAATACTTGCAGCAACTCGCCCTCGCAGGTTCGTCGTACTGACTTCCCTGATCCAATCATGGGAGCCTCTTCTGATCGCGGGCATTCATAGAACGCAGATGTCGCGATGCAGAGTCCAAGCAGGCTACCGTCGAGACGGAGGGTCTTGAACGCCAAAAGAAACATGGCGACGCCGCCATCGACTGAAGTTCGCGGAAGCGATGACACGCTTGCTCGGACCCGCCTTCAAGACCATCCCTATCAATGCCACCAATGGCGGGGGCGTAAGGTGCTCGGTATACCTCAGCATAACGTGTATCACCGCGATGACCTCTGCCAATGGCGTGTCATGTCGCTTGTTTAGGACGAGGAGGTTTCAGGAGGTGGGTTTCGAATCCACCTTGCGTCCCCTCTCGAGTGTGGTGCTGACGGCTTGCTAGGGATTGAACTGGGGGGCTGAAGTCAACGTCTTGCACAAGAACGCTCGCTATAAGGGCGTTCCAGCCTATGGTCAGTTTAGCTCAAAAACCCAAGGAACTGTGTGTAACCAAGACATCGTTCATAGACTGCGAACAGTACCACCCACCGCCACATGCATCCGAATTCCATCGCCTGACGCTACTCGCGTTTCTGACTTCTTCCAGCGTGTTCTTGAAACTCGGGAACACCAGTGCTGCCGCATACGTGCGCAACCTCAGAAACGACCTAATCAGGAACCTTCCGTCCAACAGCGACCAGTACGTCCTAATAGACCATGAGGAGCTCTCTTCCGTTGTAAGCTGCTCCTCCTTCTTTGCTCGGGCCCATGCTGATCCTGCTACCCCGCAGAAGGCAGGCTGTGCGGCGGGCAGCGCTCTGGCACGTCTGAGGTATACAAAGACCTCTGGTGTCTCGACCTCGCGTGCATGGACGGCTGGCGCGAGCTTGCCTTACTCGCGACCGTTCCTGAACTTCCAGATGGCCGTGCACAACGGCAAGGCGTACCTATTCCGCGGCGCCCCCACTTCGACTACTTCGATCTCGAGCGCAAGCTCTGGGGCCGCTCACCATGCACTTCCTCAACGCGCACGGCGGGCGCGTGGAATGGCCGTACTCGGAGACCCTCGCGGACTAAGGCGCGTGGGTCTCCGGCGGCCTGCTGTATGTCTTCGGGGGCCAGTACGCACTTGCGATCGGGTGCAACCTGTTTGCGGCGCTGGATATCGCGCGCCGGACATAGCCGCTGAGTGGGACGCCTGATTCGCTGCTCGCGCAGTACGACGTGCCGAAGCAGCATGGGATGTGGGCCGACGGGCGCGAGGAGAGTGCATATATGATGTACGGAGGATACCCGTTTCTCCATCAATTCCTTTATCTCTGTCGGTCTCGGTGCGGTATAGTAGTACTTCATACCGTACGCGGTGCCATCAGCGCCGGACGTTGCTCTCCATACTTGTCTTCAAGCAGTCGTCCTCCCCGCCTTACATATACCCGTGGCCCTCCAGGCTAGTTAGCTCAGCTTCCCCCGACCCCTGTCATCTGCCAATACGTCCGACGATGTGCAAAGAAATCAACCTTCGCCCAGCGCAGAGACGGTTCCCGCACTCCCTGGTGCCCCTACCCCATGGCCTCCACCCCTCTACCACGGGCGGACCGCAACCGTGGTCGGGACCGCTACTTACGGCTCGCGATGCGACACTCCATCCCGCCACTGTCCCGATCGTCCTGGTCGTGGCCGAGAATCTCTTCGTCGTCGGGACTGTACACTGCGGACTGGTCGCCACTCTCCTCCCGCCGCAGTACTATACACTGCGGACTGGCGCCACTACATCGCGCGCTCGCTGCCGGACTCTAAGTCTTTCCCCCCCTGGTGCGCGCGAGGAGCGCATGTCCCAGATGCATGACATTAATGAATGAGGTGCATTTGCTGTCCTAAAGACCTTCTCGGACATCATCATCTCACCGCGTCACGCATGCTCCGGGGCTAGGGAATCATCAGTGGTTGATTGAGGATTACGTGCAGATCTACTCTGGCGTCGACCATAAGTAGTTTCATTCCTTTCCACCGGATGGTCTTAACTATCGGAGGGGGATGTCGCTTGTCTCAAGATAAGCAGCCGCGTATGTGTTGTGCTATGTCAGAATATGCGAGTGTTAGCTGACGTCGTGTCTTTCATGGCTGGCCGGCACATGAGTTCCTCCACACTTGCATGGACTTTATATCACCGGTGGACTGTCAGGATCAATGCGCGCCAGCGTCGAGCGAGTCGCCTATAAAATGGCTAACCATGGTATCCTGCTTCGCAGGGATGCATTTTACAAGGGGTGGGTCGCGTCTTTCAGCACTCCCATTCGTTCTCTGGGCTAATGGGTTCACTTTCTAGTATTTAGCGCCGGGAGGAGACCCCCCTGAGGCCTGAGATGTTGAGTACGAACCCGCACGTTGAGAGAATTCCGAAGTGCGCACTTTCCGCTCATTTATTTCTACTGGCGAGTTGCGCGGTTGACCTTCCGCGATCGCCCCACGTAGATTGCTATTGGATGGTTCGGTTGCTCCGCATAATATTCTGGCCGGTAGCACTCCATACTTTATACCGCGATGAAGCCCATTCATGCGGTTCGCGCGTCTTGGCCCCCCTCTGGAATCTTTACGCAAGGTAGCCCCATCTTGAACGCCCCACCGGCGGCACGACGTCACCCAATGTGGCGAAAGGGTTGGACACTTCTCAACCGGAGCTCGGCACTGTTGGGATTAAGCCATCACAAGCTCGCGGTCGTCGAGCGACGCGGAGTATGCGCCGTCTGGCATGATCCGCGCCCAGTCAGATGCGCGGATAATGCAACAGCTGGATGACGGTGGTAGCCAGAGGGACGGTTCAATATGTGATGTCAAGATTAATGATAGGGCCACTCAGAAGCAACTGTTATGCCATGTACAGTTCAGTCGCAGGATACGTAGTCGCATATGATGTATGTATTGTTACCAGCTCCTTCAACCACAAAATCCTTCAACCACAACTCATCCTCCAACTCCAGCCCGACATCGCACCTACACTGCGGGCATTTCCTCCACCGAATGTTGTGGTATGCTGTGCGGGTAAGGGCTGGCCTAGACCCCCCCACCTGGAGGAATCTATCACCAGCCTCACTCATAGTCATCGGTCTGTACTGTCGCATCTTCGAAGGAGGCGTCAGATTCCAACTCATCGTCGCTGGTCTGTATCCCGATGTCGCGGAATTCTACAGATGGGCCAGTGTCCCATGCACCCTCCTGGATAAAGAACGGCCCGTCTTCTTGGATTATGGGGAGAACAGCCACCCCGTTGTTCCCGCGTGGAAGGGCTCCTGGGGTAAAGTAACAAGGATCGAAGTACGCCATTTGGCTAGGGGAGAGGGGACCCATGTCGTTCGTATCTAAGGTGGAGAGAATGTCGGTAAGGGAAATCCGTTCGGGTCCATAGGTCCGAAAGGGGGTGAAGGCGGGCTCGGCACCCACGAGGTCCCAGATAGTTGCGGGAGACCAACCAGCCGGTGGCACTACCCAAGAAGCGCCGGGGCCAGGGATGAAATGGGGAATCGGGAGGCTTTGCAAGTCGGGCGTCGTGCTGAGTAGCGAGAGCAATACTCAGGGTCCAGGTAGTCACGGGTTACCAATCTACTCACCAGTTTGGATGTAACCGCAACAGCGCGGTTACCAAAGATCTGAGGCCCGCCATGTGTACGACAACCACGAGACAGAGGGAGCGGTGCGGACAGCAAGAGGTGAACAGGCAGAGTAAGGGAGATGTTCGGAGAGCGAGACGATAGTGGGAATAGCGATAGAACCGAGAGAATGGCGAGGAGGGTCAGTACGCGACAGGGAAACGTCACTTGGGATCTCGGCTGCCAGTTGGATGCAACAGGCGGCAAAGGGGACCAGGTGCCTAGGGACGTCGTGTAAAGGCCGGGGAGCTGGAAACGGTGAAGTTAAGAAGGCGTCCGAGGGCGAGGAGAGCATGAAGGGACCAAAAAGAGAGCGCACCTCGTGAGCAGTGGGACCTGCAGAATTCCTGAAAGCGCAGAGATAATGGTCAGTGTGGGGAAGGGGGGCAGGAGAGCGACAACGCACTTACGAGCCTCAAGTTACTGAAGCACTGGGGGTGCTGATGATTCGGGCGAGCACTATGAGTATTACAGGTGGCACTAGTTGCGAGTCGGAAGGAGGACGGCCATTCTTGCTAAAGTTCTGCGGCGTCTACAATTTGAGGCTACTTCACTCACAGCATGGTTTGCCGAGCACTATATTATCACAATAAGTTATACTTCATGCAACGAATCGCAGAAATAAGAATAACTATACCAGCAAGTAACTGCAACAGCCGCGGCCACCGCCGTGCCCGCGGTTTCGGGGCACATTAAGTCATGGGGAGTGAGACATAGCGGAGTCGCCTGGGAGATGGAGAACAGCGAGGAATGAGGCCGGGCGGAAAGAGCACATTGGAGACCTGGAAAAAAAGGGGGGAAGGAGTGCACGGGCGACGAGACTCTGCTCGTCTCGTCACTACCCCTGCACGGAGGGTGAAAGAAACGTGGGCAAGTCACCAGATCTACATATGGTGTAGGTGCTGCTCACCTGAGTGTCTGGACATTTTCATGCCTGTTCTCCGGCCACCGCATGCCCTTGCATCTATTGCATGACAGGAAGCTTCATGTGCGAATTGGCTTCTCGGGCACAGAGTCCCAACGTAACTTCCGAGGTGGATGGGCTGTAAGGGGGTTGGCCTTGAAGACGGAGACCACCTCATGCAGCTGCTATAGCAAGAAGGAGCGAGGGCACAGCGGGAAGAGGTGAAAGACGGCAGACAGGGTTAAGCAAGTCATCGCGATGGACGACTTCGGTCGCAGTGTCAACACGGGCGTCTAGGCTGGATAACGAATCCCTTTCGAACGGCCCATCTCCGCACCCTTCCACTCGTTTCCCCGCCTATGCCTTTCACGTGCACTCCACAATGCCTTTGACCACCTATCTCGAGCTTTTCTGTGCAGCGCTATCCTGTGAACCTCCTGGACTGTCCAAGTCCACGTCCGAAGGGACCTGCCTCAACCCCCGCAAGATTCATCCTATTACTAGACGCGTCGTGCGGCGCCAGTGACTTATGGCACTGTCGATTCGGCTCTAGGTTGTTCAGTCGATGCCTCTCGTACGTCGCTTTCCGATTATGCGCTACTCCAAGCTATAGAAATGCTGTTGTGAGTGCACTCTTCGCTGTCTTGACCGTAGACAATATTTGCTTACAGCAGTATTATGTGTGTTATCGTACATGCTGGTCCGCTGTGGGGCCTCATGAACAAGTTCATATCCATGAGTGTATGGCATATTAAGACGTTCCCCCCGAGGCCCTCCTCGAGGCTCGAAGGGACCAGATCCATGATGTTTGATCGGGCCACCGGTACGTACCTCTACCCCCTCACCGAGCCACGTGTAGCTGCAAAGGCGATGAACACTCTTCGAGTAATCCTGGACTCCACATCGAAGAGACTCATCGTGACTAGGCGCAGTCATGCGCGTATTGAAACCTTGGGGTGGATGATACGGATTCTTTACCTGATTATGTAGTATAACGGCTAGTATCATAACTATAATGCTTTCATTCAATTCCAGGATATTGCCTGCTTTACATTGCACTCGCGCGGCTCGTTGGCTCTGTCAACCGATAAGTTTATGGCGAGGGTGCGAATACTGCCAGGTACTAATGGAAACTATTTAGAACGCACCAACGTCAATCTTCTCAACATAACCGTGGATTTAATGATCAGTGGATGGGAATTCCTGAAGGGCAGTGTACCCGAGTAGTCTGCAGTTCAGATACGTCCGCTCCTCCATCATTTGGTGTGCAGGGCTATGTTCTGACTTGCATTCCCCGTCGTGCTCGTTGACGCTTGATACGTCGTCGGCTCTCGTCAACGGGCGTTGTGCTGACCAGATCACTGTGCTTCTTGGATTGTACAGGCGGATAGTCACCGTCATGAGCGGCATATCCACACCAATCCCAACCATGAGGTCACCTTGGCTAATGTCCACACTGGTAAGCTCCATGAAGTCACGAATGGCTATTGACGGTTCTTAAAATTGTGCGCCGGCCCATCAATCGATTTGCGATGGGGACCTGCAATTGGTTTGATCCTCACCGGGTAAATTTTACAGACTTAGCACCCAAAAACTTGGACATTGATACCGTTCAAGTTTCAGCACCACGTCAGGGGAGAACATGCAAAGGTCGCCAACGTAGGCCTCCCCAACATGGATGTATCAGGCAAAGTGGTTGTCACGCGAATGTCACACACCGTCGCTCGAGCCTCAAGTAGACTACCCACCGGGTCATCGAGGACGGCGGAGATCGTGCCGGTAGTACTTCAAGTATGGTATCTGCATGCCGGGCACGGACGAGATGGTCACCCCGTAGTGAATCGACCGGCTCGCGGACGAGATCGCATCGAAAGCAGCGCACTAACGGTGAGTTTACATGTCTGGGATGTAGAACCTATGTCTTAGCCTCCAGGAGTCCAGCGTACCTCCTTCCCTCCCACACTGCCTCCGGCGCCGAGTCTTCCATCCTCAATCTCAAAATCTTATCGCTTGTGTCCGCGTCGCCGGGCAATAGCACCTCCCTTCGAACGTCTCAGACATGGTACCATCACTGATAAGCATTGCTTCTACTTAATTGCGCGCAGATTGTGCACCACGGGCGGAATCTTCAGACTTCGCAGACTAGAAGCAGTGACTCGGACAGGACAAGTTCGACTCCGCGCGACTTATCGCCCTGGAGACCCAGAGTCTGAGGATGTGGATAGGTGTTAACCCCACATGGAAATCGCCTCATTGATTAGGATTTTTCTCGCTCCCACCAAAGAATGCATTGTGGAAAGCAATTAGTTGAACACTGCACGTTGAATTGATAGCCAGATGGTAACTTGCTGTTTGTACGGCGCTCGGGTTAGGGGTAATAAGTTACGTAATGTTTGGGTTCTGCCTTGGCCTGGTTTCCAAGGCCGCGAACTTGCCGCGAACATTCATCCTCCCATGGGTCGTCATGAATGACGAGCCGACTCTTTCATGGGCCACTCAGGCCAGTCCTTGTCGGTCTCGCACGATATCATCCCCCTTCAAGAACCTGCCCAAATGCGTTTGTTGTGTGGCTCCATCGCGCCGGGGAGAATCGTGTCGCTTCCAAGGTACCTTCATTATCCGAGACGAACTGTCGTCGAAACGTGGCTTGTTGCCTTGCTCATACATTTTCCATTAAATCAGGCTTTCGCCGTGTCGCTATTCGCGCAGGCTCCGCCGTGTCCCCGCCCGTCATATCATTTGTGAATTGTGACGCCACGAAGCCGTTATTTCCATCGGTATACAACCGGCGGTTGACCGCGGATGTAGTCGCATCCACCAAGGTATGTTAGAACGTGCACAACGTGATCTTTTCCACTGTAACTAATGATGATTTCGGATGTATAGAGGGCATGTGCAACCATCCTCTACCCCTTACTGAAGAAAGAGCGGGCCCACAGCTCCGGGGTACATGTTGCATACAGAACACGGGAATTGGATGTCAGAGCAACCTGCGGTGGGATGCTGTCTTTATATTTTCGTGATCCTTTTTGGCGCTGACATCAGACCTCAGACTGGTGCGACTCCGATCTCTTTGCAGAGACATGGCTTTGTCGAAGCTGTGGAAAAGAATTTTGTGGTCTTTGTGTCAGAGACGTCACCAATCCTCACGCAAGTAGGCCTGCAATACTACGCCTGAAGTTTCACTAACCTAGCCGTGTTGCCAATAAGGACGGTAACAGTTGTTAACATGTTGCTCTAGTGACACCCAGCATGGCCCCCAAACACTACTAAGGCTTAGTCGCTTTCACCCGGATGAGCTCAACGCTGCCATAGCAGACATGGAACTATACTATGAAGCCAGCGCCAGCGAGCTGCCTTTACCTAACTATGAGGCTCAACTAGCGAGCAGTGTTGTCGCTCTTGACCACAAGTCATTCACAACCCACGATTTTTGCGGTCTATGGCGACAGGGAATCCCGGTCGTTGTCCAAAATGTGCAAACTGACCTGCAGGGACGATGGGCGCCAGCTGATTTTATTCGGGAGTTTGGGTCGAGACCAGTTGACCTAGTCAACTGTATCACAGGGCATACGCGCCGTTCTTCGGTGGCGGACTTCTTTTCTCGCATGATTTCACCCGAGTTGGGTTCAGACGTCGTGAAGCTCAAGGTGTGTCTTACGTTTGTTATCCAGAACGGGTTATACAGATACTGAATAGATACTCCATGGTTTTGGAATTGACCAGGATTGGCCGCCACAGAAGCACTTCCGTAACGAATTCCCTCAGCTGTTCAAGGCGTTTTCTTTGGCATCACCATGTCCGGACATCACGTGTTATAACGGTCTCCTCAATCTGGCGTCCCACTACCCTATCAACAGTACTGTGGCCCCAGATTTAGGTTTCGTCATTCTTACCATGCCATACCGCACGTTCGTCTGACGAACAGTGTTGTTAAGGACCGAAAATGTACGCGGCTCTGGCGTCCCCCTTGGAAGATGACCGCTACGGGACTACGAAACTCCATATCGACGTAACGGACGCCATCAATATTCTTGTTTGGTCATCGGGACCCCCTTCCGACAGCGCCTCTGTATGGGATATCGTCCCATTCGAGGCTTTGCCAGCCTTCCGACAGTACATCCGGAACAACGGCCTTTTTACAGGGGTTGGAGATCCAATTCATGTACAGGCGATTTTCCTCACAGAAGAAATGATACAACAGTTCACAATGCAACACAAGTTTCCGATCTGGAGAATCCATCAGCGTCCCGGAGATGCTGTCTTTATCCCCGCTGGTTGCGCTCATCAAGTAAGCATGCGATATTCTCTATTGATGGTGTGCCTCTAATATACCGCAGGTAAGGAACATTCGGAACGCTGTCAAGGTAGCCTGCGACTTCATCTCCATTGAGAACCTGGAGAGGTCACACCACATTGCCTCCGAGCTACGTTCAGAGCGCTTGGTTTCGCAAGGTGACGATGTGCTTCAACTGCACACTACGCTGTGGTATGCGTGGTCCGCGGTGACTGCGGCAGAACCGTCTGTAGGTAAAGAGCGATCTGAAGTCGACATATATGTATTTTCACTGAGATCGCATCGCGCGCCACACAGGGACCTACAATTCACCTAGAACAGATGCACAACCGATACTAGTATCCACCCCGCAAGTCACCCCAGAGGGCCACGATTCATCGACAACGAACGCTGGACATACATCAATAGTGGGTTACGCAACCGTAGAGGCACTGCTCCTGACAGTTTTCACCTCCCATAGAGCTCCTTCGTCTCGGTGCGCGGGGTGGAGAGTGCTACCCGCCCCGGGCTCCGTAGAGAGAAGAGGTTGGCACTGCGGAATGTGCATGCTTACGCAGCGAGAAAGCCGAATACTAGTCATGACTACGACTGTCCCCACCCCCTCTGCGAAGGAACATTCAACCGCGGTGGACTCCTCGACCACTTGTGAGCGAAATGTGGTCGTTTTCTTTACTTCAAGTGTTTAACTTGACGCCATGACTGACAGGAAATCATCTCATGCGGATATATATGGGTTGGATACCCATACTGAGAAGAGAATACGCAAGGCGAAGACGACGAGAGAGGCATTTTGGGCCGCGTTACGGAGCTCGTTCAAGACATCACCCGAACAAGGTCACCTTGGGGGGGTATAGCGAAGTCACAATTGCGGCCTCAGTACATTTACTCCTAAGTACACTTTGGCTGTCCAAGCTTCGAAATATGCAAGTGGCTGTCACTGAGCGGAATCGTTGCAGGATGCAACTTTCGAATTGGTGTACTGTTTGGCTTTGCGAGAGCCCCAACGATTCCATTAGCTGGCAGATATCTCGTGCTCTGGGGAGCATGACTCGAACTTCACGGCCCGCGGTAAGATAATAGTACGCCGAATGTCGCTACCATCGAATACAAGTCTCAGTACTCCTGTAGCCTCTCTTTCCTCGAGGTATAGAGATGTGCATAATAGAAAACACCACCATAAATGTTTGCACCCAAAACTCTCGATGCTTACTGCTACAATGAGGTCGGTACGAGGACTACGCTAGCATAGCGATTTAAGCTGGCCCAAGGATGGAGCTAGGTTCCCCCCATAGACAGAGATCGTGCACTAGACTAAACTTAAAATAACGTCAAGTACTGGATAATACGCAGCCAGCAGCAGCAGGACCGCTAGGCTAATGTTATACTCCACACTCGCCCTTGGGAGCTATCACAAATATGGTCAATCAATGCGTTGTATCCGCAGAGGCAAACTAAGTCGAACTCACCACTTGATTGATACAGGCTTGGTGCATGCGGGGGGTCGGCGGATAGCAGTCTGGAGTCGGCTTCTGTAGAATACGATGCGAGTTCTGCATGGCCGAGGAATAAAATCGGCCCTGAAATGCGCTACCACCAAAGCGGAGAAATGACGTGCTAGAAGCCGTAGTCGCAAAATGCCCGAAAATCGTTCGCTGGAGATATGAGTAGTGGGGTGCTTCCGCCTCAGCACTCCCGCCTCAACACTTATTCCTGCCAATAAGCTCAGTGTTTCCCTGGATCATGACGCCGAAGTGAGGGACAGTGCTCCTCCGTTAGACGGAGGAAGAATAAATTATCCTACCTCTCTCCGAATGGACCTCCTTCTCGGGCTCGCCATCCGCGGCAGAGCTGGACAACTTCTTCGCCATCCTTCATACTTCGTGGGAGTGCCCTGGGAGATACGGGAGCCTGATAGATAATCAACGTGGTTACAAAGGGCTACAAAGTTAAAAGAGTACCATCGGGATGGGGATGGAGGCCAATTTTACTGTGAAGTCGGCGTTCGTCATTACAAGATATCTTCGTGCCCTTTAGCTCAAGGTCGCCAATTGTCGAGCTGCGTAAACGTTGTCGTGGGCATGTTTGGCGATGACGGTAGACCGGAACCCTTCACGAGCAAGGCGTAACTTTCTGGACCAGCCTTAACGATGGCGGCGTCCTCATCACTTGTCGGCCTTATGGAAGCCATTAACCAACTACGAGCCACATAGTGCAAGGGCGGGCCGTGTCAGCGGTGGCCGATAAGAACCGGCCTTGGTCAGGGCCGCTCAACTAAGTAAGTAGGTCAACCTCGTCAGAGCCGTCGCGCTCTCCAGGAGCGCCTTCGCTGCCGGGTCGAGTTGACGTCGTTTCACCGCAATCGTCTGTGCGACGAGAACCTCCCGCTATGCAGGATAAACAATGGTGATTAGTAAAGAATCTTGCGCTGCAATTTGCACTACTGGAAAACAAGGACGCACCGCGATGGAAGGATCTTAGGTGGCCGAGGTGCTCCGCCATGATGCCGCGGTCTCCAGATTCCGACTGCTTGAACGCCGCGAGCGATGGCGGCTCGCTCCTGCAGACCGAGCGTCGCCAAGGCTACCATGGGCGTCACTTCTGTTGAGCGACGACCAGGGGGGCGCCATAGGCAACAGTCGCCGGAAAGGGTTGACGACGGGGGGAGGCGGGGGTGTGCTGATATTCGAGCTTCTCTGGGAGTCGGAGCAGAAGAAAAGACTGGGGATTGGACGAGAAAAGGAGGTCCTAGTTGGCGGTGGTGGTGGCGGGGTGAGAGAGAATGGGTGAACTGTAGACATGTCATCCTGGAAGAGAAGAAAGGGAAACGGGAATGAGTGAAGGCCACGTCGGGTGAAATAGGGTCTCAAGTGGACCATGGCATGCCTGTCGTGGACTCCGAATCGTTTCCCACCGCCTAAACACGTACGTTAAAAGCACGACAAACGCGGGCGAGAACGCGACCCAGCGTAAACCTGCGCTTCACAGTGATCATAAGAGAACGCCGCGCGACTGTGAGGACACATTATAGCAACCACTACAAACCGACAAATGAAACGACCAAAATTGATGCTTACATTGATATGCGCTTGTCCGATCCTCATCCGCATGATTCAAATTGTCCCGTGCTTGTAATTTGCCTCTCCCGATCCGTCAAATAGTCCGCCACGCTACGGCCTGAGTGCTCTCTATCCATATGTTGCTGAGTCGTTGGCCGACAAGGAGGCAAAAAGAAGTCTAGGAGGAAGGTGCCGTGCCGTCTTGTATGGAAGAAGTGATGTAACTAGAACGTGGATTCGGACGCAGGGCGCGCGAGAGGCCACCAAGGACAAAGTGCGCCTATCTGTTCAGGTTGGTCGCTCTTTTCGCCTCGTATACCACTAGCAAGTGTAATTGGACTTCAGTGACATGAAGAACAAAAGAACATTCCTATCCCGTTCCTCAGCCAGACCTTCCAAAGCAACACTCGGATTTTCTCCAGCTAACTCGCACGCCGGTCAAAGCAAAGGCTGCACGGCATCGGTACGCCGCGCAGACAGGCTACAGAGTGGGATGGGGATATATGAACGTTGGCGGTGGTCCGCAGCATTCCCGTCCACAGCGGTCAACGAAAAGCACCCAAATCCCATCCGGGATGATATCCGCCAAATGCGTATATGGGCTAGGACTCAACTTAACGTCATACATTACATTAAGGGGAAGAATACAAGCCACAGCACAAGGCTAATCTAACCTAATCACGCAGTGACAGAGAGGTGTCCACCACAACACAAGGTAGGGTTGACCGGATAGAGAAACCGAATCAAAGGCAAATGGACGAACTGTCCAACCAAATATAATAAAGAATATTGCAAAAAGCCAAGAACACTCACCTCAGACAAGGACCTGCACATCGTGCCGGCCGTCTGCACGCCAGGCTTGCCCACGGAGCAGGCAAGACGTGGACAACGGGGTCGCGGACAAAGGGGATGTGGTGACGACGTCGGTGGTACGCGGAGCTTCGCATGCGTCTGGCAGAGCACATACGTGCCAACCTTCTGCACGCCAGGCTTGCCCGCAGGAGCATGGTGTGACCTTGCTCAGCCTAGGATACAACACAGAGGCAGAGAGAGGCAACCAAATTGAGGACGAGACGGGGGCGGGAAGGAGGGATGTCGGTGAGGGGGTTCCGTAGGGGATGTCCGTCGACCGGTGGGGGGGATAGGACGGTGGACATCCATTGGCATCTCCCAACTTGAACCGTACTTCCCACAAACTGCTCCCTCAGATTTCCAGCGCTTCAGCTTCAGGTCAATGGTCTCCAGGCGTCGTCCCTCATCTTACATCCTCAGGCCTCAGGCCCCGGCTCGTAGGTCGGCGAAACATTCTGGTTTAATATCAAGTACCTCTCGGAGATGGAACTCCTTAGGGTAGAAAGAGAGCACAGTCATTCCCCTCTATGGGAAGTCACGTCAGAGGTACGCACCAAGTTCCCGGGCTGTAGGGGCCAGGATTGGACGCATCCGACGCTACCATCTGCACCCTCGTCGCGCAGTGTGACGGATGGTAAGCGTACTTGCTCCTCGCCGTGACCGCAAGTGAGGCACGGTATTCAGGAAGGTAGGAAGTGCCCGGAAGTGGGGCACTATTTCGACGCCTCACATCAGCCTGCTCATGGAACAGTGACAGACATCCTAGGCTAGTTGGTATCCCGGAGTCTGCATACTTCTACCATGTATCGTATCCCGTCCTCAATAACACTACATTCTTGTTCGTACCGGGCAGCATTGAGTCCCTATTACGATTTCTCAAGCTCGTCCAAGCCATAGTCTCAGGCATTAAGCTGTTGACGACATTCCTTGCCACCTCGCTCATCATCCACAGACCAAACCGCAGTAAGGCATAAACGTGCGTCCCGAAACCTTATGGTATGATTTGTGCAATGCGTGTTCTACAGACTACGGCGCTGTTACCGATGATGGACGTTGAGTGGTTGGGCCGACGTGGACAAGTCAGTCGAGAGCGGGGTGATGCACAATGAACATCGCGCAGAGGTTCTTACTCTGCTTCCCTCCTCGGTGGTTCCCCAGATCCCACACCTTATTGATCAGTCGGCTGGTATTAATTTCTGGGACGGCCGCGCGACTAGCTGGGGCTGACTTGCTGTTGGCTTGTTACCAGTCATACTTTCGGTGCGGTGAAAGCGTCAAAAGGTCAATGCGAATTCACTGTCCCCGATACTAGGACCGATATTAATGAACGTTGGCGTTCTTCTCCTACCGTCGACGAACGGATGCATGAGGGAAGACGGCCGCGACCCGTTGGTACTGCGCCGTTTGGGAACATACAACGAGCTGTATTCAATGAAGCCCCAATCCCGTAACATCCCCTTGGCCTCGTTTATGAGCCGGTCTGTCAACGAGCCGAATATGGGGACTTGTATTCGATTTTTTCCCTCTAAAGCTCTGGAATAAAATGGGCCTTGACCTCACCCGTCGGCTGCAACCCACATCTCCTTCTGAATCCTATCCTACGCTTCCGATGGCCGCGTCTAACGATCCTACTGAGCTCGCCCTGGACGACATCATCCATGTCGACCCCGACAGTGACGACGACCCCAATGGCGAACCAGCCCAGCCGGAAGCGGACCTTGAACACGTAGAGGAATTCAAAGATGCTCTTTACATCTTTCTGACCGACACCCTCAAAATGGACACAGCGGGCGCAGACGAGATTGTTGGCGGAGTGGAGCTGAGTGACATTCCGGCTCCGACGACGGGCGTCGCCGAGATTCAGACCCAACAGCCAGCACAGCCTGATATGCCGCACCTCGTGAGTACACCTACCTCTGTGACCGTTCTTCATCCCCGTTCCCGGCCGTTCTTCGTCCATTCCCGTTTCCACATCCATCCACACATCAGCCGGTATTCCTCTGATCGTGCCACGGCTGAACCCCCGACCGACCTTCCCCCACAGTCTGAACCGTACCAGGACGAAGCAGATACTACCTTCGACGAGACCAACACCGACATCATTGCTCCCGACAAAGCAGATACTACCTTCGACGGGACCAACGTCTACATCATTGCTCCTGACGTGGACTGCCAAACTGTCGTCACTTTTCTGAATGCGATGCCCGAGCTCAAGTTCGATTTGACTTCCCCATCGCCCTCTCCGGCCGCCCTACTCCGCTTGGGCGAATATATCGTTCGCGACAGTCAAGTCCTTGGCCAGCCGATTGAGCAGAGGACAGCAACTCGTCAGCAGGCAGCGTCTCATGCATTGCTCAAGTATGTCACTCGTCATGTCACCGGGTGTTATCTCACTCTGATCCAATGCGCAGATGCAAGACGCTCTTCGCAAGGTGGTGTCTTAGTAAGGATATTTACGTGGACGACGCGAACAGTGCCTCCGAAAGCGAACAAGTCATGGAACTGACCCATCGGGCAGGTACGTAGCTAGCGTGCACTCATATGGCATTCACTGAGCTGGCAGTGATAGCGCAAGCTGCGGCTGACCTACCACCGCCTCCCAAGATATGGGTAGCAAGTGTCTTATCATCCGCGGCTACGACGCTCTCATTTTGGCCTCGCAAGAGCTCTCACAAGGGCAAGGAGGTTGACCGTTCAGCGTCTTCATCCTACGCCTCCTCGTCAGACTTGGCCTTCGATACTCAGACTGTGCGCCAAGTACCTACCTCCATCGATCTGTCCATGCGCGGGATCGAGAGCGGGTTTCTCTCTTCGGCTGGACTAAACGCTGCAGTTGAAAACGGGGTTCCTACGGTCAACGGTATATTCCTTCCCTCCTCGTCAGACTCGGCCTTCGATATGCAGACTGTGCGCCAAGTGCCTGTCTCCATCGATCTATCCACGCGCGGGATCGAGAGCGGGTCTCCCTCTCCGGGTGGTCATACGTCCAACAATGTAACGGAGGCTGGCCTAAATGCTGCAGTTGAAAACGGGGTTTCTACGATCGACGGTATATTCCCTCCTGTGCTTGCAGGCGAGTACTCCGCTCCAGGTGATCAGGCGTTTTCCCGTACGGCCTCCCCTACCCCTGACAGTGTGTTCTCCGGTTCTGGGCGGACTCTAACGCACATGGCCTACCGCTCCAATGATCAGCTCTCGGTATCGACGCGCAGTACATCCAGGGCGTCCGCCTCGTCACCTTATCCCCACCCATCCGCCCATTCCCGCTCGTCCATCCATTCCCGCTCGCACGTCCCTCCCCGTCCGTCCGGACCCTCTCGCCCGTCTGTTCAATCCCGTCCGTTCACCCACTCCAACTCGTCTGGTTACTCTCGCCTCTCCCACCCGTCACGTCGATCCCGCCTGGCTATCCCCTCTCGCTTGTCCACCAACAACCCTAGCAACGCCTCTTACGTTAACTCCGATCGTCAGGAAGTCGCGACCCTCGCCGAGATCGACCTCGAAGCGAGACGGGAGACAAGACTGACGTGGCAAACGTTCTTCGCGTGTTTACGGACGATCTCAGGCAATCCTGCCATGCACTCCGCTCTCGTGCCAATGCTAGCGAATCTAGGTCTCCCGGAAAATCAGAAGCCTCCTGCGCGCTCAGAACGCGCAGTTGCCTCGCCTGTGTCAGATCATCAGGAGCATTCCCCCCAAGGTGCTTCCAGCGCTGTCGGGGGTGGGAGCGGGTTTCGTCGGGGGGGGAACGAGGGGCCTGAGTTTCAGCAAGCCTATGGCGGTTTCCCCGGCGCTGCCGGCTTGCCCGAGGTTACCAACAGTGTTGCAGACTTACCCCAGATCTCAGCGCAGTTCCTGCAGATGGCCGTGATGGCGCAGGCCACGGGCGGCTCGCTGGTCTCCGCTGGTCCGGCTTCGCTCCCGCAAGCTGTTGGGGGGACCGCCACTGTTCCGGCTGCACCGCTGGTCGCCCCGGTGGCTGCGGTGCAACAGTTGCAGGCTGCCGGGACTGGTCTTGACCTCAGTTGGATGCAGCAGGACCATAATGTCATGGACACATCTCAGTGATTGACTTTTCGTGCATGTTTTCGCTATACTGTTGCTATCGTTCTGTATTATGTTGTCTTTGTCTTCGCATTGCGACCCCCTCTGCCCTCGCTCAGTTCCAGTCATTACCACGTTTACGCCCTTATGCATTCCCCGCCATGTATCGTGTCCCTGCCCTCTCCATACATACTACAATATGCACCATACTTTTCCGGCTTCCTAGACTGTTTCTTTTTCGTATGGTTGCTCTGTCGTTGTGTTGACTACGTTTTTCTGTTGCCTCAGGTCTGAAATGTGCTTGTAAGTACTTCGTGGGGATCGAATGTAATTTTATGTTCTTCCCCACTAATGCTCTCCCGGGAGACAGCCCCGCTTTGAATCATGTTTCATAATTCTGAGGATATATGCAGCCAAGGGAATTCTTGCACAAGCGTGCGCAAGTCATCTGCTCAACTCCGGTTCGTTGCGAAGTCAAGTTCACCCCGGCCTGCGTGTCACGCCCTTACTGGTTATACCCTGATACTAACACCCCATCTCCATGCTTGTGTCCGATCGTTTGTAAAACGGGGTGTCCACGCGATGCCTATGCTTTCACCTGGTCGCGCATTGCAATGCTGGCCCTCAACTCGATGCAGCTGACGCACCTGAGATGCGACGCGCCGTCGCAAAGGCGCATCGTCGACAAACCAGGCCCGACGATGCCGCGCTCCTTGCTAACAAACGGGTGGGTAGGCTTGTCCTGTGCGCTGACTACCACAACTTTGAAGGAATAATCTTTTTCTCCCTCTCCTCCTTTGCTTTAGGCCTTTCTTGTCCTTCTTTTCCTCGAGTCCCTTCTGTTCTGGTGGGCAAAGGTCTCGATGCTGTCGGGAGCTGCGACGGACTATATCAAATATGTAGATGTCCGTGCGGCTTTCTCGCTCCTCTTGCTGCCATACAGCTAGGGACACAACAGCATGCTTGCACCAAGTCGTCAGCGTACTGTAACAAATAGGATAAGTACTTGCGAGTGCGTGACAGTAGTTGGGCGATAGTTGCGCTGGAAATTATGACTCGTGAAAGCTGGACTGCTGTTGAATGGCTTGATTATTTTGACCAGTACGAACCGCCACTCGAAAACAAGATTGAATTCGCAGGAAGTATGCATACCTTGCTGTCTTTGCAAGAAAGTGTAAGATGCGTTAGCATCGACAAACGAATCCCGCGTATCTGTAAAGCCTTTAAGGGACATGCCGACATCGCTAAGCAGACTACCTCGGCGTCGATACTGTGTACGGGATCCAGTCGATACGTACTCGAGACAGCTCAGCTTCCGACGGTCCACATTTCTCCTACTGATGTAGAGTTTAGAGATTCAGTATGAACGCACATAGTATATATAGGACACGTACTTTTCCCGTCTCGGTGTGTATGATTACATTCACGCGTCCACAGTGGCCTGTGAAGTTGTCGGGCGCGTCGCGGCCAAAGACCGCAGCCGGTTTGCGCTCATCGACCGTAGCGGCGACCTTGCGCGCGCGACATTCGCTGAAGACAATCCCGATACCATCTGGTGCGCGCACGGAAGGTCGGGGTGGTTTATGAACATAAGAATGTCGAAGCGTATAATGAGTTCGCAACCCGCAATGAAAGCCGAGCCTTAAAGCTTAAAGTGCCAGCGGTCGTCCTACTGGCGTGGGGGTCGCTCCACGCGCAGTACAACCTGAGGCGGCGTCTAATATCGCCCAGCAGCCGGCCGTAGCCCGCTCTCTCAAACTCTTGCATATGGCCCTTCCTCGCTCGCATTATGGCCCTTGACCATCGCAGGCTCAGCATAAACCCGTTTCCCAACATCGGCCTCGGAAAACATTAAAGGTCTACCGGAATCTACCCTGCGGACGGCCTCGTACGTCCCGCAGCTCCTCTTCGTCCCCACTAAGCTGGCTCCTTGGCCTCCTGGTTCCACGTTGTTCTGCGCCACCGTGTGCCTGGGTCTGTCTTTCAGTATGTCCTGGCGAACTGGATGTTCCTTGATACCGCAATCCTCTCCATACCCACCCATGCGCCGTACGAGCAGCCCAGGTCCCGCCGCCCGTAACGTCTCTTTCGTCGACTGGCTGCCCTGCATCTGTTCCTTCCTCGGAATTCTTGGGACTAACGTCATCGACAAAGACCGCGTCCAGGGACACGAGGGCTTTGGAGATGCGCGTGCGGCGTGGCGCGCGAGGCTGTTCTTGTTTATCGGGTTCGCGCTCATGGCTAGAAGCTTTGCGGGCAGTTTGGTGAGCACTTCTTCTATCCTTCACTCCTCCTCCTCCTCCTCCTCCTCCTCCCATACACACCTAATGGACGCGTGCAGTTTGCGGTGTTATCCATTTCTTTGTGAATGCTGCTCGTTTTTCTTCTTTTGCGTCCATACGGATCGACATGCCATTGGGATCCTGACTTTCCATCGCTCCCACAGGCTACCCTCGTCTTGAAGCGCATCCTCCACTACGCAGAGCAGCACACCTACTACGGCTACGCCAACATCTCAACGTCGCCTCATGCTTTCCACCGTCGTCCTTTGGATCTCCCAAAGCGTTGGCACAGACCGTGAGTATACATCGCCCGTCTAATGGCTTCCCCTGTGTTGTTATATAGCATTTTCCCTGCTAGCAAAATTGCATGTTTGTACGGAATCTCAGATGCTCTTCATATGGATCGTCTATATAATGGCAAACCCACGGTGCTAGTGCTGACGTGCAGTAAGTCGTGACTTCAGTTTCATCTCCTCTTTTTCCCCTCTCTGAACGTTCCTCATAAGGCTGCAGTTCTGCCGACTATGTAATACCGGAACTTTGATACTTAGAATGTCTATAGCACTCCAGTGTATTACATCCAAACTCTGGCAGCGTGCCTCTAGGTCACTGCTTTCAAATGTTGGGTTCCTTCCTTTCCCTACATGCAATGCGGCAGTGATGCGGATTGCCGGATACAATCAGGATGGGGCGGTGCGACATCGGAGCGGTCCCATCACGGTCGCAGTTCGTGACATCCTGACCGGCGTTGTGCTGGAAAACGTCGGCGATGGACTGGTGCATGCACTTCGTAACGATATTGCTAGAAGTCACTGCGTTATTGGCCTGTCGGGTTGAGCAATCACGTCAGCAACAGTCGCACCGTCCGCAGAGTAAGGACACAACTGAGATCGAAGATATACGAGATCAGATGGGGACTAGTGCTGTAGCAAATTCAATGCTGAACCGGAGGGGCGCAGCAGTGAGGAAAATGCGGGCAGGGGTCGAGGCGGGGGAGGGCGTGGATATGGCCAATGGCAGTGTAAACGAAAACAGACTCACCAAGAATCGGGGTTGGAGGCACTTGAATGATCGGTGTGCCATACAGCGGGCTGAACACCCCGCCATTCGAGATGGTGAAGGTAACACCGGCCATGTCCTCTAGTGTGAGCTTCCCGCCGCGCGCCTGCACCACGGCGTGGCGGCGGTCGAATCTCGCCCACACAGACGACCGCGCGCGCACCTTCTTCCCAAGGTTCACGATCTCCTGCTCGATCTGCACCAAGTTCATGCTCTCCGCGTTCCGCACGACGGGCATGGCGAGGTCCTTGGGCCCCGCGACAGCGACACACAGGTCGACGTAGCCGCGGTACACGATCTCGTTGCCCTCCATCGATGCGTTCGCCGCGGGGGCCTCCCACAGCGCGAGCGCCGCCACCTTCGCGGACGTGCCCATGGAGCCGAACTTCACACCGTGCTCCTTCAGCACCACATCCTTGTACTTCTTGCGCAGCTCCATCATACTCGACATGTCGATCTTCTTGAACGTCGCCAACAACGCCGCGGCATTCTGCAACCCCTTCAGCCGCTCTGCGATATGGCTAGGGGATTATAGATGAAGGTCGTGAAGTCATACACTAGGCCCCCGTAGATCACGACGGAGTTGCCCGCGGCAGCCATCGACCGTATTTGCTTGAGGCTGTAGCCGACAAAGCCAAGATGGTTGTTCCAGCGCTCCTCCGCCATCCTCTCCCAATACCAGTCCGGACGGGGACCGTTCGTCCAGGGACGGAAGTCATGGCACTGTGCGTCCTGCTGTGAGGAATCAGTCTTACTCGAGAGCACGACGTAAGGGTCGACACTGCCCAGTATACCGTTACACAGGGCGCTGACCTACGCAAACAATCAGTTGGAGCCTTAAAAGCTAACGTATAACAAACATACCTGGACCAGGAAAAGGGTGTCGGTGATCGTGCCACCGTAGTTGAGGATGGACTTCGATGGGACCAGGCTAACGGCACGGACATGGTTGCTCGCAATCGCTGCCAAATCAAACACCCCACCCCGGATGGCGTTGTAGACGTTTTTCGGGCCATTCGTGAACGAGAGGCCGTTGAACTCGGACGTGTTGAAGACGTGTTCAGTGGGACAGATGATGCGGGATATGAAGACGGTGGCGAAGACGGCGCACGCGCAAATAAACGAGATGGTCGCGTTGAGCGCGAGCTTCTCGCCCCACGCCTGCCGGACGTCCAGCCGCTTCATCCGCCCGATCAGTGCGAGCACGAAGTTCGGGATCCAGAAGGTGAGCGTCCAGCAAAGTGCGACATAGCATCGACGAGCCGAAGTCTCCTTCAGAACCTCCGCCGTCTCGCCCTCCCGGATCTCGCCAGCTGGCGCCTCCTTGTTGAGCAGGTCTCTCGTGTCCGCATTCTGGAACATATTGCGCGAGGGAGTGTAGGTCTCCGCTCCGAAATTGGACACTGACCCGTCGCCACACTGGTTCGTGTACGCGCTGCGGCCGTCGAAATCATCGCTGCGAAACAACTTCTGCTCGCCGTAGTCAACGTACATGTCGGCGCGTTGGGGAGGAAAGGCATTGACAATGACAACGAGAGGAAGTGCTTGGCTAGATTGACTGAAGGGATCGCCAAAATCGGCTTGGAAAGGAGACTCGGCACCAGGCACGGGTCAAGGCCAGCCTCTGCCACGGCGTCGCGGGTGCCATTGCGCTTCTGCTCCTCCGTGTCCTTGGAGCGGAGATGGTCCTCGAGGCGGTGGAACGCTGCTTGCGACAGGAAGACCTGCGAAGAAATCAGTCAGTGACTGATATCAGGGTAAGATATTAAAAATGCCGACCATGGGCATGGCAAGGACAATGTCTCACTCCCGCAAGCCCAGCGCGTTCCTGCTCTGTTCGACTTGGGCGCGCGAATCGCCGTCGCTAACACCCACAGCGGCAAGCTGGGCCTGGTGCCGCTGGGTGAACTCGTCCGGCGTCATCATCTCCTCGAACACTTTGACGTTGCGCCTCGCAATCTCGGACATGCCCACGCGCCACACCTGCGCCTTCACTAGCGGCCCTCCAGCTGATTCGACAGCTGCGAGTCGTTCGGATTGACGAAAAACACATACCAGGACTACGTATCCTCGAGCGTCTCGAGCAGCACGTCCAGTGCTGCCCTGAACTCGCCCGCGATGCAAAGTGTACCACCCGACGCTGGCGACTCCTCTGTCCCCTTCTCCACAGCCCATCGGCATCCGCTTGGTGATATTCTTGTGGCGTATTGACGGAGGGCGCATCGGCTTGACAGGCTGCTGCGCCGCGACGATGGTGTCTTGTTGCGAGGGAGCACCTGGGTGACGGTCGCCGGCGCAGAGAACAGGCTGCGGACGGAGGGGTTCATGGGCGATTCGTCATGTCCTGCGGGCCAGGAAAATCGAATAAGCCGATGAACGTCGCGAAGCCGTCACCGTAAAGGAGCTGGTTGGCGGGCTCGTCAAACTGCTCTTGTCGACTGGCGATCCGCTAAGGTGGCGTAGAAATGTGAGTACTTACTAGGTTTTTCCAGTCCTCAACGCCCTCTTCCCGCCCCCGTCCCTTTCCCAAACGTTGAGGTATGAATGTGGCGCCAGTGCAGCAGAGAGCGGCGGCGTAGTTTGCTAGTCGAGAAGGTAGTCGAGATAAGAGGGGTACACGGCCCACCGCCAGTCCGCCAGTGCTAGGGCCGCGAGCGCAGCTAGAGTGGTGCTGGGACTGGAGAGACGTGGAGAGGGGCATAGTGTGGGCGTGGCACATGGCGAGAACAGTGGTCCACGTGTAGTACTCGCTGCAGCAACGGCGTGGGGGCCACTGGGCGGCCAAGTGGGACCCCACTACCAGCTACGAGCTTGTACTGGGACGGAGCCCACCAAAAGTACGGTACGCTATTGAAACGACTCGAGCCATTTGCAGGGCAAGCGCTTACATAACCCTATAGCTTATCTAAACCGGCAGTATTAGCTTGCTGCTGGTGTCGCTGCGGGCCGCCGGCGTGCTCAGATTTCAGCGGACGGATCGGTGGGCTTCCTCCTTGGCACCTTTAAAGGCCCTATAATATACAGACTAATGGTTCTGCGCCTAGCCTCCGATGGCTCGCAAAAAAATCCAAGCGGGCAAAGGCCGTCCGCAATAACACATTATACACACTCATGAACATGCTCGCACACGCAGTCGAGGCTGTCGATTTGCTCCTAATGTGCAACCGTCCACTGTTTGTCAATGTCGCTGTAGCTCTCGTTCCCTCGGTGGGAGGCGACTCCCGCTGCTTGACCTTGCCGTGTTCCGGGGACTTGCATGGCCCTGGTAATCGCCGGGGTTTGCGTGTCGAAGAAGCAGCTAAACATGTACTGTGCGAGCGGAAGCGCATAGCGGCCGGGCCGGCACCCCCAGTCAAAATCGACAAGCGCCCAAACTTCCCAGAGCATTCATCATCGTGAGCTATCGTGCTGGAGCAGCCCCATCATGCCGTATCGTGCGGCGTTCGAAGTGGCGATCATGAGCCATCTTTCCCGACTACAAGCGCGCATAAAATGAATGCCTCGTAAACCTGTTCAACGTCAACGTAGCACTAACTTGTGAAATATTTCCCTCTCGTCTTCAATGCATTCCGTGTGCAACTCTTACTCAGGTGACCTCAACCCCCTGTCTTCACACTCTTAACGGCACACACATATTGCCCCACCTTTACTGGCGCCATTCAATATCTTTCCTTTCTTCCTCCCATCTCCCATGGTCCATGTCGCATCCCACCTTCCCCCCCTCCAAGACTCCGAGTCGGACAGACTTTGCCTCTGTGTACAAGTGCTTTCACACTCGGGATGCTATCCCGCATTTCAGGTGAGTTCATGCTTGTCCGGTCCCAAACTCTCAGGTGAGTCGCAAATTCCGTTGAGGTACTTATTACAGGTGCGCTTTTTTTGTCGAATTCTGGTTACAGCGGCCACAGACTACTTGAAGGTAAGCCTGCTCCCTTTTCTCTCATATATGCGATATCAGAGCCACATGGGAGCGCTGCTTGGGGCGGATTGGGAAGGATTTGGAGGGTAGGGTGTACAGCGATGGCGTTGAGGCGAAGGGTTTTGCGTCGGTGGCCCGATGTGGGTAGAACTACGTCATACATAGCGGTTAATTGGTGTACCATAAAAATAGACAATAAATATTATCTAGCATCTTCTATCATGTGTGGTAGTGCATAAGCCTGTAGCATCATCCGACGAAAGCTTGAGAGTATAGTGAATGAGGGGGAATGACTGGGGAGGATTGAACAGAAACTAGAATGCTTACGGGGATGATCTCCATCATGCCCCATCGTGAAACGCACAAGGGGTCGTGTCCCATCATCCCCCATCATGCGAATCGCCGCGCGCTTAGGCCCACGACCACGGATGATGGCACATGCTCTGGGCTGCTGGGACACTTGTCGATTTTGACTGGGCGGCACCCTTCCCCTTGGCGGGCACATCCGTAAGGGTGGATGAGGCGATGTATCCGTCATACAAAGCACCTAAATTCCCGATACCGAAGGTAGAGGGTCTTTGCGATTGATCGGGGCACAAGATCTCACGCCTCACGTGCCGACCTGTCACCGTTCGCGTGGCTGCTCCATGGTTGACTACGCTCTCCTATGTCCGTGCCGCGCGTCGTTTGTTTGCTCCTCCACCATGTCCTCTTCTACAATGTCTGCCCTTATATCTCAACTCAATTCGTTCTTGCTCACCATTTGCCCACCGCCCTCCATGCCGATTTCTTGGCGACAACTGCGCCTACAGTCTCTGTTCCCACCCCGTCGGGCTGGTTCTCATCCGCCTTCCGCGTTCCTGTCCGCTACTTACGGGAGCATGACGTTGTCCTGGGGGCGGATTGGTGTGCGGCCACCTGTTTTCCTGGGGGAATGACGCATGTGCCCGATCCTTTGCCGCGAGCACAGCTGGGTTCGGGCGTGTTGTGGGGTCCCTGTCCTCGACAACGTACGTCAGTTGTGTATGTCCGCTTACATGAGTGTCTGATAAAGTTTGTAGGTCTTCAAGACGGGTTTATGGCGTCCGTCGTCACCCCGTATGCGCAGGGGTCTCCTGTGGGGACTGCGCCAACTGCAGACGATCGGTTTGTTGCATCGTCCTCTCATGGCCACGGGAGCAGTTTGTTGGTGGCTGGGGACCGTATCCTGTCCCCTAACATTTTGTACGCATGTCGTACATTGTTCCCAATCGACGTTCGTATGCACGTCTTCGGTTTATTGCGGTCGAATGCGCGGGTGACTGCGCTTTCTTTGGCTCATGGCCTGGAGCCTGGCGCGGATCGTATGAGCCGGTATCGGTTACTGCGCCACATCGTTTCCGGCGAGTGTGCCTCCGAGTTTTTTAGAACACGGTTTGGCGGATGCTTGGAGCTTGCCGGCGTGTATGAGCATCCGGGAAGTTTGCAGCAGGATGTGTTACATATGCTGCCGGTTGTGCTCCAGGATGAACATCTATCTGTTGTCTGCTGAGTGGGCTCTCCTATGAGCTCCTACTATGCCCCGCCGCGTCCTTCTCTGCAGGCCCGCCATGTCCTCTGCTACAATTGTCTGTCCTTGTATTCTCAGGCTCTTGCGATGGTTTCCCTGCGGCGGTCCGTATTCACTGTTCCCAACCGTCTACAACCATCTCAACGCAATTCGTTCTAGCTCACTATTTGCTGACTGCCCTCCATGTTGACTCTCTGGTGACCACTGCGCCTACTGTTGCTGTTTCTACCCTGTCCGGCTGGTTCTCTTCCGCGCTCCACGCTCCTGTGCGCTACTTATGGGAGCACGACGTTGTGCTGCGGGCGGATTGGTTCTGTGCGGCGATCTGTTTTCCTGGAGGAATAACGTATGTGCCCAACTCTCCGCCGGGAGCACAGCTGGGCCCGAGTGTCTCGATTCCGAAGTTCAAACCTGCGCGCACTGCCCGCATCGTTGTCGGCCCTGATATCCCCGATTAAACCCCCGCTTTCTCGTTGTCTCTCCCGTCCATTGTCTCCTATCTCGTGATCCATTTGTACGGAGTTCATAGTTCATACACAACGACTCCTTCCGCGCTTGTACATTTTTGAAGCTATACATTGTCGCGCCTCCCATCGCAAACCCTTGTATTCCTAGTTTCATGTATGTTGCAATGTGACACCATTTCGAGGAGGCTACTGTTGTCAACATCCTCCTTGCGAATGCGCTCCTTAAGCCTGACAACGCGACAACAACCCTACCGCCCGCTCGCGCCTGCCCCAACACACTGCCAGTAAAAAGCTAATAGACAGAACGCAACGCCCTCGGGTGATGCCGCTGACGAGCGGCGCTACACGACTTATATGGTATTTTAGACGCTCAACAGGTCGTATTTGGCAGATGGATCCTGAACGCCGGGGTCACGAGGCACGTAAATGCAACTGGCTCCTGACAGGTTCGAACACCCAGCGTCAATGGCCCATCATCTGCGCGGTACCACTGCACCACAATGGCTTCGGTCGTTCTGGATATACAAAATATAGGATCCGAATTCAATCTGGTTTTAAAACGTATGTAGCACCCACATAAGACAGAAAAGAAGGAAAGCATTATGATGACGAGCGCAGAACGAGGAGGGGCCGGGGTCAGAGGATGCCCAAGTCCTTTAGCGCGCTATGCAGTAACATCTCCTCCACCACCGCAAACACGAGCCGTACACTGGATGCGTCCATTGCTTGTGTCAGGCTGGGAACGCAAAAATGCAAACACAATACACCCATCAGCACCGGCGCCCGATCGACCAAACGAAAGAAATTAGCGTCATGTGGGATGGGACACTCACGGAGGGTACACGCTCAGCCGCGCCCGGCTCGCCTCCATGAACCTCCAGAGGATGTACTTCGCCGCCTTGCTGATGTTGGGCCCGCACGTGTACTCGGGGAAGTACCGCTCGAGGGGTACTTTTGGCAGCTTGCTCTTGAACACGTCGATCTTGTTCAGGAACAGGATGATCAATGTCCGCCGGAACCAGCGCGAGTTGATGAGCGACTCCGCCATCCATTTCTGTGTGTGTTGGTGTATGCCCGCATATGAGGGCGAGAGAGGAGGGAGGAGGAAGGGAGGGGCGGGGTACAGACGCCGAGGCAAACCAGTCAGTAGGCGGCAGCGACGGCCTGATGGAAGGAAGGGGAAGGGGAATGAAGACGCACCTGATTCCGATCCTCGAGCAGCACCTGATCGTACTCGCTCAGCACCGTGCAGAAGATGATGCTCGTCACGCTCTCGAAGCAGTGTATCCACTTCTTCCGTTCTGAACGCTGCCCGCCCACGTCGAACATATGTATTCTGCGCATCAGCAACCGCACACACTCCTGCACGTACGCATGGCTTCGGCAAGATGGACGGATGGACGGGCGCAACACTCACGATAATGGTCCTAATGAAAACCGTGTCTCCGTGATCCCTCTGCCCGTTGCTCGTGCCGGTCTGTCTCCGTTGGCACGTAGTTGGGTGTTCCTATTCGAAGCGCCTCGGTGAGGAAACCGCAACGACGGAAGGAAAGGAAGACATCGCGGGTCAGCACAGTTTCGTCATTGTTTGCTGCACTGTCTCCATATCCGACACACTGCCAAATTTGCCCCAGTGCGCGGGGACGCTTGGGCGCCCGGTGCAGGGTGGGGCCAGATGAATGAAGTTGAAGCAAGGTCGCCTTGGAGGCCGTGGCGGGCAGGTCGGAGGGGAGGGAGGGACGGAAATATGGACACTCACTGGCACTAGCTCGCGCTGTCCATCAAGTAGAACCCCCTGCTGTGGTCCATAATCCTGGGGATGATAGGGTCCTTCCACAGGTCGAAGATCGTCTGGGCCATGTCCTCGGCGAAGTGGAAGGTGGGGGCGTGGCTCACGGTGTAGTCGAGGGTCTTCTCGAGGCGAGCGCCGCGGCGGCGGTTGGCGGGGTCCTCGCAGTCCATGCCGAACTTGCGCATGGCGGCGATGATGTGGTGGGCGGAGTCGAGGAGCTTCTTGAATATCGTCTGGCGGTAGGTTATGCGCTCCTCGGGGGTGTAGCCATTCTGGTGGATGTCATTGGATGATCTTCATCTGCTTCACAATTGTGCTCTTGCCTGACTCGCCCGGGCCGGGGAGGGAGGATCTTGCGCTCCTTCTCGAGCTTGCGCGAGTCCTCCTCGATCTGTTTGTCTATCTACTACGAGCGCTGCTTCACCTCGCGGTCTTGGGTGGACACGCAGTTACCTCTGAGTAGTGCTCCCTCACGGATGTATTCCCGGCACTGACAACCTATCCCTCGACCGCGACATTGCCCTTGACCCTACCGACCGCCCCATAATCTTGCGTCATTGCGGGCGTTGAGCGTAACGTTGCCCTGGACGGCCGTGGTTGATTGCAGCTCGATCGCGTCGGGATCGGCCACTCTGGCCCATCGCCAGTTGCGGTGGATTGTCGTCACGAGAGCACCGCCACCTCCGACGACCGCACACACCACCCAGGCCACCGTGAGGTTGTCCAGAAGGCAGAGGTTGAAGTTGAAGTTGAAGTTGTTGGACATGGGGTACGAGGATCGAAGGGCAGGGGATGGTGGTGGTAGGAGGGAGAGAGAGAGAGATAGTTGGGTGCCGTGAACCAAATACAGCTGTTTGAACTCCGCATAGACCTGTTTCGTGTACGAAAAACATAGAGCGTGTTCTGAACATTTACAGACAGCTATGTAAGCAAGGTAGATGAAGTACGATATGGTTTCCTTTTTTGAACGTGGGAACTTACCTTACACTAACCTTGATCGTAGCCCCAATAGTCCCGGCGGAGACTGAAAGAGTCGGGCAATCCCGTAGTCGGCCCCCGGGACGGCAGAAAACCCGGCCTGTTAGCGCCCTTATTGCACAGCCAAGACCGCTGAGATGCCGTGGCATCATTCCTTGATTCCGTCCCTGTACGTTTGCCAGCCGTACCCTCATTCCGATAGACCTGTATGGGCGAATAACTCCAAGCATGTAAGTAGAGCATAGAATAATGTATACTGGCAGGAACCGACTGGAGCAAGAGGACGAGGGAGAAGGGGATGAAAGGAGGGGAGAAGCCGGAAGGGTGCCGGAACGTGTGCCTTAGACGCCTGAATACGCGGGAATCAATTCTTAATTTCATCCATGTACGCCCCGCCTGCCGTAACGATTCACGGATGCCAAGACCCGGTGGAATGCGCCACCGTCGAGTCAGGACTGAGGTGAAGCAGCTCGAACTTGAATTTTGCGTCGAGTACTTGGTGAGGAGGCACGCAGGCTTTTAGCCTCAACGTTAGGGCTGCAGTTACCGGAAGAGTGGCCACTCGAGGATCGTCATGCTTCGTCATGTCGGTATGGAGCCATTGGCAATTTTATAGGATCCGGGCAATCACACACACCAGCACGGAGGGATACGATTGGAGGACGACGGGTTTGCGATGATCGAGGACTCGGAGCACAGCTCCGGCTGTGTTATGGTTCCCGTGTGACTCCTGCCGCGCCCTCCCGATTGTGAACGTGGATCTACGAGGATTCAACGTCCTGTGCCCGAATCGGCGCATGGCCACAGGAGGGGCGAGGCTTACACAGATGCTGTGGCTTTCACAAGGGTGAGAGCGTCGGGCGATCGACAGGGGGCGAGAGGGCGAGAGGGCCGGACACGATATTCCTAATAACTCCGTCTCGGCGCGGGTGAGAGGCGCGGTAGGGTGGAACGCGTCAGTCATCATCATCTCCTGCTGCTCTCCTACTTGTACTTGGCACTTACCGACTCAGACGGTTTCTGATCTCGGCGGGGTCAGCCCCATATTCTTGACCAGTCCCATCCACATACTCGGCTCTCCGCTTGCTCTGCTCTCTCTGCTGTCCTCCGCCCTGCCCGCGTTCCCACCAGCCCCGCATGTCGTCCCCAGAGGAAGACTACAATGACGGCGACGTCGCACAGAACGCGAAGAAGCGTAGAATCCAGCGCGCCTGCGACATGTGCAGGCGAAAGAAAAGTGCGTCGGCCCACGTCCCCCTTTCGTCGATTTGAATGCCTAATCCTCCGCCCTTTATGTACCCACCCCCCTTTGCACCCCCAGTCCGATGTGAGTCCTATCTGTCACCCATCCCCGATCTAGAACATGCACCCTTGCTCGTACCACCGCCCCAAGCCGTGTTCACGCGACCCCTGCCGTTCCCACTAGGCGACGGCGCACAAATGCCCAACAACCGCTGCTCCAACTGCGTGTCCTACCGTTTGGAATGCACCTATGTCGAGGCTGCAAAGGTGCGTCCTCTTCTACTATCCGGCAACCTCGAGCACGTCCTCAGTCACCTCCAGAAGCGCGGGCCTCCCAAGGGGTGCGTAATCCTCCCATGCCTCCCATGCCTGTCCCCATTTCTTATCTCGCCCGTTCAGTTATGTCGAGTCCCTGGAGACCCGCTTAGAGAAGATGGAAACACTCCTCAATAAGGTGCGTCTGCCTTTGTACTGCTACCCGTCCTCGCAAGCGCCGCAACAGGCTGCCCCCAGCTCTGCCCGAATGCCGACTTCACCAAAGAGCTCGGCGGCTCGTTCGACAAAGACACCTGGCTAGCCGACCGCAACGGCGAGCCCTCGAGCTCCACCATGTCCAAGCCCCCCTACGCGCTTCCCGCCACGCCCGCGCCTCAGCCGGGCATCGGGTCCCCACCGAGCCTGCCCACCGCTTCCGGGTCGCAGGTGGAGTCGGAGGACCTGGACCCGAGCGACGACGAGATCGTCGCGCAGCGGAACATCGTGCAGAGCCTGCGCAAGATGTCGATGAACCCGAGCAGCATGCGCTACCACGGCAAGTCGTCGAGCCTGCTCTTCATCCAGACCGCGATGGACCTCAAGCAGGAGTACGCGGGGCTCGAGCTGCCCCAGACGGTCGATCTCCAGGAGACGCACTGCATGCTGCTCAAGAGGAGGCACCAGTACTGGAGCTTGCACCCCGTACGCGGCCCGGATTATGCTCAGATAAATACTGGTGCGGGTCTTGACTGATTTCTCTTTCTCTTTCTCTCTCCCGCATCCCCCTTCCGCGCCTGCGCGCGCGCCCCCCACACATGCGTTTCTTCGTTTCGTGTCCGCGTTTTTGTCCCGTTTGCGATCAGTGGTTGACGTCGAACGTGCAAGACGAGCACCAGCCGCACAAGGACTTCCCGGCGCCCGACCTGCTCGCGAAGCTCGTCGGGCTCTACTTCGCGAACATGAACGACTACATGCCGCTCCTCCACCGCCCGACGTTCGAGCAGGGCATCAAGGACGGCCTGCACCTGCACGACGAGGGCTTCGGCTCGACCGTGCTCCTCGTGTGCGCCAACGGCGCGCGCTTCACGGACGACCCGCGTGTGCTCCTCGACGACAACCCCATCCCGCAGAGCGCCGGCTGGCGCTGGTTCCAGCAGGTCCAGATGGTCCGCAAGTCCCTCCTCGCGCCGCCGCGCTTGTACGACCTCCAGATCTACGCTGTACGTCCCTGTTCCTTTTTCCCCCCTCCCCCCTAGTTCGGGTTCTTTGCTCTGGGGCCGGCGTTGAGTCATCGCTAATGAGCTTGCGTTGCCCTGTCATCTCCGATCGGGACGCACATCCACCCTTTTCGCCGTCGGGTTCGCTCGCACGTCCGTGCCTTCGATTCGACTCGGTCGCGGTTCTTCTTCTGCTGCTGCTGCTGCGGCCTACTGCTTCCTCCTCGCTTCTCGCTTCTCGCGTCTTATTGCCGCTCGCGCGCTGGGGGACGGGGTGGGGCTCGCAGCTCACGGCGGGGTTCCTGCACGGGACGTCCGCGCCGCAGGCGTGCTGGACGATCATCGGCGTCGGCATCCGCATGGCGCAGGACGTCGGCGCGCACCGCAAGAAGGTGTACAGCGCGTCGCCGACGGTCGAGGAGGAGCTCTGGCGCCGCGCGTTCTGGTGCGTCTTCTCTCGTGACTCCTGTGTGTCTGGGGTGCGATGGCATGTGTTAACCGTGTTTTACCCCGCTCCCTCCCCAACACCCAACACCCAACACATACCCTTTCCCGTCGCTATTATTGGTTTTGCCGTGCGACCTTCGCACTTCACACCCTATCCGGACGGCCCGCCCCGCACGGTCTCTCTCTTTCGTTCGCGTTCGCGTTCGTAGGGTGCTTGTGGCGATGGACCGGGCGACGAGCTTCGCGCTCGGGCGGCCGTGCGCGATCCAGGACGAAGAGTAAGTGGAAATCGTTTGCTCCGCTGGCCGGAAGGCGAAAAGGCGGTTGCTGACATCCCGGTGACGTGCATTCGCTTTCCACGCATCGCTTTCGCTTCCCACTTTCCACACTCCACACTCCGCCGTTCGCGCTGCGCGCACAGCTTCGACATCGACCTGCCGACGGAGTGCGACGACGAGTACTGGACGTCGACGGACGCGGCGGACCCCGCGCGCGCGTTCAAGCAGCCGTCCGGGCGCCCGTCCAAGGTCGCGTTCTTCAACTGCTCCGTGCGGCTGCACCAGATCCTCGCGTTCGCCATGCGCACCATCGTACGTCCCCGTGCTTGTGTGTAGAGGCGGGGAGGAGCTGATGAGGGTTGGGTTGGGGGCGGGCAGTACTCGATCAACAAGTCGAAGGCGCTGCTCGGGTTCGTCGGCCAGCAGTGGGAGCAGCACATCGTCGCCGAGCTCGACTCGGCGCTCAACAAGTGGATCGACTCCGTGCCCGACCACTGTGCGTCCCCCTTCCCCTTCTCTTTCTCTGCTGCCATTGTTGTCGCAGTCCCGCTCACCGTCCTCTATCCGTCCCCCGTTAATTTTGTCCGCGCCCGTGGTGGGTGACAGTGCGGTGGGACCCGACGCGGGAGAACCTGCTGTTCCTGAACCAGTCGGCGAACCTGCACGCGAGCTACTACCAGATGCAGATCGCGGTGCACCGGCCGTTCATCCCGTCGCCGCGCAAGCCGTCGCCGCTCTCGTTCCCGTCGCTCGCGATCTGCACGAACGCCGCGCGCAGCTGCATACACGTCCTCGACGTGCAGTACAGCCGCGCGGGGGAGCCCCTGTTTTCGAACCAGGTGCGTCACGCGGCTTGCTCACAAAAATGGATGGCGGATTGGGGCTGATGGGTTGATGATCGTGTTGCTGATGGAACGGATCGGCGTGTGTGCGCGTGTGGGGCGCACGGGCAGATGCCGCTCTTTACGGCCGGCATCGTGCTGCTGCTGAACATCTGGGGCGGGAAGCGCTCCGGGCTGTCGACGGACCCCGCGAAGGAGATGGCGGACGTGCACAAGTGCATGAAGATGCTCAGGACGCTCGAGCCGCAGTGCGTCTTCTCTCGGCTTTGTTATGGCCTTCTGGCACTGGGCTGACGTGTGCATGTTTTCGTGTAGCTGGCATACTGCCGGGAGGTTGTGGTAAGTTGGTCCCGGATGTATTCCTCTCTGTGCGACCGATGATATTTATCCTGTCTCCACCGCGATTTTCGTCCCTAGGGATATCCTATACGAGCTGGCGTCGGTCGGCGACCTCCCGCTGCCCCAGGTGTCCCCAGGACCGAGCAACAAACGCGAACGGGACTCGGACAGCCCCGTCTCGTCCGGCGCGGTCTCCATCGCGCCCGACTCGCCCGGAAACGGGATGGTCACGGACAGCTACCGCGCGTTCGCTGGCAGCCGGCGCGTCACCAAGGACCGCGAGGGCATGAAGGACGCGCCGTCCCTCGCCGCGGCGACGTTCGCGCAGCCCCTGCCGCGCCCACGTTCCGCCCATCCGGGTCCTGCGTCCGACTCGGAGAAGCAAGTCGGGGACCGCGGCGGCGGGACCGCTGTGACGCCGAGCTTTGCGCTGCCCGTGCACACGGACGAGCTCGGGCGGCTGCCGCTCCACCCCGGGTTCAACGTCTCGTACTCGGGCGGGTGGCCCCAGCCGCAGTCCCAACCCCAGCAGGGAACGCAAACGCAGGGGGGCGCCGCGCCGCCGTTCGACCCGCGCATGATGGGCATGTACGCGCTCCAGCCGCCGTCGTTCAACGAGATGTTCGGCGCGGCGATGCAGGAGCCGTCGGCGTTCACGCAGGTCGGGCCGGAGGTGCCGATGGGTGCGGCGGGCGCGGGGCCTGCACCACCACCACCACTAGGGCCGCAGGGCGCGCCGCTGTCCTCGGAGGAGATGGCGTTCACGGATAACACCCTTGCGATGTGGTCGAATGCGCCGACGTCCTTTGAGTGAGTCTTTTTCTTCCTTCGATCGGACTTGGCGGGCTTGCTGGCTGGGGTGTGAGGCTGATGCGATATGCGTGCTTGTGTAGGTGGGACGACTGGGGGACGTACATCAACCATGTCAGCGGGATGAACAGCCAACCCGGGGCCGCTGGCGCGCCACCGCCTCCGGGTCCGGGGCAGCCTCAGCGGTGAAGCGCAGAGGCAGGGTAGGCCGGGAGGTGGGGGGGAAGGAGGCGCGGGCGCGGGCGAAGCGGTCTGTGAAGATAATGAAGATGATGACATGACCTGACGATCCGACGGCGCACGACTCACGCTTGTTCTGGCTCTACTTTAGCATTCTGTAAACTTCCCTCGGTCCTCCTCGTCCAACAACCCCCACACACTCCATCGGCTCTGCCCACGCGTGTCTCGTGTCTATATGTACTATACCCGTGCCCGTATCGCTTTGGCCCCCCCCTTCTCCCCCTTGCCGTAGCTCCAATCCGCCTGGTACAGTGGCATCTCTGTCTCTCCGTCGTCGTCTCTCTAATGTTGCTTATCGTCCGTTGTATCGCATCGGCTCTAGATCTGTTGCTGTCCCGCCGTATGGCGAAGTGTATTCGTATTCATGTCGCGTTTCCCTGCTCATAAGCTGATGGTTGCAAGAAAATGGCTTTGTGACAATCCGCGTGGAATGGGTAGGGCTACAGAATGAGCATGCGTGGAAGGCTGTAAGGTGAGTTGTTATCCCCTCACCATGTCACGGCGTATACGTATCGCGAACGACGCTGTCTTTTGAGCTGTCCTGTTTTCCCAATTTTCCCTTTGCAGGGAGCTTTCACCGACAGCACTAAGATCTCCAGCGCGTACGCGTATAATGTCGCCCTTGAAGGTCATGCGCACCCGAAGCGTAGCTTTTACTACCACGCGGTTTGGGTCCCGATGGGACTGCTGTGGACGCTATCACTTTAATTTATTCCCCCCTTTCCGACTACTCGTATTCGCACCCTGCCTGCGGCTTGGTGTTAACTCTGTATTCTTTTCGTGAGGATGCGGGGATGATGTAGGTCCGGCAAGAGTCGCTGGGGATGGTCGAGGCTTTCGAGCGACGATAACCGTCTTTGAGAGCTTTACGATTCTCAGCCTCTTGCAGGCAGCTTTCATCAAGATTTCCGGCTCGCTCTCGGAGGTCGTGCGCATCCGGAGCTCAGCTTCTGCAGCTCGCACGCCCATATAATAAGTCCGACGTCGAAGCTGGAAAATGGGCGTTAATGAAAAGCTACAAAAACAGTGGCTGCTGCGGCAGGGTGAGTCGTTGCTTCAACCGGACCTTGACTATGCCCCCACGTCTACTCATCCTGAATGACGACGTCCTCCGTTACATCGCAGATCACCTACGTGGATGGGACGCCTTATCCTTCTCCCTCACTTCTAAACATCTTTACGATGTCGCCATCTATCGCGTCGCTGCCCGCATCGAATGCAAGGACCGGGACAAGCTATGGTCCCTCCATAGGACCTTGTTCTACGACAACCCTGATCGAGCGAAACACATTCGGACATTCATCGTACGCGGATCAGTTTTTCCACTTGGAGAGTTATATGATGCGGACGAGATACACTGGGATGACCAGGAGGTTTTTCCAGAGTCTCCCGTTTCCCCCCTCGTCGTCGAACTGTTGCACATTGCTTCCAATATCCACCACTTGACCATCGAATGCTTCGACACCCTCCGTACTTCCGATCCAGGCGTCATAGATGCGATGGCGGCCTTGAGTCGACTCTCTCGGCTGGAGCTTTTCGGTACTCAATGGGATTCTTGGGATGTCGACGAGGGGCTTGAAGAAACCCACCCCGTGTTGCGTTGCCTCCGAGCTGGTGGATGGGTTCTCACCACACTGTCTCTCGAACTCCCCTACCAACTCGACCCTCGCTTCTACCCCGCTCTGCTCAGTTCCATCGCCGCATCTCCACGGCTCATCACCCTCAGGCTCATCAGGTTCCATCCCCGGCGATCGTTCCTCCCGCTGCATAACAAGCCCATGAACCCGTCCTTCCCATCCGTCCAGAAGCTCTTTTTGACCGATACTACGCTATCCAGTTTCGATCTTGTTCGCCGTTGCCCGAACGCATCGCTGGTCAGCATCTGCATCGCTGAATGGCAGGACGGATCGTATGAGAACGCCACCTCGAGTGCACTAGGTTCACGCTGGAACCGGCTTCATTCCCTCATCCTCTCCTCCGAGGCATCCATGTATGCCACCGCCCAAACCCTCTCGGATACTGCCTTCCACCTGGAGGTTAGTTGCCCAGTCCGCATCGTGCTCATGCCTGACGGATCTGATACGCTGGGTGTCATCTTCCTGCTGGATACCCTGAAACAGGTGTCCCCAGTCTGGGCCCAGCTATCGGTGGCTGTCGGAATGGATCCCAGGTCGAACTCGCTATTCGTGTCGGAGCTCGCGGCTCCGCGCCTGCGCTTTTTGGAGCTCAAGATCCATCTCGACATGATTGATGCGTTATACAAGAAGCATTTCGCGGACTGCTGTTGGCTGGTAAGAAGGATGCCTCGCTTGACCTTTGCTGATCCGAAATGCTGACCGCCAAAATTCTAGGATGGGATATGGGATTTGTTGTGCTCTCTGCCCCTTGTTTGTCTGCGCCTGCATCTTGCGAAGATACCCCGACATGTCTTCTTAGACAACAATGAGCTCTACCATGACTTCTCCCCAGAGGATGTTAGGAGGATTTACAATATCGGGGCGCGCATAAGGAGCAAGCTGCCGCTACGATGTGCGAACACTATTCCTACCCTGAAATACATCGCGATTGCCGATGAAGAGCCAAGCCTGGACGACGAATTGAATGCCAATAAAATGAGCGGGTCTGGCGGCGTGAGAGGCAGAGGCTGCGAAAGTGCGGATGAGCGTTACGGAGGCGGGGCCGATGAATACGAGTATCGAAGCGAGTGGTACGCCGAGAAGATCAAGACGCTGCAGTGGTGGCGAGTCGAGGGCGGGGTCGTCAGGAACGGGCAACGCACGGAAACGACGTTACGGCCCCTCACTGCAGCACAGGGCAAGAAGGTGCAAAGGTTCCTTGAAGAAGCGACGGACCCTGAATTCATGGAGCGTATCGATGGTGAGCTTGGATTGTGCTCTGCTGTATCAGCTTTCAAGCAAGAACTCATGCAAGGGCTAGAATTCTTGCCATGAATGCATGGGGGTGGTTTTTGAGGTCATAGACTCGTTGCAAGGCGGCACTATGGTTGTCGCAAACAACACCGTGACTCGTGCGAAGACAAAGAAACAGCCGAATGAGTTTTCAATAAGTGTCGTATAATGGTTGCATGTGGTTTCAGGTATGACTGTATGACACAATTCAGATGCATGACGTACCCACGAAGGAACTTTGCGACGATATTTTCACACATTAAGAATCGGGGGATGGTCCACTTGAAGCCGCTGGTGATTACCGGGTGATTACTGTGTCTTATTCATTTATAAGTTCTCGAATCAGAACTCTGTCATCGAGGCAAATGCTGACCTTAATGTTCATATACGTGCTGCAGGAGCTCAGGCTACAAACATCCAGTCATCCATCGCTGCCGCAGCCTGAGGATGTGACTCCGCTCTCCCCCTACAATATCTCAGCGAGTCCCTCTCCTCAACGACAACATCCTCCGTCAAGTCATCAAATACTTGCATGGCAGCGATGTTCTATCCCTTTCCCTCGCCTCTAAACATGTTTACGATCTCACCATTCACTGAAAATTTTGACCCTCTGCGAGGTCGAACATCTCCCTCATTGCCGCCTCGGCGCACCAAATATTTGAGGGCGGGACTATAGACATTGAGGATACAAATACGATATTCGTTATGACTAATGTCTCCAAATATATTTATCGGACTGATACTGATGATGCGTTCCACTGCTTCGCTCCGCCCACCTCGCCCAGCACGCGCTCGACCTCCGCATACTTCGGGTTGGGCGCGAGGCGTCGCTCGCCCTCGGGCCGTTGTGCGATTGCCACACCCTCCTCAGTAATCGAGGCATGGGATGCGAGCAGCGCGTCCAGGACAGGCGCGAGCTCAGCTCGGCGTCCTCCGTAAGGAGGTTCGGGTAGATCCTATGCCGATTATCGACCTACAACTCACCCACACGCATTTGATGAGGGCGGCGAGCACGAGGCGCTCGGGGAAGCTAAGTTCCCGAAGGGATGCCGCGGTCGGGCTGTTTTGTTCTCCTTCGTCCGTGCGCGCGAAATTCCGCCGCGCATGCACGAGCTCGATGGTGCGCTGGACACGTCGAGCACGCATCGCGCGTCGCCGCTGATCGACGCCGCCTTCATCACTGCGAACTTGAGCGCGTCGGGCGCGATTACGTCCAGGGCGGATGCGGGGAGAGGAGGGTGTGCGCCGGCCAGTTGAAAAAGTTGTAAACTGTATCCTGCTTCGTCGTCATGAGCTGGTCGAGCTCATCCATACCACACCATGTAGGCGTGCCGACCTCATAGTCAGCACGGATTCTAATGGTAGATGACGACAACTACGTAGTACATACCAAGAATGCCCGGCCATGGGCCTGACCTGCTCATGCCCCTGCATTCTAGAAGCGCTTTGAGAGATTTCTCTGATCTTCATGTGTCCGTCTCACGTTGTGTGGTGCCTGCGGACTACCTATATGGGCCAGAGGGGTCGGAAATCTTTAACCTGCTGATCTCAACGTACGCGAATAGGGTTTGCTTCCTATACACACACTTCCGTCACACGAGGGAGGCGTGGAGAATGCAAATATACGTACGTTCTGCTCTGTCATGTATTTCAGCTTGCGCACGACAGCCCGCAGTGTGGCTCTCTTACCCATCCCCGGCGCCCCAAAAATGGCTGCCACATGAGCATAAAATCAGAATTTATTAGTTAGTACCGCGAAAACGCACGACCAAAGACGAAAGCACGCACGGATGTACCCCCCGCACCCCTCCTCGAGCAGCATTTCTGCATATATGCGCTTCCCTGGGCCTTCTGCGCAGGCTTGAACATGCAGGTACTTTCCTCATTTGGCCATGTGAGCAATCTGCGTCTTCGACCACGAGCTTGAGGCGTTGAGCGTAAGCGAGGAGGTCGAAGGTCATCAAGAGACACGAGAGGAACGAGACGAGACGAAATGAGTGGGGAAAATCGTCGTATCTCGTACACTGGGCCCTGCCCCGAGTAGATACAAGGTCTATAAATTCGTACTGCAAGTAGTGAGGGACGTCCGAGAAGACCAAGGGACGTCAAGTAACTAGGAAACGAGGGTAAGGAAGAGAGAAACACATGAGAGATAACCGGAATGAAATAGCCGAGAAAGTAAGTAAGTGTGCCGGATAAGGTAATGGAGCGATGCAGGCGCTGAGAGCGCCCGCTCCCTCACAGGCCATCGCAGAAGGCACCGTGACCCCAGTTGAGCTGGTGCTGTTAGTAAGACTAGAGAGGGCCGACAGCGGTACAGTAGGAGGTTACTGAGAGGGAGACCTTGACGACAGAGGAGACCATGGTCGATGACCAGCCTGAGCAGAGCACTGGGCCCGAGAGCGGTTCCTAGACAGAGACAAGACACTAAGATTGATTCATCACACGACGCGACCATGTTGTGACGTAGCTGTGACTGAACGCATCTGTCGCGTAGCCGCCAAGCCGAGTGATTTCTGGCGCATGTCTCCGAGACTCTCTCGCGGAGCTACAGCTGGAATTGCTTGTTCTGACTTCCAGAACGGCTTGTCCTAGGTTGCCCAGATTTAACCCTCCGTACTGTGCACTCCCTGGCATGCCGCCAGTCGCAACCGCTTCCGCCCCCTTCCAACTGGCCTGCCCTCATCACGGCAGAAATCCTCTAGCTTACTCATCGCAGTAATCGCCCACGACCACTCGGACGAGATCAAGACCGTCGCAGTGTCATCCCGCATGGACCGCTCACCACCGCATGAGGAGGTATCTATGTATGTCCTTTATCCTCGATAACTTGAATCCAAGTTGATCATTTGCCCCATGCACCCTTTGCGCGACTTCAATCGCACGCTGCACGCAATGCGCTTCCACTGCCGACATTGTCAAACCATCCAGAATATAGTATGTTAGCGCGCAGTGGCCGCCTCCTCAGGCCTCAGGAGCAGCAGCCTCTCTAATCATACCCCTACCATACCCGTTACCTACTGTATAGTGACCGGCGTCATCGATGCGGAACGCTCAATTCGAGTTGCCGCCATTGCTTATAACCCTACACTGGACTCTCTTTCAGCTCCACTCCCACCTCAAACCTCCAGGAAGGTTGCAATCTGAGCAGCGAATATGTTCGAATCGTCTCTGGGCTCTCCACAGGTCCCTCATCCACAAGCCCAAGTTCCCCCCATAACGGCCCTCGACCCGGTCCTCGCTGCGTCCGCATCCGAGTTAGCCCCTATCGACGAACTGCACGCTCGAGCAGAAGCTGCCCTCAACGTCTTCGACGACCCGCGCTACGCCCCCCTCGACGTCCCGAACTGGGCCCGCCGCGCCGCGGCCAACGGCGGCTTCAAGCACCGCTTCTCTGTGCGCAACCTCGTCCGCGCCATGCGCGACACCGCGGCGGACCTCGGTCTCGCGGACGGGGCGCGATACGTCCTGGCCGCCGTCTGCGCGTGCGCCGAAGAGGCCGAGCGCACCCATCCGCTCGAGGCAGAGGGAGCCCGAGAGGCCCTTGCGCGTGGCCTGCAGCGGCTCGCGAACGCCTGGACCGCGTTCCTCCTGTGGCCTTGTGAGTACCTCCTCTCCCTCCCTCCCTCCCTCCCCCTTGTCCCAGGATTTCCGAGTTGAGCGCGAGCGTGTCCCCGCTGATGCGCGATGCCGCCCCTGGCTGCAGTCTATGCGCCGATGAAGGACTCCGCGAACTCGGCGACGGGGTTCGCGTCGCCGTGCCTCGGGCTCTTGTGCACGCCCGGGGCGATGGCCATGGCAGACATCAACCCTGCCGCGGGCTCGCGCGTGGGCGCGTGGTTGTACCCCCTGCAGGAGAAGGTGCGTACGCGCCCTCCCCCACGTTCCCCTCGGCGTGCCAGTAGGCAGGATTGCTGCGACGGACTCGGGACGTGTGGCGTTTACTCACTTGAGGGTGGTGTTTAGATCATGCGGCGCGACGGCTACAAGTGCGTCATGAGCGGGGTGTGGGACGCGTGGTTCTGGAGGAACCAGAGCGGCCAGGGGGTGGCCCCGGAGGGGTCGCATGCATGGACGCACGCGGTCCGGATCTTCAAGCACCCTCTTGTGGTGTATAAGGACGTGTATGACAACGACGAGGTGCGTACTTACCCGTGCTCAGGCTCGGGATCGAACGCTTACCCGCTGACCGCGTTGTGTGTTGACCGGTAGCCGAGACGCAACTCCACGCTGCTCAGCCTGGAGCTCCTCCGCCGCTTCTCCCAGCTCAGCGACAGGTACCTCGCAGACCCCATGGGCGCGGGCGCGGGCCGCGTCGGCGTCATGGACGACCCCGCGAACCTCCTCACGCTCAGCATCATGTCGCACAACAAGTTCGACCACTTCGCGCTATGCCTCGTCCCCACGCAGGTTCGCGCCGTCCCCGTGTTCCCCAGACGAGTCCCGCGCCGCTGACCGCGCACGCACCCACGCCCCACGCAGATCCCGGACACGTACGAAGTGAAGGACCACGATCCCCGCGCGACCGGCCTGCCCTTCCCCGACTCCCGGCTCCCGTCCACCATCACCTTCCGCGACCAGAGCGGCGTCTTCGCCGGGGCCGGCCTCGGTCTAGTCGACGAAGACGACGCGGGGCCGTGCGCGCTGCCCAGCGCGGAGCTGCTGCGGACGCACGCCGCCCAGCGCGGCGTGCTGTTCGGGTGCGGCGTGGTCCCCCTCTTCGACCGTATCCTGTGCTTCTCCTTCGGTCCCGAGCGTGAAGACGAGGTAGGTGGCCTGCCGCTACCGACTCCCGACGGGGTGGCCTTTTGGAGGGACGTAGTGCGTTCGAGCGGGGATGGGGGCGAGGGTGGGGATGAAGGCGAGGACGGGTTGGATCGCTTGGTTAGGGACTTTGCGGCGATTCGGATCGTGTAGCGGTGCCGCTGGGACGTGGTGGATTCGGACGAGGGCATGTTGGATCAGCTCATTTAATCATTTGCAGCAATGTTGCATATCCTGTATTCGAAGTCGGTTGAGGTCGGAGGCGAGTGGCAGGCGTCGTCATCGCCATCTGTGCATTTCAGTATGTTGCCTACGAATGATAATGGGGACAGTTACGACCCGATAGCATACAACACGCTCAGAACAAAAACCGGAATCCCAACAACGACCGTCCCCAAGCTCCCCGCGGCGAGCGCATGAGCTGCGTTCAGCCCCTCCGGCGCCCTCTCCGGCGGCACGACCACGATGCCCAGACCCGCAACGGTCGCGCTCCCCACCAACATGCCCAGCGCGAGCGTGGCCCAGCACGCGATCGCCGCGGCGTCGCCCCCGCGCCTCCTTTCAACAAGTAACGTCACCGCGGGCACGAGCACGAGCAGCAGCGCGGCGTTCACGATCGCGCACCCGGCGAACGCGACGCGGGCGTACGCGGCGGTGACGACGGTGTGGTAGAAGATCGCGCGGATGGGCGTGGTGTAGTGGAGGATGCGCCCGCCGACGTACGTCGATATCACGTTCAGGCCGAAGCAGGTCAGGACCCCGAGCGCGAGGAAGAGCACGGCGAAGCCCAGCGCCGTCGCGATGAAGCCCAGATCTGTGCGCCGGTTGAAGGACGCGAGCTTTCGCCATGCACGGCGGACGGGGCTGGCTCGCGCGGGCCCCGCTTCTTTGTGGCCGTCCGGTTCGACGTCGAGGAGGGGGCTTGTTGAGCGCGGGGTTGGGACGGGGCAATATTCGACAGCGTGTGGGCTGAGACTCGGGGCGAGATGCGCTTGAAACGGAAGGGAAGGCATTTGGGCAGCTATTGCGGCGTGTACGGTGGTAGACGGAGAGGGAGAGTAGTAAGATGATTCGACGTCCATCCACCAGCGCCTCATAAGCAACAGTGGCTATATGCAAGGGGCGCGGGAGGGAGGACAGCTGTGGTGCACAGCCCGTCGAAGGATAAGACGGCATATGCACATATGGATACAACGGAAGGTCGGAGAGAGACAACATCCGCCGCCTTGTTTCTGGCTCATACCGGGCAGAATCAACAAAAGCAACGAGTCAACTTCGACGCCACACACACAAGACGGTAAGTGGCGTAGAGAAGCAACACTACGGCCAGGCAGACAGCGCATCCGGTACCGCTCGCTGCCAGTGCCTGCACTGGCGAAAGCACAGAAGGGGTAGCGCGATATCGCTGAAGTACGAGTACTCCAACTGGGAATGCGAAAGCACTGGCGAGCGTGAAGCTCAGCACGATCACTAACACGACGACCGTGCGTGTCATGCTGAGCACTACCCGCGCGGCTATAATACCAGTCGGTAGGCCAAGTATAGGGCCTCCCATGAGTATGGGTACAACGTCTAGCGGTGCATTGGACGGATAGTGATAGGTGGTGGAGAGCTGCCAGAGGATGAGATCTCCAAGGACAGTGAACAGTGACCCGACTCCGATGGCGGAGACGGAACTGCACGCGACGAGTCCGAACATGTACGCCACGTATTCCAAGCAAGTCGGTGCGTCACGAGGGACAAATGTCGAATTGGATGGGAGGTCTTCATACTTGGGAGGCAGGGATATGATGGAGAAGGCTGATTTGAGAGGTGAGAGAGGAATTGTGGTGAGAACAGGCGACGAGGATGCTGACACCGTCATGCCGTGGGGAGGGGATAACGAGGCGTTGGAGAAAGGGCATTCCCTTCAAAGTACCTAACAGCACATCTATATGTACTGCTAGTGTATGCACCTTCCACATATTCTTACATCGCCCTTTTGTCGTCTGTGTAGCGACGGCGACGACAGCAAACCAACAAGGGTCGAGAACTCACCGCGCTCATAGCCCTCGAGTCATCCTGTCGCTACCCCAGCAAGCCTGCGATGGGGGATAGTCTTAAGACGGTGTTCTTGCATACGCACAACTGTCTCTCTTGACCTTTTGACACAGAGCTCTCATCGGCAAACAAAGTGAGGAGGAGGATGAAAAATAGAGATGAGACCGGACGAGGACAGACGGAGTCCGATGGACAATGATGAGTGCTAGCGCTCACGATAAGGTTAAGCGCTCATACGGCTTGGCTGTCCCGTGATCCACAACTTGCACTGACATTTCCACATATCGTTCGTAAGTGTAGCAAGTACATCATCATATCATACACACGGTAAGTCTCCACGTAAACCAAATTCATCGATTAATCGCCCTCGACAACACACCAAATACCCTCGTCAAAGCGGACGGAGTTGTAGGTGTTACCGGCTGCTGCTGAGTCTCGCACTCCGGCGCCGCATTGAAGCCCTTGAAAGTCCTCGCGGACGCCCACAACGGGGAAGGGCTCTTCCAACCGCGCTGACTCTTCAACAACGTAGGAGTTCGCGGCGACATATGCGAGTTCTGACGGTGGTCGCCTGAGCGCTGCGAGGCTCTCATCCCAGCGCTATCTGCCGTCCCAGCTCGCGAGACCGGGGGGCTTTCAAAGATAGCCCCACCGAAGACCGCAGCGCCTAATTGGTCCTGCATTGCTGTGAAAGCCCCTCAATATATACGGTTCATGGTATTGAGAGCCTACTCACGCGTCTTCAGGTCGTCGCCCGTATCGTGTGTATGCCCGCGGGACCACACCGCCCTGGAGTTGGCTCTGGACGCCTTGGTGTCGATCGAGCCGGCGTCGAAGATGAGCGAGGGCTCTCCGAGTCCGACGTCGTAGCGCCTCTGCCTCCGCGCGCCGTTGTCTGCCTTCCAGGGAAGGCGGATCTTCCGAGGCTGTTCCCGAGAGCCTGCAAGAAAAAGTTCGATACCATGCCGATCAGGGAAACGTCGAAGCATGAACGAACGGACCTTTCCTCAACGGATCGGTAGTAGACAGGCTATACTGACTCATTGTGGACAGGGCAGGTGAGTACAAAGGTGAATGCAATCCAAGCTCACCGCAACTGGAGGTTTATATGTCTGGGGCCTCTCGCCCGTCTCCCGCCATCTAAGATGCCGCAGAATCGGGCACATCATGGTGCCAGTTTCTGGGTCCTCACCATCCCTTTCCAATACAATAAATGCTCACCTTGGATGGTAAAGGCGACCGTTCTAGTTTGCGAGAGAAGCAGTAAGATGCCAAATTCTGATGGCCCTCGCACAGTCCCGATAACATCCTTGATATCCTTGACAATAAGGCATTGGCATCAGTGGATCGTCCCGTCTCAATGGTCCAGTTTGCGTGTGGATTCGATGGACCGCGCTCACGAACAAAAGCATCCAAGAACTCACCGACGTCCTGCGAGTTGAATCAGAAGGCAGCACAAGGTCGAGAGGGCGGTGCTCCCCTTCCAGAGTCGACCATCGAGGAGGCGCGTTCTCATGCGCCCACAACTCGCCCGGCGGTTGCCGGCATGAGCGGTGAGGCCAGAAGCATCTCGGAGCGGACAGAAACCACAGAACGCAGACAGAAAACAAAAGGTATTGTGACAAATGAGTCTGCTTCGCCTCACGCCCAGACCTTTTGTACAATGCGAGTCGGCCTGGTGATCCTCTCCGGGAGCAAAAAGACAACTCACCATGCATGCCGGCGCCGAATATTCACTTGCATAGTTCCCTATGTATCAAACTGACACGGCATTTGACGCTGCTGGTGTGCCCTTGCCCTCTCGGCCGCGGATGCAGAGTGGACGAGGAAAGTGCCCTAAGCGCTGAAGGGATACGCCATTGGTTACTCGACCAGACACCCGCATCCGGAGGACACCGTCGACGAAGGGTACAACCATTAAGGGCATGCAATCTCGGCCGAAGAAGTCATTTGACGGTCCTTTGTAGAGGACGACGTCTTCGCGCGATCTGCTCCTGTCAATTGACGAATAACCAGAAACTGTGCCTAGATATACAACACATAGTAAGTCGTGAGGGTATCACCACAGACATTAAGTACACTAATCATGTCCCATGACCACGCATAATCAAAATCATAAGTAGGACTCACAACAACGACCGCTTCCTGCGCCCCCCCCGCACGCTCGACGATCTATGACCCCGCCCCGCCCACGCCCGCGAGGACCTTAAACACCGTGTCCTGCCTCTCCCTGAACGCCCTCAGCCCCGTCATCCCCAACGCCAGCGCGTTGATCCGGTTCGCAAACGCGACCGCGCGCCCCTCCGTGCTCGTCCGCCTCCTCCTCGGCCCCTCCCCCCCGTCCCCGTCCCTGTCCCCATCCCCCACTCTACCCACGTCCGAGTTACCATACCCGACGCCGCGCTCGAGGATCTCGCGCACGCGCTCCATGCGCGGCACGGGCAGCTCCTCGTCGCCCCGCTGCAGCGCGCGCACGCTCGCCTCCGAGTCCTCCTCCTCCATCGCGTGCGCCCGCGCCCCGATCGCGCACAGCTCCGCCATGAACGGCCGCAGCGCCTCCGGGCACTCCCCCAGCGCGAGCGTCTGCCCCAGCACCCCGCGTATCACCGGCCCGTCCTGGCTCTGGCTCGGGCTCGGACTTATGTTTATGGGGAGGCCGTCGAGCTCGAGCGGGTGCGGCTGCGCGGGGCGCGTGGCGGAGGACGCGGCGACGTCGAGGACCGCGAGCGCGACGGCGGCAAAGTACGCGCGCGCGGGATCCGCCCCCGCCCCCGCCCCCGCCCCTGCGCCCGGGCGGAGGAGGCGCCGGAGCGCGGGGCGCCGCTCGAGGACGTCCGCGAGCGCGGCGTAGAGCGTCTCGCGGATGAACTCGATCCCCGGGACGTCCTCGGCGAGGATCGTCGGCGAGAACGCCTCGGACTGCGCGGGCGAGTGCGGGCGCGAGCTCGCGAGGGACGAGACGGACGCGCCCGGGGAGTGGGTGCGGCGCGCGGAGCGGCAGGGCGACGGGGGCACGGCGAGCGTCGACGCGGACGCGGACGCCGGGGGCGACAGGGGGAGGGGGAGCCTGGAGGGCGACGGGGGTGGGCGTGGCGAGGGCGGCGGGTGCGGCGCTGCGGACGTGGGGGAAGGGCGGGCGTCGTAGCTTGGGGGAGGGACGAAGCTCGCCCTGAGCGCCCTCCCGCCGGGGGACCGCGCGGCCCCGCTGTCGAGCGCGACCTGCAGGTCGCTGGCGTACTTCTCCTGGAACGTGCGGCGCATGCTGATCTCGATGGCGACTGCGCGGAGGTCTGCGGCGATGCCGTTCAGACGACGGTTGAGCGGGGTGGATTGGGGCTCGAGCCCGCAGATGACGCGCGCGAGGTCGTGTTGGTGCTCGGGCGTGAGGGCCTGGATTGAGGGGACGAGCTGGGACCATACGACGAGGAACTGGCGAAATGCTGGTGGACAGTTGGTCAGGGAGAGGTCGGTGGGGGGCAGATTGGAGCCGTTCTTGGCACGGCGGGGAAGAGGGACGGATGGGGGACTCGTAGTTGATCGAAGCGCGGCGAAATAAAGACATAATGCGGGGCCTATGCTACCATATGAGCATATTGGCTAGACGGGAGGACGATGAGACGAACCGGTTATCATGAGATCGGCCTCGGCACTCGCAAGTGCACTCTCGTCCAAGAGGCCCTCCACCTTGGCGTGAGTCAAGGAGGACTTGAGATACGAGTGGAAGCATTCCTGGACGTAGCCTTCGGAGAGGGTGGGCTCCGTGCTGTCGACGGCCTGTATGACGTTCGACATTGCGGTGGTAATGGGGGACGGTCGGTTGCAGACCGAGGATGTTGGCCGTGAGCTTTTGAGTCGGGCAACGTTCGCCACTGCCGGTGACGCCAGGATTCCCCACAGTCGGAGCCAAGTCGGAGCGCCCGAAATAAAAGAGCCACGTGGATGGCACAGCACACACAGCCATCGAGAACAGACGGCACGATCTTCGGACGAATGTGAGTCTGTACTGCCGCAAAGAAGCCGTGAGGTCATACTTAACGCTATTCGAGACGAGCTGGAACATCGAAAATGACGTCAAATATCCGGGGTTCCTTGTAGCTCCGCTCGTTGCACTGCACAACGAAGGATTCGAAACTTGGCTCAGGCTTGGACAGGCTTGGACAACCTCCGGAAGACCAAGCACCGGAGGTCGTGCATTTGAAGTTCACAATGGACGCTGAAGATGAGGCTCGTCGAAGAGCGACATCTTTGCAATAATTAAGCCATGAACCGTTGGAAACAGGTCCCTAGGAGGTAAAAGGACCAGGAACAAGACAGTATCGGAGGACGTCGGTCAGAGTCGGTGTCGGGGACAATGTAGCCTGACTTCGGTCTCAAGATCCTCCAGGCGACTTGGAAGGGACGGGGTGTGTTTAGGGCAGACCGCATGAAGAGTAATAGCAGAGAGTGGTACAGAATTCAGATCAATTGAAGGCAGAGGCTACATAGTGAGTAATCGGAGACGGAACTCACCAAAAATCACATACTGCAAGATAAAGAAGGATTTTTTAAAGCTTGAGAGAGGCAATGGATAATTTCCTGGGCAGGAGCGAGCAATGCAAGCTGAGATCGAGGTGTGCCAGGTGTGAGTAGGATAGTGGACGCTGTGGACGATTCGCAAGCTGGAACTGATAAATGAGTATGTATATGTACATGAAAGCGATATAAACATGGCCCATCTCAGAGTCTAAGTCCCGGTGAAAAGTCCCTAGGGCAGGATTTGGCAAGAAAAGGCGCGATCGGCCAACGCCATATGAGATCTGGCAGGTTTGGCCCATTTTCGAACTGCGAGCGCTACTGGCCCAACCCGGACACGTCTTGACCATGCTCGATCGCGCGCACGAGCATCCGTGAGCATGCACGTTGCGCTCTTTGCTTGCAAGGTTTTTTTCGTCGCCTCGTTCTGGCGCGAGAATGCGAATGCTCAACTTGCTTGCTTTGCACCTTGTTTCTGCAAACTTGCGACTGTCCCGTGTGCTGAGCGCGGCGACCGAGCTCCTCCCCGGCCGATATATAAGGGGGGCTTCTCGTCGCGATCCCCCCGCTTTGCCTCTTGTCCTCCCCCATCATCTAGGCCCCGGATTCCCCCGCTTCCTTGCCACTTCCCCAATGTATATGCAGCTACCCGATATCCTCATTGCCGGTGTTCACCGCCACAAGGTGCGTCATGACACACTCGAGTTCTCACAATGGCTGATGAGCTTCTTGGCTAGACATCGGCGACGATCTTTGGGTGGCGCATATAGTGAGTCCCCTAATTTTTGGCAGGTATATGCGCACGTTTGGATCACGTTAGGATTCCTCGTGGGTCAAGACTTCGGACGCTCGGGTCCATCGTGGAGTTTGGAGGATGGCGGCGGCGACAACGGCATCATAGTTAACGTTAACTCGTCTCCTGTACCTACTAGTATGCAATATATTTAATGAGCGTATTCCACGTATTGAATCAATGCACGCGCGAGAGGGATACGGGACGCTGCCCACTGTTGAAACATCCTAAATATAGCGAGGCTGATTCTGACCGATATTGCCAGATTCGGCAGAAATTGGCAGAGGAGAAATATGCTATGGGATGAAATCCAGGGCAGTATACGGCGATCGTCGCTTCCTAATATTTCGCCATATACTGGAGGATTCTGCCCTAGTGACTTTTCACCGGGTCTAAGTCACGCTGGTGGCGGAGATTTTCTTACGGGTGGCAGTCAAGTTAGAGGCATGCCTGGAAGTTTGGTTGAAGGGGCCCGCCGGCAGGGGCGGGGAGTGCAATCAGTTGTCACTGACAGCGACATATATATGCGGCCAGAAAGTGCACCGTATGCAGGGTTAGATCTGGGCAACCTAGGATGAGCCATTGCGGAAGTCAGAACAGGCAATTCCAGCTGTAGCTTCGCGAGATAGTTTAGGAGACATGCGGCAATCTCTTGGGCGGCTACGCGACAGACGCGTCTGGTCACAGATATGTCACAATCTCGTCACGGTCGCGTTTCTCGCTGTCTTGTTTCTGTCCACGCGACTAACTACCTCGTACTTATACCGCTCTCGGATCCGGTGCTCTGCTGGTCTCCGTCTCCTCTTGTGTACTATCCTCAGTCATGTCAGAACCGGCTACTCCTAGGCGATCTCGGCGCGGCCAGCCAGTCGTAGTCGACGACAGATTCGCCTCTCCCCCGCCCACCGCCTGCGCAGACGTCGTCCCATCCCGCCTCCTCCACTCTCGCCCATCCCAATCCTCCGACCTCCTCTACAGCGAGGATCTTGACAATACCCCTGTCGACACGTATCGCACGCACTTCTACCACTCCTTCTCCCGCAGCTCTGGTCGTCAAACCACCCGCGCACCCACACGGACGTACGGCAAAGTCGCTCGTCCGCCCAGGAGCGACCCTGACGCCACGGATGTCTTCAGCGTTGGCGATACCGTTCTCATCCGTGCCAGCGTGACATCTAAGATACCTAGTGTGGCCGTCATCATAGCCATATGGAAGATTGAAGGCAACGACCTCCCGCCCAACGCTCCCCTCCGCGTCCTCGTCCATTGGTTCGTCCGTCCTAATGAGCTACCGAAACATAGGGTGCAGAGGGATTTTTGCCAGGTATGTCTTTCTGTCCATCCTTCCTCCCGTCTTTTAGCTTTCCGTATGCCCCCTCGAGTTTCCACACATCGTCGACCGTCTCAACTTCCGCGTCCAGTGTCCTATCACGCGTAAAAATTTCCTTCCATCCCTACTCCCATGTTCGTATCGAACATATTAACCAAGCTCCCGCCTTCAGAATGAAGTCCTTTACCACCTCTCCGGCACGGGCGTCCTTGCCACCAGCTTCATCCTTGCCCCATGCACCGTTTCCTCGTTCTCGTCCTCAGCAGTCCGCTCCTCTGCCACCGTCTCCTCCGTCGCCAAGGTCTCGCACACTGCCTTCTTCTGCCGCACCGCGGTCGACCCCCAGCGCGGCCTCTACTATGAGCTCAACTGGGACGCCTTCCGCGACGGCGCGATCCAGGCCGTCCCGAGCGACGACAACGTCCTGGAGCGCGACATTAGCACGAGCGCCCCGTGGCCGAACGAGGATATCTGGGCGGTCAAGCCCGCGCAGAAGGCCCCGCGGAGGCGCATATATGCGGAGTCCGAGTCCGAGGACGCGGCGAAGCCGATGAAGGGACGAGGACGGGGAACCCCGCGCAAGCGCCGCCGCGTCGAGCGCGACCACGAGTCCGACGCGGGCTCGGGGGACGAGTTCCACGCTCCCCCTGCCTTCAGCTCCGAGGACGAGGACGCCAGCGAGGGCGCGCCCTCGGAAGACGACGAGCCCGCCACCCACGATGACCACCACGACGAAGAAGACGACGAGACGGCATCTGCCACGGTCCCACAAACGCCCTCCCGCCGCAAACGCAGGCGCGCCGCCGTCCCCCCCACCCCGCGCACGCCCAAGACCCCGCGCCGCCCTCGCGCGCGCACGGACAAGGCGCAGCCGACCCCGCACTCGAAGGCGGCGCTGCGCCGGCGCAAGAGGACGGCGCTCGCGGTGCGCCCGCCGCCCGCCGTGGGGGGCACGCTCGAGCGCGCGCTCGCGCAGGGGCTCGAGGGCGACGCGTGGCTGCGCGCGATGCACGTGCTGCACGTCGCGGCGCGCCCCGGCGCGCTGCCGTGCCGCGAGGCGGAGTATGGGCGGGTGCTGCGGGCGGTGGAGGAGCTGCTCGAGGAGGGGAGCGGGGGGTGTATCTGTGCGTGCTTGCCCGTTTTATTTCGTTTGGAGCAGGGACAGGGACGCTGACCGTGACTGTGATTTGGTGTGCGTGCGTTGTGGGGAGGCAGACATTTCGGGGGTGCCGGGGACGGGCAAGACGGCGACGGTGCACGCGGTTGTGCGTGAGCTGAAGCGCATGGCGGAGCAGAACGTACGTACATGCGCACTGTCTCTCCCCTATGCCAGTCATCTGACGGTTGTGGCGTGTGCAGGAAGCGAACCCCTTTGCGTACGTTGAGATCAATGGCTTGAAGATCCCTGAACCTGCCGCAGCTTACGGCCTCCTCTGGGAGGCGGTTTGCGGGCACGACGCAGCGCGGGACGGGCACATGAAGATCAGTTCGAAGGAGGCTCTCCGAAATCTCTCCAAGCACTTCGCGAGCGCTGGGCGAGAGCAGGTCGGGCCAATCGGCGGGCATGCTTGGTATGTGGTTGTCGCCATGTTCCGTTGGAATATCATTGACTTCAACGGCGCAGTGTGGTATTGATGGACGAGCTCGACCAGCTCATGACAACGAAGCAGGACGTCGTGTACAACTTCTTCAACTGGCCGATGCTCGCAGGCTCGAAACTCGTCGTGCTCGCTGTCGCGAACACGATGGACCTTCCCGAACGTGTCATGACTGGCCGTGTGCGCAGTCGCCTCGGTGCGTTCCTTCCGTTCTCTCCCTTTCGTCGCTTACCCCCGGCCCTTAACAGGCATGGTCCGCATCAACTTCCAGCCATATACCACCCCCCAGCTCGAAGCGATCGTCAAAGCGCGCCTCCTCGCCTCCCGTACCGCGCACCCTCCCCTCCCCCCGTCCGCCCCAGACGTGATCGCGCCCGACGCGCTCAAGTTCGCGGCGATGAAGGTCGCGTCGATCAGCGGCGACGCCCGGCGCGTGCTCGACGTGTGCCGGCGCACGGTCGAGCTCGCGCACGCGCGCCGGAGGCCCGCGCGCACGGACGACGTCAAGGCGGTCATCAAGGACATGCAGAACAGCCCGACGGCGGCGTTCCTCCGCGAGCTCGGCTTCCACGAGCGCCTCGTCCTCGCCGCGCTCGTGAAGTGTGTCCGGCGCGAGGGCGTCGAGGAGATCAGGTGGGCCGAGGTGCGCCTGCCTTTCTTTTTTTCTTTTTTTCTTCTTTTGGTTTTTTTGGTTGGGCAGGCTGTGGGGGGTGTGCTGACGAATGGGGTGTGGCCTAGGTCGAGAACCAGCACAGGATATACCTTAACCTCCTCGCGGAGGACGAGCCGCGGCGCCGGCCGTCGGCGGACGAGCTCGTGCTCGTGCTCGACGCCCTGCTCGCGTCGCATGCGTTGATCGCGGAGGAGGGCGCCGCCATCGCGCGGCGGCCCGAGGGCGAGCGGCGTGTCGCGCTTAACCTGGAGTATGCGGAGGTCGAGCGCGTGCTGGGCGAAGTGGGCGGGGCGAAGTGGCGCAACGCGCTGAATGTGTGAACGGCCGGGGCCGGATGTGGGTCGGGCGGAGGTGAGTGGTTGGGTTGCGGGTGCGTCGTGCTTATATCCGAGTCGTGTTGTGCCAGGAGAGATGCTGTACTTCGTGACGTCGCGATGTGGGATTGACCTGTCCCATACATCGCATCCTAGTCGCTTGTCAGTGCGCTTCTCCCGGAGAGATGACCGGTGGTAGACTCATGATAATAGTTCTCGTAGTCGCACGAGTTCATCGCCGCGTATGCGCGCGTCGCGTTCGCGGGGTGCGCGATCGTGAACGCGCCGTCACCACTCCTCGTCGCAAGCGGGCATGAAGCGCGACTGATCGTGGCGGTCTAGGGGTCGTGCCGTCGAAGAGGGCGCCGAAGGGGCCGAGCGCGGTTCATAGACCCGCCGCGGGGGGTACGAGGACGGTCCTGTTTTTGTCCTGAGCATGTTGTATGCTATCGCCTCGGACTCGTAACTGTTTCTGTTATTGTTCTTATGCAGCGTGCTGAGACGCAGACTTGGGGACGACCCTGATACTCGTTTCCGAGAGTGCTTCGCTGAACTCGAAGGATTATTTAAAGGGTATGCGTAGATGTGGGTTCGCCTGGAGCTCATTCGATAGGCTGAGTATCCCCCGAGCTCGAGAATCATTTCCCCGCATCTAATCTCCTTCGTCTTCACCGATGTCGCCGCCCTCGCCATATTCATCCGGTCCGCATGCTGAAGCCTCGCTTTCCGTGGAAGAACGCGAGGACTCGACTCTACCCTCCCCAGGCTTAACTGCCTTCGAAGGGGTGCGAGAGCAGATCCAGCTTCTCCCGCATCCCGCGCAGAGGCCCGATGTTCCAGCTTCTTCCCCCACCACGCTCCACGAACATTCCGTCCCCGGGCACGTCCACCCGACCATCATCCTTCATGCTTCCATCTATGTGATCAGATCACTGCAGACGAATGCGTGGGGCACCCGGGCGATCGAGCGCGCCATTGGCACCGGTTATGCCTTGACGATTGCGTTGCTGCTGCTCGTCAAGAAACGCCGCCTGGCCAGTAATGCCTTCAGGTCCACATGGGCACGCGAGCTCGGGCTCGGAGGACGGCCCTCGCACCCCGGAGAGGAGCGGGAGCTCTTCGCCACCTTGGCCTGTGCCCTCGCTCCCAGCATCGCGGGAGTTGGGTACCACATTCGCAGCTTGATCATGGAAGGCCCGCCGGAGACCCCCGTGTACCTGATGATCGCCTCCTGGACCATCGTACCTAATCTCGTGGTGGTGGTCATGTTCTTCATGTAGTAGACGCGCCCGAGTACTTCCGTGATTGCGTCCGAGATCTGACATATGTTTTGTCTTTTGTAACATGTCGAACGAGTCTGCTTCTGGGTGAATAACAAGTCCGTGTGACGAGCGCTTCACGCTTTTGTCTGGGTATTTGTCGACTGATGTTCAAGCCCACGTGAAACAAAGGGTTCGAGATCAAGAAGTGAGGAACGCCTATTGTACAGGCAGAGGCGCTCAAAAGCTCGCCACAAGTCTTATCGTTGTAGGTGTACTTGAATCGCGCTTGGGCCTTGAGGCAAAAGAGGCGGGGCACTGCCTTAACGACGAGCATATTATTCTCTCCTACTCCGCCGCGCGAATCATCCTATCCGCTTCGAGACGCAATTGTAGCAGTGCGAACAAATAGTGGGTAGCCATAGGTTAGCTATATCGAGTATATAAAAGGAATAGCAACGATACATTTCACGTTCACCCACCGTCGCTCCACCGCTCGCCACTCGCCACTCATCCCGCATCTACAGTACCTCTCGACCCCATGTCTCAGGAGACCCTCGTATCACAGAGCAGCCTTTCGGATTCTCCGAAGCCCGCCACCTCCTGGTTTCCAGTCAAACTGCCGCGCGGTTACGAGGCGCTCCCGTACGACGACTCGGGCTGCGAATCCGACGAAGAAGACAGCGATGCGGAGTTCTGGGCCCTCAAGCCCGCTACAGACATCGAAGCCAACCCCGTCCCCAGCTCCTTCCCCACATCGTCCGCATTCGAGCACAACACCTCTGAGGGGACCTCCTCCCCTCCGACAGACAGCCCCAGCCCCAGCCCACCGCGCACGAGCACGAGCACGAGGATGGCAGGGGTGCTGAAGATGTCCGTGATCCTCACGACCGCGGGGCTCCCCTCCGCCCTCTTCTTCAGCGCGTTCGCGTGGCTCGTCGGTGGGATCATCCTCCGTTCCATCTTCAAGGTGCCCCCATACGACACTATGGACTCCGGCGCGGCGTTCAAGGCGTCCATGGCCGGCGCGCCCGTCGTCGCCGCCGCCGCGGGCGCGCTCGCGTTCGTCGACTTCATCGTGCGCCGCTTGCCGCGCCTGCCGCGCGCGGACCGTGGCAGGCAGAGTACAGGCGCGGGCACGACTACGGGCGTGGCGGGGTACGATCCGCTGGAGGACGCGGTTTCCGTGGCGTCGGTGTGTGCGCTGGCGAGCGTGCTCGCGATGCCGCTTGGGTTCGTGATGGTGCCGCGGCTGGCGACGGAGGCGTTCGGGGCGTGGCATGCACTGGCGTGGAGCGCGACGGGGCTCGGGGTGCCCATCGGGGGGCTTGTGCTGGCGTTCTTGCCGCAGATGTTGTGGTGCGACAAGGTGGACTTGTAGGAGAGTCGGGACGTGAAAGGATTTGGGTTTTGTGATAACGGACCACTTCGATTCATCATCGTTGCTGTACATTATACTGGTTGCAAGTACAAGTACAAATGGGTCATCGATATCAGCTCCGAAGCGGCCTTTGCGATAGGCTGAAGTGCACGGCTTCTTACAGAAGTAGTCAATCCGAACCTGGATCTTGGAGAGGCAGTCTAAATTCAAGTTGTTGTCAGTCAGTCACCTCCACCTCTTGGATCGCGGATAACGCACCAAACTCAAGCTGCTACTCCGCGTACGCAGGGAGGGGTTCAAGATGTCCAACATGGCCGTCAGACAATCGCGCGTTCACGGCGGCGAGCGCGACGCGGAGCTGCGCTATCTCCGCCTCGAGCTCCCGGATCGCCGTCTCCGTCGCGCGCGAGCCCTCACTCCCAGTGCCTTCCAGACGGGCGCCGCGGTCTGAGGGCGCCGGGGTTGTGAGGGCGGACCTGGTGAGCTGCAGGGCATTGAGCCTCCGGGAAAGCTCCGCACGACGCTCCGACGACCATTCCGTCGCCTGAGGCGACACAGGGCTAGGGTGTGATTCGGAACGAGCAGGGGCGAGCAATGGACCGGAGACGTCCGACGAATATGATGACTCCAGGTCGGGGGAGTTGTGTGCCGTTGCGCCGTCGGCCGGGAACGAGGTGAGTGTCGCGGAGCTCCAGGTCCGAGGCGGAGAGAGAGATGTGCGCCTGTGGTCCCCTCCCGCTTGACATCCGCCTCCGGCTGCGATTCCACCCCCCTTCTCGCCTCCACCTCCACCTCCACCTCCACCTCCGGTTCCGCCTCCGCCTGCGTGCCTGGTTTCGTAGGCGTTCGCCTCCAGCTCCCTGGCTCTTGAACGTGCGCGCCTGCGGTAGAGGAAGAATGCACCGGTCGTGATGCCTAGGATAGCTGCGACTCCAAGTGCTAGTCCGGCTATAGTGCCGACAGGTGTCCGCGAGCGGGGCGATGGAGTCTGGACGGACGGGCCATCAGAAGGGCTGGATGACGGAGGTGGGAACTGAACGGCCCCATTGGAGGAACTGGTCGATGTAGATGTAAGCGTGCTGGGTGATGAGGAGGACCGAACGGACGTGTTAGAAGTGCTGGTTGACGTAGGTGTGCTGGGAGATGAGGATTGAGAGGAGCCGGTAGGACTCGTCGTGCTCGTCGACGAAGGTGTGCCGGATGATGTAGACTGAGGGGTACTCGTCGACAGGACTTGTGAACTGATTGATGAAGAAGGTGGGGAGCCACTGTTCGACGTGCTTTCCGGTACAGTTATGTCGGGCTCTTGAATGGTGTAGAGGAAGTAATCGAATAAAACGAGCGAATTACTGTTGAGAGTCATAACGAGTGTATGCGGGCCGTTGTCCAGCGCCGTGTTGCGGTATACAAGCTGGTCGTAAAGGATTGTAGAGCTTGGATCCGGAGAGTGAACGAACCGACCGGCGTCCTGTCCGTCGAGGGAAAAGGAGATATCGGCGAGCGTGACGGTATTGGGGAGAGTGTTCGGGAGGATGTTGAACACGTACACTGCAGAACCGGTGAAACGGATTGTTATCGTTGTAGGAGTCTCCCCTGAGAGGTACGTGGTGTCGTGCCAGGTCTTGTTGTGGATCTGGGTAAGGTCCAATATAGACGGTCCGATGAAGCAGGATGGGCAGTCTTCAGTAGAGGAGCCGGCATTCCACATCGCTTCCGGTGAATACTCCGGGAATGCGCCAGTGGTAGGATCCCCAAACGTATCATCGACGGTGATGTTGACGGGGCGAGACCTGGCGGGGGCGAAGAAAAGCGACGAGGAAAGCAAGAAAACAAGTGCTATGCCTAGCGTCGACCTGTTGTCAGCCCTAAGCGACATCGAAAGTGCTTCACGGTGAAGACGTACTAAACTGTAGATTGCAATACCAGGACGCACTGCGGAGGACCATGGCGGCGCGCGAGAACGAGCGGTGGGGGTCGAGTCGTGACCGTCGGCAGAGGACATGACCCTGGATCGTTGAAGAGCCTGTGTATAAATGTAGCGACGGCCCCCATCATCCATGTCGACAAGAAGCATGGAGCGGCGTGTGGTATCAGGCGGGAAGCCGTAAGGATGGTCGGATGAATCAGATGAACAATCCCAATGTTAGCCTTCTATTCCCAAAGTCTGTGCTGTGAGCCGGGATACGCCCGAAGTACCATGCCAGTATTACTACTAGAGGAGAGGTTGCTGTGTGTGGAGTGTCTCATGGGGAAGAGACAACCAGGCTCTCATAGTGAAGCTGATAGTTAGGTAGAGGCTCGCGCCATCAACGATAGCAGCAAGTACTTACAGTTGTGGTACTAAGATCAAGATCATTACGAGCGAGGGTGAGGGTGGGCTGCGTGGGTGCCCGGAGGTGCCAGGGGTCCTACTTTCCCTCGCATGTCATTCTTATACAGTAGAACCGATACCGCTTTTTCTTGCAGCCCCAGTGCGTAGAAATACTTAAGCTTGTCCTCTGTCGCGACGTTCACCTCAGGAACTTCACTTCGAACACTTTCTCTGATATACTCCTTCTACTGCAGACCTGCCAGCATTAACATTCTCGACGATCACTCTGACAACGTCTACTTACTCGACTGCTGGTCAACCTGCTGGCGTAGCTTATGTTTCAAGTGTCGAGGCGGAGAGTCTGGTCATGTAATCATTTATGTGGGTGGGTATCCATCTACACTATCGTTTTTTACTACCGGCTTAATCACAGCCACCCCTTCGTGGCACACACGTATTTGGGATATTTTTTCTGCGGCAGTGCGGACGGTTGATGTGACCTGACAGACCGCAGTTATAAATACGCCATTGGTTGTGAACGGGGGCAGGAAGCCCGAGGGTACATGGTAGAAAGGGCGGGTGAGTCGCGCTCTGAGTCTTTCCTATCAACCTTCTCCGCCGTTCTAAACTGCCATGTCTGTTGATAATTCCACCGTCACAATCCCTAACTTTCATGCGGTTGAGGTCAACGCCCTCGCACTGGATATTACCCGGTCCTACGCTCACATCGTGGGTGGCGCAATGGTCAAACTCTGGCTGTCAAGCCTATCATTCGGTGCGTATGTAGTCTCACTTTGGTCTTCGTTTTGCTGTTCTCATCAGGCACCAGGGGTGTTAACGATTCTTTCTGTTACTTCGGTCTACTTCCTCCTGTAAGGCGCTGAGGGTCGGTTGCCTTTCTTGAATCACCACACTGACGCCACAAGGCAGCCATCAGGGATCATTGTGCACACGGAAAAATGTCAGGATACCGCTACTCAGCACCACACTCTTGTTCATGTCCACTGCGACGTACGTGGCCTCACTCGCATGGAACCAGGCAAGCGCCATCCGTTGGATGGCAAGAGCTGTGGACGGCCTCTTCTCTCCATCCTACGATGGACACGAGGAGATCGCCAGGTTCCAAGAAGTTGTTCGCAGGCAATCGTGGATGGAAACGACCGCGACCGTGATGAACGTGGGTACCCTCGTCGAACGATCGCGATGTCAAGACGATCTAATCCTCCGTATCACAGTTCGTCATCGGGGATGCCATCGTATGGTGGCGCGCGTCTGTTATCTGGCAACACAAGGCTGTCTACTGCATTGGTCCGCTGCTCGTGACACTTACCGTTGGTGAGTGCCCATTCTTAGTGCTCCCTATTTCGCTATCTGATTCCCCCAATGTTTTCTGCATCGTCGGGGTATACATGTCACCCCCAGTCACACAGGAAACGACAGAATTCGTCGTCTTCCTGTCGGGGAATGCATACGCTTATGCCACGGTGTTCTTGTCTCTTGCCACCAACATCATCGCGACCTCTTTGATTGCCTACAAAGCGTGGTCCGTGCCCGCAAACCTATCCCTCGCCTCTTCTCACGCTAACAGATGTGATGGTGCGGAATCGTACAGGGAACACAGAAGATTGGTGAAGAAACAGTTCGTCGTCGCGGGAACAAGATCACAGGTCCTGCAGGCCCTTGCGTTGCTCATAGAGTCCGGCAGCATGTACTGCGTGCTAATGGTAGGCACCCCTCTCGCAGCGCTTCTTACTACCAGCCAGCTTACGACGATGAGTCCAACGCAGGCATTTGCGGTGGTCTATGAAATAGACGCGGCGTCATCGGAAACCTCAACCAGCGCGGGCCTCGCATTCTCCGAGGTGGGCCAATACATCACGCACGGCTGCATCATTCCTCTCGCAGTGCGTCTCTCCCGCTCAGGCTGGCCACCGGTGTCACGGTCGTCTTAGGGATACTGACGGAATATCGACAGGCTATTTACCCCGCCGTTATTATCGTTCTAGTAGCTATCAGACGATCGCCGATTGACAATGCAGGATTGTCACGGGCCGCTCAAGCACACAGTCTCGCTTCAGTTCTAGCAGAGGACGCTGCTGCGAATACCTCCGCGCTCCATCGTGCATCATCTCGCGCCTCTGCTCAGGCATACGTGGAGGGCACTGTCGAAGGGACGCTAGCTGAAGACCGTCCGTACACGCAGCCGCTCGAGTCGGCCATGGACACGGAGGGTCTCGCCCGACGGGGAAATGCATGAACGCGCGCAGTGTTGATGGTGTTCTCTTGCCACGCGTGTTTCCACACTTGTAGTCCGTCCTTGTCACAAACACAGCCGGTTTGTTTGTATTGAGGAGCTAGATGTTCTGCGGGTCGCGCTGTCGAGTCCGTGTGTAGCTCGAGTTTCATTCTGGATGGTAAATACCTCTACACTACATCCGCGAACGGGTCTGCGTGATGCTGATAAATGGCCATCCAGTCAACCCTCACGCTCTCCATGCGCATTTCCGCCTCCGACGGAATACTGCTCCCGTCCAGTGTGGGCTCACTGCTACAAAATGTGCATCTGGGGCGCAGTCTCACAGCGTTCAAGTTCGACGGAATGTGCTCCTTCTTGGACTCGCACACAAGTCCGTAGTCGAGGGGAGAGCAGTTGAACGCGGTGATGACAATGATGGCAGTGGGATATATAGCCTGGAGAAACACGAGCCGCGGTTGAGCAACCCATCCGCACGTCGTATACCGCACTTAAATTACCACAGTGGGTACCAAGCACCCGTATACGAAGTAAAACCCCGCATTGACGAATGCACCCGCAGATTCATAAGTAAACTGGTATGCGAGGATAAATATCTGCGAGCGTGTCAGCAGCGTGGAGACAGTAAAAATATCGTCGAGTTACCAATATGCCGCAATATGCACTGCCAGACTCTACGAACAGCGCAAGCACCCTCAGGACTCGTGTTTTACTCCCGTCTGAGCCCAAGTAGTTCTTCAGAAGACGCCTGTGTTGCCTACAATGGTTTTTTGACCAAGTTCATCATGCCAGGGAAGCACACAGTATCGCAGAGGACACCCACCAGGCTTTGTAGGCGATCAAAGACGTCGCCGGCACGTTCGTCACCAGGGACAGCGCTGCAGCAGCGTCCGCGTACGCGCTTGATCCGCTGTACATCAAGTATATGTCTGTCACAGAGTGTGTATATGACTTTCGGGTTCCTACCGCTCCGATAACTGAGCCCAGGGGGAGTAAGGAATATGTATACATCGGGAGTGTAAAGCGAGCCCACACCTAGTGTCAGAGTGAGTAAGATCGGTCCGGCACAGTAGACGGCCTTGTGCTGCCAGACGATGCATGCACGCCACCATACGATCGCATCTCCCAGTATGATCTGTGCAGATGAGATATTCGCTTCTCCAGATGAGCTCTAGTTATGCACGTGTGCTTACGTTGATCCCCAATGCTATTGTCGCCATCCAGGACTGTTTGAGAACCGCAGCCTCGAGGGCAGCGAAGCTCTCAGGTGCGTTGTACGTGTCTGAGAAGAGACCGCCTGTCGCTTGAGAAAGAATCCGGGTCACGCTTGCGTGGTTCCACACAAGTGCGGACATGCATATCGTAGTGGTTGCGTATAGGACAATCGTACTCGCCAGCGGTATTCTGATCGACTTATTGCGCAAGGGTCCCCTTCGGCTATACGGCAGCCATATCCGAGTCAATTGGGCGGACGAGGATAAAGACATGGGACTGACAGGAGGAGAGGTATCGATGTAATTGCAAGAATTGTTAGGACGCCTATTGTATTATGAGTAGCGAGGACACCACCATTAAAGGGAGTAGGGCTCGCCAAATAGTAAACTTGAGAGTGAGGATTGGAGGATGAGGGTGGTTGCATCATATGCAAAATATTGTGTCAGTTCCAATGCGAGCGTATTGAGCCTAGTTGAAGGGGCTGCAGGACAGCCCGAGATATTCATAGTAGGTCAGTTAGGGTTACTCGACGTAGCATGTGGGTTGTCAGGATGGGCATGGAGATCTCAGACCACTGAAGCCGTACCTTCATTTAACCGTCCTAGAATAGCTTCAACAGACTGCGTACATCTTTGTTATAAAGCTTCAAACTCAATCTTGAGAACTTGGTGGTGAGAAGAGTTGGTAGCATTAACAACCAATGATATAAGGGAATGCTTTACCACTTTGCAAGATCCCATTAGACCATATCAACGCTTTTCATGAGCAAGCTTGAGAAATGAGGGAAGAAACGCACCCCCGAGACCGTACACACAACTTTAGTACCGAGTACCTGTGATTTAGGGTCTTCATGCCACAATGACGGACCATCAGCCCTCACAATTGGACTGCACCTAACATCCATCCCGTCTCGGGTCCCAACCCTACGCAACATGCAGCTCCAAGTCACTGGTCCACGAGCGAACGCAGTAGCGCCATTCGCATCTGCTGGAGCTTCAGATACAGGCAGCCCGTATAATCCTTCGAGTTTCCAGGAAGATAGGAGGAAAATGACTCCATTTAAAGCATCAGAGGGTCTGTGGTGAGTGAGAGATGATGGCGGATCATAGCATGCGCTATTGGTCCTAGTACCGAGAGAAAGACACGACGAGCCCACACTTGAGCTAGAAGTCTGGCAGCTGCAGATATCGTGCTGGGAGACTTGACGACAAGAGCGCTGCAAACGTCTAAGCCTTGACGAAGCGTGTCAACCGCAGATGACGATGGAGAAGCAAGCGTACCAGAGCCAACTTGAATAATGAGTGGTACAGGGATTCAGCGGTGGGGTAGCGGAAGACAGTCGTCGAGAGGCGGCAGTACCATTGCAACTCAATGGTTACCGCTTTGACTTTCGATGCTCGTGGGATCTATTATATGTCAGTATTACACAAACCGTAGTGTACATTGTACATGTCAAAGCCCGCATGGCATTGAGACCCATCCTCGGCTGAACTCACCCGAACCCGTTATCGCCAACTACTAACACGCAGCTCCAAATTCCGCATCAGACTGTGCCCGGCTTCGTCCCTGTATCTAATGCGTGGCTCTCGTCATCCTGATCCGACTGGACATATCGCACGTGAATGACATCGGCGACGATGACGGTGCTCATCGTCACCCCGTCCAAGTCCAGGCGCGTCGGCGGACAGCCAGCGTCCGAGCCAGCCTCAGGCCGAGCCAGGTGCGCGTCGTGCGAGAAACCTCCGTGCTCGCGATCGATCGGCGACCAGTTGAGGGCGACGATGACGACGATGAGCACCGGGTATATCGCCTGCCCTCCGTGTGAGCCAGTCTCCGCCAAGCAATTTGGCAGGAGCCGAGTAGAGGTGCTTACGATGACGGGGATGAAGCACGCGAGGGTGTAGTCCGCGACCGCGCGGAAGAGCGCGTTCTGGTGCACGCCTGGCGCGGCGAAGGTCGCGGGCGTCGCCTGGAACACGACTACGATGATCTATGCACCGCGCCCGATCGCGCGCGGGCGAGGAGCTACCGTGAGCATGAGCGATTAGAGTGTACGAGATGGAAGGAACTCACCAGAAGCAGACAGTAAATCGTGCCGGACTCGACGAGCAGCACAAGCGCTTTCATCACCCGCGACGTCCGGCGACCACAGCCAAAGTGCCCGCCCAGCAGCCGCCTGTGCGCCCTAAATATATGCGCGGTGTCAGTCACGGTTGGACGTGGAACGTTAGCCAGGGGCAAAGTACTGAACGCACCAGGCCTTGTAGCCGATCAGGGTCGTGGAGAGTACATTGAGCGCGAGCGACAGGACGGTGCACGCGTCCGCGAAAAAGCCGTTCCGGAAGAGCGTCTGGGGCTGTCGGGGCGGATCTAGGCATTGCCGTTCGCCGCAGAATGCTCTTATTCCGAACGCTGGTAATAAATAATCATTTCTTTGGGTCAATTGCGACAAAGAGGTTGAAATTCCACGCGCAGCGCCGCACGTACCGAATGTGAGCATGATGAGCAGAGGGCCGAGATAGTATACGACCCGGGTCCTCCAGACTGCGCACACTCGCCACCATACGATGCTGTCCCCTATTAGTAGCTGAGGATCATGGGTGCATCAGTTGCAGGGTCGGAAGGAGTGGGGGAACGGACGCAAACGTACATTTATGCTAAGAGCCACAGTCATCATCCACGAGTGCCTCAAGACGTCTCCCTCGAACTCGTCGAGGTCCACGTCGGTATATGCGTCGGAGAAGAGGCCAGCCTGTGCCTGGGAGACAAGGCGGTTGATGCTTGTAACGTGGCCTGCCAGCGAGGCCATGAACAGCGCCGTGGAGCCATACAGAAGCAGAGTACTCGGCAGGAGTATCCTGACGGGTGTGTAGCCGAATCCTTTGCGGCTGCGGGGGCGGGTATGACACGGTCAGAGCCAAGCATATTAGAAGGAAGCAATGTGGAAGCTCACATCAGGAAAGTCGACGCGACGATGACAAGCAAGGTCAAAACGCCTGGCGTCGTCATCACGTGGGCCATAAACCTTGAGCATTTTTTCAACGGGTTGGAAGGGGAAATCGACTCACCAAAGAGAGCACTTGACAGACCGATGTCGAGGGCGGTGTAAGATATGTCAGCGGCGTAGTACAACGTGGTGTTCAGCGCAAGATCGTTGATGTCGACCGATCGCAGCGCCGTCGTTGCAACGCGGATGAGAGGCATCCCAGCGCAGAACGTCGGGGTGAGGAGCTCCACACGAAGAGGGGAAGGGGCGTGGCCACCGTACAACCGTGGACGCCTTTTACACCCAGGGGTGTCAACCGTGCGGAGGATCTGCGGCGAGCTTGAATGACTGATTGAGATGGCAAGAACGAGCCGAGGTCGCTGCGATCGGCGTGTTAGAGTTGTTCTCCAAAAATCCCTGGCATTGGAAGATGGGATTATTAGACAGAGCACATTACAACTTGAACTCACCTACACTGATTCCTCAAAGTCCTATGGCAATCAGAAGGGACACGAATACGTTGCTGACCTTTGCCGGGACGAAAAGGTGATTCCTGGCCACGTCAGTGGTCCAGGTCTGTACTGGATTATGGGTGAGTCCGTGGACAGCGATGCCATCAAACCGTGGCGATTGCCTGTTACAGCAGTTCAATCAATATCTTATGTCATAATGCTGCCATTTATGGGTGCAGCTGAGTATGGACCCTGGCACCGCCTCCAGCGGCGAGCGTCCGACTCGATGCTCCGATACGAATTCCGTTCGCGCGCACGTCTGCCAGATACTAACGTTCTAGCACCGCAGATCAAAGGCCCAGGGCAAGGTTCATCTATGCTCAGCTGTTGCCATTGGCATCAATCCCCGCAGCCTAAAGAAGCGGTATGGAGCAGAAGAACAAGTGGTGCGGATGTCTGAGTCTAGAAATGCAACGCACCTGAGTCGCATAAATATTACTATATTCAGTTGGGTCAAGATGGCGCTGTGCTTGACACATTACAAGCATTTTATAACAAAACATGAAAGAACGGGCGCCTATACGAAGCCAACACGAGCGGGACCGGCAGCGGCACAGGCTCATCTCGCAACAAATCACTTGGAATACTGCGGCTATATCCACCTCTCAGACGACCCTATCTGCCAAGACCCGTAACGGCGTGAGAGAAGAGGAATTTATGCTTGGTCTCGACTCGCTTGAAGCTCGACTTCGGGAAGTGGACGATGTTGACGCTATCCGACTACGGCGCACTACTGAATAAGAGGTATAATGATAATGCTGCGTATAAATCCTGGGGAACATCAGCACTGTGAAGCATGCTCACCAATCCACGGCTGCCGAAGGTGCGGTTTCGTTGAGATACATTCCGACTCCTTGCTTCCCATTCAAGGTCAGCATCTTCTTACCCTCACGCTTAATCGCCGTGTATTCTGTTCTAGGTAAGTCACCCACCTAGTCATATTTACTCGTCATGCACCACTGCAGCCTTCCTCATTTTTCACATACACAGACACATGCATACATCTACGTCCAAGTCAACGCGAAGTAAAATCAATGCCGATCTCGCTCGGGTGCCAGAAATGGCCGTGTTATTGTATTCAAGGGCACAGCGTAACGTTACAACCGCTGGCATCGCAAGCAGTCGATCACCACGGCAGGCGTTCGCCCTTGTAATTGAGGTATGTGCCGCTGTCCTTGGGCGTGAGGGAGCTCATGACCTTGATCACTCCACTGACCCCAACAGAGACGGGGAGCGTGTCCGTATCGACCCCACCCATATCTACGTATGCATATGCATGAAAACCAAAGCACAATCAGCAATAAGAACGAGGTACCGAGGCCGGCGCAGGGACGCACCCGTCTGGAGGTGCCCAGGGCAGATCGTGACCGCAGTGATGTCCGGGCGTCCCTTCGCCTGCTTGCACATCTGCAGTTCCGCGTCGACGCAGTCAGCTCTGCGGGACATACACCTATACATATACGACAGGACCGCTGGCGGAGACCAGACGGGGAAACGCACCAGCATGTTGAGCGCGGCCTTGACGACGGCGTACGACGTGAACCGCGCGCCGAACTCGCGGTCGTCCGCGCTGCCGATGCTCCCGAGCGTGCTCGAGACGTTGACGATGCTCTTCCTGCCGCTCCGAGCAACGAGCGACACGAACGCCTGCGCGACGCACGCGGGCCCGACGAGGTTCGTTGCGAAGATCGCCTTCAGGTCCGCCATCTGCAGCGTGAACGCGCGGTCGTCGCCGCCGGGGTTCTTCAGGCCGGCCGAGCATCGTGCAATGGGGTATCGGGAGGATGTCATGCAGCTGTCAGCGAGAACAACAAACACAGCATTGGCTGGAAGAAAGGACTGACGATGCCTGCGTTGTTGACCAGGTAGTCGATGCCCTTCTCGCCGACGATCCGCGCTGCCTCCCGCGCCGCGTCATTGACCGACTGGACGTCGTTCACGTCGAGGCGCAGAATGTGCAGCCGCCCGCCCGCAGACGCCGTGAGGGCTTGCAGGGCGTCCGCCGTTGACGGGCTGCGGCAGGCGGCGAGCACGGTGTTGGTGGGGGACTGGAGGAGCTGCTTCGTCATCTCCAGGCCGACTCCGCGGCTCGTCCTGCGACGGCGTCCATAGGTAGGGTCAGGATGATGGATAGGAATAAGAAGGAAATTTAATGAAGGGCACACCCAGTGACGAGCCAGACGGTTTCTGCGTTTGAGGACATAGGAAGTTGAGTCGGGTTGATTGGGATGGATAGAAGAGGGTGTGGTCTGTGTTTGGATCTTGGAAAACCGAAAGACGTTGAGCATTTATAGTGTCTGCGCAGTGGGTGTGAGGAGCGGACATACTGGGTCGGACTCGGATTGAAGGAGCTTACTATGTGTTGCCTACAACTGGAGACGCGTTGGCTTTCGGCCGGCGAACACCCAGACATTTCCCATCCAGCACATGGTACGTCTGGCGTTTGGCGAACTTGTTGTCCTCCGGGTCCCGCTCGAGTCCCTGTGAATGCTCACTGCTCGCTGCTTACTGCTCAGCAGGAATTCGAAACCTCTTCGAATACGCGATAGTGTTGATTGCCATTCATTAATAATCGCAAAGTTCACGTGCGGAAGACCTGCACGAAAAGGATGACGCTGAAGTCAGTAAGCAGGTCCGATTGGGTGGAGTAAACGCCAGTTCGGCAGCCGTGGAACAGAGTGGGACCACTCACCCGCCAATTGTGATGGATTGCCTGTAAGGAGCCTGCGGTCCAACATCCTGCCTTCATCTGTCCTCACCTCCGAGTATCTCTGGTCTTCTGCACGCGGGTTTTGATGCAATTGCGTATATTCGCCAACGTCCATATATTGGATCGTCTGTTCCTTGTTGAAGTTGCCGCTCCGTGGTCTTGCTCGTCGCAAGCACAATCCGACGAAAATTCTCTTTCAGGGGAACATATTTTAAATAAGCATCAACATCACGTACTTGTAAGTGCATGGAAACCTACCTCCTTAGGACGAGGGCATTATCCTGCCCATAGGGAATCGCGCGGTTGTGAACACAGCTGAAGTGCGCATGTACGCGGCCGCGGCTCATCCGCGTTTGCAACTCCGAGGCAAGCCCAGAGATCGAGATTACCATTGGAGATCCCGATCGGGCATCAATTCGTAAACTCAAGTAGCAAGAGGCCTCTTCCACGACGTCGAGCCCATCCACAAGGACGGCCAGTGCAAGAACTGCGGCTGCCAGCGCCGCTGTGCGAGCAGCGATGCTAACTGGAAGCTGCTGCGATGCGGCGGATGTGGAATCGCGACCTACTGCGTAAGTTTTTACATACACCCCCACATCCCGCGCATACACCTACCATCATCGGTGCCCGCGCCGCGCGACTCGCCAGTCAAAGCAGTGCCAGAAGGGCCCCTGGCGCACGCACCGCGCCCTCTGCAACTTCCTCGGCACGCACTCGCGCGACGTCGCCATCGCGCTCTCGGGTAAGTAACCCGCACGCCTGGTCGGATTTCGTGGCCTGGTCCGAGCACCACCACACGAGCCTCGTCAACGCCGCGCGCTCGCGCGCTTAGTACCTCCGCGTGCAGCCGCACGTCCTCGTCGTCCCCCTCCAGTACCTAGGCCTCAACGGTGCGGGGACGACCCCGCACTCCCGCCCGAGCGCAAGTTCCGGTCTTCCCGAGCAAGGACGAGGACGACCCGGAGTCCGCCGCGCCCTGCGCGCCCGTCTTCGCCGAGCGCCCCCTGATATATGTTAGTATCACACAAATATACATGCCGAAATGCGCCGTGGAAGGATCATACCGCAGGATGGATTGAGGAGACAACGGAGATGTCCCCGATCAGGCCTCAGGTACGAGGTTGGGATATGGTCATTCAGATTTCCTCAGGTCCCACCCCTCCGTAACATGCAGCCTTGAACCACAGGCGAACACGACGTCGTTGCCATCTGCTGGATTGTCGAGCTGCCAAGGAGGCGGGAGGGACGTGATTTCATTACAGACAGATTCAGCGTTCTAAGAATACATAGTATGTGAGAGAGGGCAGTGGGTCGTGGTGTGCCGAGCGCCATGAGTCCTGGTACGGAGAGAGAGAACCAGGGAATGAACTCACGGTACATATGAAGGCACGTATCTGGAGACGGAGTCAGTAGGAGGCGTCCACTCGACGCCTTTGGTAGACAACTACCCAGATGCAATGAGTCCGTGTGTGCGTATGCCAACAAGGCGACAGAGACATTGCGGTTGCGGGTGGGGTGTTTGGCGATATTGTCCTTGTCCCTCGCGGCTTCCAGTTGCATGGCCCCCGGACAGGCTGCTGACGCCGTCAGTCCTTGTGGTAGCTGATACCTGTTAGCATTAAATAAATAGTATCATACACGCCAGAGCCTGCGACAGGGTCGCATCGCGGGATTCCAAGACCCCACCCGGCCCAATTGAATATATTCTGAGGGTGCACGTGCCCGAGATCCCGTTCTCGCCGGCGAACGCCTAGCACCAAACTCCAGATCAGACGACCGTGACTGTGCTCGGTTTCGTCTCCGCGGCCACCGTGCCACTGTCCTCGCCGCCCCGACTCTGAACATCCCGCACCTGGATGGCGTCAACGACCACGACGGTGCTCATCGCCGCCCTGCCCAAGTCCAGGCGCGCCGGCGGACAGGCGTCCTCGCCAGCCAGGCACGTGCCGTCCGACAGATCGTGCTCGATCGGCGACCAGTTGAGGGCGACGATGACGACGATGAGCACCGGGTAGATCGCCTGCCCTCCGTGTGAGCCGGTCTCCGCCAAGCAATTTAGCAGGAGCCGAGTAAAGGGGCTTACGATGACGGGGATGAAGCACGCGAGGGTGTAGTCCGCGACCGCGCGGAAGAGCGCGTTCTGGTGCACGCCTGGCGCGGCGAAGGTCGCGGGGGTCGCCTGGAACACGACTACGATGATCTAGGTACCGCGCGCGATCGCGCGCGGGCGAGGAGCCACCGTGAGCATGAGCGATCCGAGTGTACGCGATTGAAGGAACTCACCAGAAGCAGACAGTAAATCGTGCCGGACTCGACGAGCAGCACAAGCGCTTTCATCACCCGCGACGTCCGGCGACCACAGCCAAAGTGTCCGCGCAGCAGTCGCCTGTGCGCCCTAAATACATACACCGTGTCAGTCACGGTTGAACGTGGAATGAACGTGAGCCAGAGGCAAAGTGCTGAACGCACCAAGCCTTGTAGCCGATCAGGGTCGTAGAGAGCACATTGAGCGCGAGCGACAGGACGGTGCACGCGTCCGCGAAGAAGCCATCCCGGAAGAGCGTCTGGGGCTGTCGGGGTGGATCTAGGCATTGCCGTTCGCCGCAGAATGCTCTTATTCCGAACGCTGGTAATAAATAATCATCTCTTTGGGTCAATTGCGACAAAGAGGTTGATATTTTCACGCGCAGCGCCGCACGTACCGAATGTGAGCATGATGAGCAGAGGGCCGAGATAGTATACGACCCGGGTCCTCCACACCGCGCACACGCGCCACCATACGATGCTGTCCCCGATGAGGAGCTGGGGATCGTGGTCATATCAAGTTCGGAAGGGGTGGGAGGTCGGACGTAAACGCACATTTATGCTGAGAGCCACAGTCATCATCCACGAGTGCCTCAAGACATCCCCCTCGAACTCGTCGAGATCCACGTCGGTATATGCGTTGGAGAAGAGGCCGGCCTGTGCACGGGTGACGAGGCGGTTGATGCTTGTAACGTGGCCTGCCAGCGAGGCCATGAACAGCGCCGTGGAGCCATACAGAAGCAGAGTGCTCGGCAGGAGTATCCTGACGGGTGTATGACCGAATCCCTTGCGGCTGCAGAGACAGGGGCGACGAGGTCAGAGGCAAGCATGCCGGACGTAAGGGACATGGGGTCGTACATTAGGAAAGTCAGCGCGGCGGTGGCGAGCAAGGTCAAAATGCCTGTCATCGCATGAGCGACAGACTCGACGATCTCCCCAGTCCAAGCGATGGCGCACCAAAGAGAGCGCTTGACAGACCGATGTCGAGGGCGATGTAAGATAGGTCGGCGGCGTAGTACAGCGTGGTGTTCAGCGCGAGATCGTTGATGTCGGCCGATCGCAGCGCCGTCGTTGCAACGCGGACGAGAGGCATCCTAGCGCAGACTCGGAGGGGAACGTCGAGGTGAGGAGCTCCACACGAAGAGGGGAGGGGCGTGGCCACCATACGGCCGCACACTGGCATCCTTTTACGCCCAGGGCTGTCAACCGTGCGGGGGATCTGCGGCGAGCTTGGATGACTCATTGAGACCGCAAAGATACGCCGAGGTGGCTGTGATTGGCATGTTTGAGTTGTTCTCCAAACATCTTCGTTGGTAGGGGGGCTTACTGAACCGCATTTCAAGCGCCCAACGCTACTGAATATAGAGCCATTGGCGTTTTCAGTGAACATTCAGTGCAACGTATTCGGCAGACGAGAAATACTCACTCAGACTACCAACTCGTCCAGGCTTTTTGGAACTTACCAGGTGTGCGCCGAGGATCTGCTGGTATGGGGAAGGAAGAGAGAGCGCCTTATCATGGAGTTTGAGAATTCTGAGGATGACGTCGATATCATTTGCGCATCCACCAACTGCTCGGGGTGGTTGAGGCCGGGATACTTGGCAGATGGAAGGCGCTAGTAGCGCCGTGGACGCGATGTTTCGCGTCCGTGCCTCGGAACCCGATCGCGCATATGATGTCGAACAATGCATGGACGTTGTGACTAGGTTGTGATATTAGAGGTCATCGACTCATCGATCATGAGTTCATGATTCATCTACAACTTGAAGAGTCCACACGTCAGAGTACTTAGAGTCTGTGGGACTAGGGAGGCAGACAGAGCACATTACAACTTGAACTCACCTACACTGTCTCTTCAAAGTCCTATGGAAATCAGCAGAGACATTTTCGACGGGACGAAAAGGCGACATAGACTAGCATTGGTAACTGACGAGACTGCGTTATTATAAGTGAAACAAAGAGAGAGGGCGGGCGCCTGTTCCAAGCCACGACCGGACATGGCCGGACGCCCATAGTGATCAGCACTGGGCCGAGTTCCAACTGCGACCGCGACTTGGATCTCGCCCCGCACACTCAGCATCCCACCGTAACCGACTATGCGGAACGTCAGCATTGTGAGACATGCTCACCAATCCACGGCTATCGAAGGTACGGTTTCATTGAAGATCAACAGCTTCTTACCCTCACGCTTAGTAATCGCCGTGTATTCTGTTCTAGGTAAGTTACCCACCTAGTCATATTTACTCGTCATGCACCACCGCAGCTTTCCTCATTTTTCACATACACAGACACGTGCATACATCTACCCAACACGATGCAGGAGAAATATCGATTTCGCTCAAGTGGGAGCATTGTGCTGTATAATGCCCTCCAACGGCTGGCATCGCAAGCAGACCATCACCGCGGCAGGCGTTCGCCCTTGTAATTGAGGTACGTGCCGCTATCCTTTGGCGCGAGGGAGGTCACGACCTTGATCACTCCACTGACCCCAACAGAGACGGGGAGCGTGTCCGTATCGACCCCACCCACATCTACGTATGCATATGCATGAAAACCAAAGCACAATCAGCACTAAGAACGAGGTACCGAGGCCGGCGCAGGGACGCACCCGTCTGGAGGTGCCCAGGGCAGATCGTGACCGCGGTGATGTCCGGGTCCGGGCGTTCCTTCGCCTGCTTGCAAGTCTGCAATTCCGCGTCGACGCAGTCAGCTCCGAGGGGCATACACGTATACATACACGACAGGACCGCTGGCCCCCGGCGGAGACGCACCAGCACGTCGAGCGCGGCCTTGACGACGGCGTACGACGCGAACCGCGCGCCGAACTCGCGGTCGTCCGCGCTGCCGATGCTCCCGAGCGTGCTCGAGACGTTGACGACGGTCTTCCTGCCGCTCAGCGCGACGAGCGACACGAACGCCTGCGCGACGCACGCGGGCCCGACGAGGTTCGTCGCGAAGATCGCCTTCAGGTCCGCCGTCTGCAGCGAGAACGCGTGGTCGTCGCCGCCGGGGTTCTTCAGGCCGGCCGAGCATCGTGCAACGGGGCATCGGGAGGATGTCATGCAGCTGTCAGCGAGAACAGCAAACACAGCATTGGCTGGAAGAAAGGACTGACGATGCCTGCGTTGTTGACCAGGTAGTCAATGCCCTTCTCGCCGACGATCCGGGCAGCCTCCCGTGCCGCGTCCTTGACCGACTGGACGTCGTTCACGTCGAGGCGCAGAATGTGCAGCCGCCCGCCCGCAGACGCCGTGAGGGCTTGCAGGGCGTCCGCCGTGGATGGGCTGCGGCAGGCGGCGAGCACGATGGTGGCGGGTGACTGGAGGAGCTGCTTCGTCATCTCCAGGCCGATCCCGCGGCTCGTCCTGCGACGGCGACCATGGGTAGGGTCAGGCTGATGGATAGGAATAAGAAGGAAATTTAATGAAGGGCGCACCCGGTGACGAGCCAGACGGTGTCTTTGTCTGAGAACATAGAAAGTCGACGCGGATGGATAGAAGAGGATGTGGTCTGTGTTTGGAATGTTGGAAAGCCAAAAGACGTTGAGCATTTATAGTGTCTGCGCAGTGGGTGTGAGGAGCAGACATACCGGGTCGAACTCGGATCGAAGGAGCTTACTATGTGTTGCCTACAACTAGAGACGCGTTGGTTGTCGGCCGGCGAAGGACAAGACATTTCCCATCCAGCACATGGTACGTCCGGCGTCTGGCGAACGCATCATCCTCCGGGTCCCGCTCCAGTCCCCGTCCTCACTGCTCGCCTCTCAGCAGAAATTCGGAACGTCTTCGAACAGGGGACAGGAGATCTCGCAGCGATGCTCAATGCCATCCATTAATCATCGCAAAGTTTAGATTCACGTGTGCAAGCAAGGGCCCGCACGAAAAAAACTACGACGCTGAAGTTGGCAGTAAGCATGTCCACTGGAGCAGGAGTAAACGCCGCTTCAAGCGGCAGCGGTAAAGCAGAGTGGGACCACTCACCCCGGACCCAATCGTGATACCCTCCCTGTCAGAAGGATTTGCAGCGCACTCGTACGCCGCGTTCGAGTTCCAGCGACGACTCGTATGTGCGCGTACGTATGACTCTCCGCGATACCGCAACAGCTGTGACGAGGACGCGCGACGTTCGTCAGCTGGTGCTTCCCAACCTGTTAAAATGGGTGGTCTGGCGCCGAGCAGCAGCAAGGAATAGACCCAGGAATATGTTTCCAGAGCGACGCTCCACCGCAAGTCGTCCCTAGGAGGAAGAAGTCGTGAGGAGGAACGAGTAGCGCTTAGCTCTCGATACTGTAGCTGTCGAAGCCGTGTGACCTGTGTTATGCTAATATCTCCAAAGAACAAGGCTGGTACTATACCACAGCCAACGCACGCGCATGATCTCAGTGACTCCCGTCTTACAGGAGAGCGAAGGCTTGCACGTGGCCTCTGGTCGGCCACGAACCGCGTCCCGTCAGTAGGTCCAGGCGCGGAGCGCAAGAGACGGAAAGAACGAGTGACACGTTGACCGCGCACGTGGGCGTGGGGGGAGAGACAAGGGGGTGCAGCATTCCCGCCCGCCCGCCCGCCCCCGCGCCGAAAGACGCCAACGAACAAGTGAACGCAGACACCCACACGCTCCGCTCCGTTCCGTTCTCGACTCTCGGTAGGCGCTCCGTGCGCGACGAGAACAAATCAATCGACGTACTTATCTGCATCTTCGATCTCTGTGGGCCTGCCTCGCAGCACGAAGTGGGAGTGGCAGGACACCAAGTCCTCGTGCAGCATGCAGCATGCATACAAAGCAAAAGCAGCAGTAGATTAGCCTGCACAGCGATACACACGCCAACCACCCGCACCCACGCGGCTCATCCCCCTCGCCCAGCCCCTCCCCCTCCCCCCCGCCAACTCCCGCTCTCGCTCCCACGCCCTCGCGCGAGCGCTTGCAGCGGCTGCGAGCTCTCGGCCGTGTCCGCCTCCCACGCGCACTCCTCCCGCGTCCCCGCGTCCGAGTCTGCAACCGAGTCCGCAGCCGAACCCGAACCCGAGTGCGCGCCCTCGAGGCCGTCGAAGCTGACCATCGACGTCGACACCGTCTCGCCCGTGCTCGCCGGGCGTCGCGCCGGAAACGGTATCGGCCCCCCGCGGAAGACGTGCGGGTATGCTATGAGTGGTGCGTGCGGAGGGTGTTCGGGAGGGCGCGGGTATGACTGTGCATGTGCGTGTGTGTGCGGGTGTGGGTGTGGGTGTGGGTGGGGGGGTGGGCACGAGGGGTCCGAGACGGAGACGAGGGTGGAGTTGTCCGAAACGGACGTGGACAGGGACATGGATACGGACGCGGACGCGGAGTAGGCGGTGTGGGAAGGGGAGCGGGTGTGCGCGGAGACGGACGAGACGGCGTACGCGTTGTCGAACGCGGAGGACGACGTCGACCACGGCGGCGGCGAGCGCGGGGGCGGGGGCGGTGGTGGTGGAAGGGGAGGAGGAGAAGGTTTGTGCAGGGACGACGGGGGTTCGGAGGCCGCGTGGGAGTAGGAAGGCGGTTTGGTGCCGGGCTGGGATAGGAAGGAAAAGGTCGAGCCGGAGGTGAAGGACGGTTCTGCACGTGCGGGGCTGGGTCAGTTGGGGTGCACAGACACGCTGTACACGAGAGAGGACGGAATGTGTGCGAAGATGGGGATGGATGACGCGTATAGGAGCTGCGCGTCCGCCGAACGTCGGGCGGACAGGCATATGGCGGGGCTCACGCCCAGCACAGATGCGCGACGGTTGGCACTCACCTGACGCGCCGATAACGTACCCTTCCCTGCTCTTCCGCCGCATCTCGTTCCCCGCCCCACCCCACCCCGGCTTCCGCGCATCCCCATATCTGAACCCAAACAGAGTGCCGCTCCCAAACGCGCCCCGCCGCAATCGCCACAGGAACAGCAGCAGCAACAGCAACGCACAGCTTACGCTGCCCACGATCACTCCAGCGAGCTGACCCGCGCTCAATCCCCGATTATCCGGGACGATGACAGGAAGACCCGATGACGACACGGGCATGGTCGTGGTTGTCGGGTCATGTACCGGGGTGGTGGATCCGCCGCTTGGTCTGTGGGGGGTCATCGTCTGCGTGACGGTCCGTGTCGTGGTGGAGATGGTGGGGGTGCTGGAATAGAAGCTCGACGTCGAGGTGTGCGAGGGAAAGTAGGGTGGTAGAACGCAGTCGGGAGGCACCTGGTCACCGGGAGGATATATAATTACACATGAGGAGGAGTGGTCCTTGCCGCCATCGCCGTCTTCGTCGTTGCTGTCGTTGCCTCGGCGGTGGAGGGTATGAAAGGCGGTTTGCTGAGTTGGAACATGAGGAGATGAGCGGCGTGGATATCGAGGCATTGGTGTAGGCGATAAGAGTAGGAGGTCGGCCATGTCGACTGGGGTGTGCGAGGCGGCGAACGGGGTGGGCGACGAGGAAGAGGTTGTGTACGGCATGGTGCGTGGGTAGAGAGCCCGTGCTGACACCGTGAGTACGCACCTCCTGCAGGGCGGAGTCGCGGCCTTGGCTCGTCCGTTTGAATGGGATGGGGATGGAGCGTCCGACGCAAGATATTCGGCGACGGGCCCCCGGGCGAAACCGATAGTTCTGAGTTCGGCGGGAGAATTCCGTGGTAGGAGGAGCACAAATACACGCTAGACGGCGGTCACGCGAGGGGGAGAAAGGATGCCAAGCGGAAATGACCAGAGAAGTGAGAATAGACAGTCGTCAGGGAGAGAGGCGGGAAGGAGGCGAAGACATTGCAGCCTGAGGCTGCTGACGAAGGAGAGATCAGGCTGTCAATGCAAGCTCATGGGCGGCCCAGATGGGAGTTGCCGTGGCGGTGCCATGTGCTGATGACTTGGCGAAGCAAGTCCGCATTGTTCCGTGCCAATGCCATCGAGCCCTGCTCCCAGAAGGACTGTCGACGGTGAGAGAGCGGAGCGGCGAGTGAGGGGAAGCATTGGGAAGCAGCGTCGCGGATGGAAAGGAAATAACCCCAGGCCTGCGCGCAGCACTCTACGACAACGGGGTCCTGTGACCGGTTCCACGTGGGTGTGACAATGCTGTGTTCCGCATCCGTCCATCGCACCCCTCATGCCAGGTACGAGTTTTATCTGCGACGTCGACCGGATACGATGGGACTGCCTACGAGCAGCACTTTGGCCATGACTATAAGGGGGCGAGTTTCCGTTCACCTCTACCCCGTATCAATGGCTGATTCAAAGTTTATTGCCGGCTCTCCGAGTCGGGCATGAGGGTGAAGGCACCGCCTGTCTATTACCGCCGCTCGGCGCCAGACCTATCGCCTCATTGTTATTACTGACTGCGCTTCTGTTTGGATGGATACATAGATATGGGTGGTGCGGGCGAACTTGCGAAGACACGCTCCCTGTCTCTGTCAGCATCAGCGGAGTAATCAAAGTTGCCACCGGCCTTACGCCTAAGGACAGCGGGGTCTACCTCAACTCACGCCTGCCCGGGCAGACCACTGATCGGTCACTGCTATTGACATTCACAGCCACATAGATAGCAGTCTTCTGACTCGAAGACCTCCGGGGAGGGACTCTATCGTTCGAAAGCGGGCAGATTGTCAGCGCGGAATAGGAGACTTCCAACCCCGGGCCTGGGACGACATCGTGGTCGGCTGGCATGTGAGCACTGCCCAACTGCCAGGGACTGAATTGCCAGTGCTAATTCCGAGTTCGATGCCATAACCACCCCATTCAGGTATGTCCAATGCCTTTTGAGTGTCAACTTATCAAGAGCTCGCGTGTGGTGCACTGGTCGTAGCAGCTCATGCGTCCGCAGACGACAGAAGAAAGAAAGAATTTCTGCCTCCCATCCGCCCGCGCTTTGAGTTTGAAGGACCGATCATCTCGGCTTGCCACAAAACTCCTGTGCGGCCGGCTGCCCTGGGCATAAAAGCATGCGTAGCTCTACGAGACTTCCTCTCCTTCCCCGCGCGCGCGACATTCCAAGTCCTCTCCCCAGGCACAGACCGACCGGCGACGTCGCCCTCTATACAATGATGCCTCTCGTCGGAGCGGGTGTCCCAGGTCTGCGAGCGGTCGTCATCAACGACCTCGCGCTGAATACCACGCTATACTATGCCGCTGACCTGTCTTACACTGTGCTCGACATCGGTCTGGCAGGTGCTCTCTTCGGTGAGTTGAGCTCCCCCTCCCGAATCTGCTGAAAGGATGTCCAAGTTTATGGCTCACGAGATGGCGATGACAGGCGTCTTGACGTTGCTCGTCGTTGTCGCGCTGACCTTCCTGCTGTACGTTTTTTAATCTCAGACTGCTTATGTCCGGTACGCTCGGCTCTGACCGTGTCGTCTCCGCAGCCGTAAAGGGTTCGGCCATACGCCCGTCAAGGTACTCCTACCCAGCACTCTCCTTCTGTATGGCTCCACAGCGCTGTTCATGGCCTCGCTGGCGGGCCACGTCGCGAGCATCAACCGCCTTGTCGCACAGGCGCAGGCCGGACTGTTTTCCGATGCATATACCTTGGACCTGGACCTGGACATGGAAGAGTTCGAGGGCAGCGTTCTGAGGCATTCGTGGATGATTACCTCCGCGCTCGGCATCAATGTGCGTCCGACGGGTCTTCCCCTCGCTCCCCACCCCCAAGGTCTCTCTGCCCGTCTGAGAGCGCAGCTGACGATGGCCGCAAGCTCTTCATCGGGGACAGCATCGTGTGGTGGCGCGTGTGCGCCGTCTGGCGGAACCGGGTCGTATACTGTCTCGGCCCGCTGCTCATCCTGCTCATATTCGGTACGTCCTGCGCGCGCCCCGGGCGGAGCTCCAACCCCCCAAAAATCAACATCAACCTGACGAGATGTTCTGTGGCCAGCGTTCGGGACGAGAGGGCTCTGCGGCACACTGCAATGTCTGGATCCGCCCCACCAGCCACAGACGCTCTTCCGGGACGGCTTTTTCGCGGACGCGTCCACCGTGCTGTCGCTCGCACTGAACGTGCTCGCTACGGCGCTGATCGGCTACAAGGCTTGGTGCGTTCAGCAGTTTGCCCCTGGCTAACGTTCCGCGTCCAACCGTGACTGACACCGCGCATGCATGTATTTAGGGCGCACAGGCGGCTGCTGGGCGGGCACTTTGGCTGTGGTCGCCGGACGTCGCGGGTGATGAAAGCGCTTGTGCTGCTCGTCGAGTCCGGCACGATTTACTGTCTGCTTCTGGTGAGCTCCCTCAATCTCGTACACTCGGATCGCTCATGCTCGCGGTGGCTTCTCGCCCGCGCGCGGTACATAGATCATCGTGGTCATGTTCCAAGCCAGCCCCGCAACCTTCGCCGCGCCGGGCGTGCACCAGAGCGCGCTGTTCAGCGCCGCCGGGCACTACACCCTCGCGTGCTTCGTCCCCGTCATCGTGAGCGCTTTCCCCCAGCCTTCATGTCGTGACCAGACACCCTGGCTGACGCGCGCGCGCACGGGGCGACGGGGACTCTGCCTCTGCCAGGCCATTTATCCGGTGCTCATCGTCGTCATCGTCGCCCTCAACTGGTCGCCGCTCGATCGCGAGCACGGCGGTCTCACGGATGGGGACGGCGCGTACCTGGCTTGGGCTGAGGTTGAGGTTGAGGCCGGGGCCGAGGCTGGGGTTGAGGCTGGCGCGGACGCGGCCTGCCAGCATCCGCCGGCGCACCCGGACTTGGGCTTGGGCTTGGACAGGGCGGCGATGCGCACCCGGGCCGGAGTGGTCGCCGATGCCATACTCAACCTACGATCTGTCCAGAAACACAAACATACCGACGAGGATGGCGCTTCGGAAGAGGAGACCAAGACGAACACCGTCGCTGTGGTCGTATGATTGTCTGTTCCAGTGCTAGTCAACGGGAACGAGTGGTTTGGGTGGGGAGGGAGGGGTCGGCGAGGTATTGGAGGGGCACTACGAGGAGGTGCATGGCGGCGACGTCGGCGACGTGTGGCTTCATGCGGAGATGGCACGTGAGCGCGGCGTTGACGAGGCTCGTGTGGTGATGCTCGGACCAGGCGACGAAGTCGTTCCAGGCGTTCGAGTTGCTTGAGAGCGCGATCGCGACGTCGCGCGAGTGCGTCTCGAGGAACTTTAGCTTGCAGAGGTCGCGGTGGTCTGTGCGCCAGGGATCCTCCTGGTAGCTTTGACTATCGGATGAGGCGGGTGCGGACATACAGTACATATGTACCTCCAATACTCATATCTCAGAAAACCCTCGTATCGCCCACTCGGCGCCCCATCGCAATATTCCGTGATAGCCGCAGCCAGCTGCGTTCCGGCCAAACTTCCAATGGGATATGAGACGCAGATGAGACACTCCCCTACAGCGATGTGGATCTTCGTGCTCTAAAGCGGAGCCCGCTCCCGATCTCACAGCTTACCAGTCCTCTCGCTGGTGAGCCTCTCCTCTCATTCTCCTTCCCCCCTCCATCAGAATCGCTTGGGAATCCTGTAATGTGACTGACTTCGTTTCCACCTTCAAGTTGCGACCTAAACATTGACCCCGCGAGATGTAGACACATTTACTATGATAGTAGTGGTTCAAACGAAATTAAACCCCGAGGATGTTCCAGACTGACAAGCAAACACTTCAACTCATCTGGCAAACTAGCCACCCTCGTCAGCCCGCACCTCCAACTCCGGGTCAAACGACCGTGGCGTCCCGCTTCGTCTCCACCTCCGACGCGCCATCCTCCGAGTCGTCGCTGTGGCTAGCCAGCACCTGTGCGTTATCAGCGAACACGACAGCACTCGCAGTAGTCATCCTATTCAAGTCTGGACGTATCGGTGGACGAGAATCCTCGCTAGCTCGATCTAGCTGCGTGCCGACGGAAAGATCACCATGCTCAATTGGCGACCAGTCGAGTGCAACGATGACGATAATAAGCACCGGGTATATAGCCTGCCTCCGAGTCGGTACGGTCAGCTGGCTCGCAAAGTAAGGGGGGTGACTTGAGGTGAGGGTACCGCGCTTACCATGACGGGGATGAAGCACGAGTGGGTGTAGACCGCGACCATGTCAAAGAGTGCGTTCTGGTGCACATCGGGCGAGGGGATGGCGGCAAAGCTGGCCCGGAACACGACTACAATGATCTACAGTATGGACCAGTGCCACGCGCCATCGCGCGCGAGCGAGGAGGCACCGTGAGCGTGAGCGTGGAGTTCGAGGGCGTGAGCTGAGCACGGGCGACTAGAGACTCACCAAGAGGAGGCAATAGATCGTGCCGGACTCGACGAGCAACGCAAGCGCTTTCATCACGCGCGACGTCCGACCACCGCCGAGGTGCATGCGCAGCAGGCGCCTGTGTGCCCTATATGTATACGCATGGTGTCAGTCGCGACCGAACATTGGATAGGGGGGTACTTTTGTACGTACCAGGCCTAGTAGCCGATAAGCATCGTGGAAAGCACGTTGAGTGCGAACGACAGAACGATGCACTCTGCGAAAAACCCACCCCGGGAGAGCGTCTGTGGCAGTGGGAGCTGATCCGGGCATTGCTGTGGGCTGCAGAGTGCTTTCATTGCGAATGCTGGCCACAAAACATCTCGTTAGGTCGATTTTTGGGGGGCCAGAATAGGCGGCGCGCGACGAACCCAATATTAGCGTGATGAGCAGAGGGCCAAGGCAGTATATGACCCTGTTTCGCCAGACAGCGCACACGCGCCACCACACGATGCTGTCGCCGATGATGAGCTGGGAAGCATTCTCTCATTAGCGAGGGCTCTCAGCGGGTCGATACTAGCGCAGGGCGACGCACATTCATGGTGAAAGCGGCTGTATACATCTGCGAATGTCTCAGAACATTGCCCTCGAACTCCTCCAGAGCCGCACCCGTATATGCATCGGAAAAAAGGCTAGCCTGCGCCTGCGCGACAAGTTGGTTGATGCTTGTAACGTGGCCCGCAAGCGAGGCCATGAACAGAGCCGTGGAGCCATATAAGAGCAGAGTGCTGGGAAGAAGTATCTTGACGGGTGTGTGGCTGAATCCTTTACGGCTGTGGGGGCGACAAGGTCAGAACCAAGCATCCCAGAGGTAGACGATGATATGTAACACCTCACATCAGAAAAGTTGCTGCGACAAGTACAAGCAAGGTCAAAATACCTAGCATTATCATCGTTTGAGCCATGACCTTGGGCATCTTTTGAACGGGTTGTGGGGCGTACTCACCGAAGAGAGCACTTGACAGTCCTATGTAGAGGGTGGAATAAGACAGGTCGGCGGCATAGTACAGCGTGGTATTCAATGCGATATCATTGATGTCGACCGTTCGTAGACCTGACGCACCCGCTCGGATGAGAGGCATTATTTGGCACAAAACGATGTCGCCGGTCCGGCTGTACGTGGGGAGCTTCGGAACGTCGTACGGAGGGGGGGAGAAAGAGCGAGGGCTACACATGCTTTTATGTTCATGGCAGCCGAGTTTTCGGGCGCGCGGTGGGAGCTCTGGGGCAAGCCGAGATGATCAAGCCTTCCAAATCAAAGGTCTGTCAGATGGGTGACTGAAGCTTGTCTGCCAGCTGCACTGGATGCATAGACACCGTGATGCTGCGATTGTTGTGGTCAGCGAATTAGAGATGAGAGGTTAATAAATCAAGGCTGAGAGGCACTATACATACCTGAAAAGGGTGGTTATGTCGAGTCTACGTTATCCGTTTAGTTCGTGGCACGCATCGAGTCTTGAGCCCTGTTTCGTGCTCATTGAAGATCTGCTCCCATCCCAACGGTCTTGCGGGGTTAATTAGGCGATACCTATGCTGCTATTAAAATCGATAGCAGTAACCGGTCAGCGTTCTGCCCGTGACCCAAGTCACTGTCCGTGGTCGAGGGGGAAGGATGGATTTTAAGCTATTCCAATTGAGGCGACTCGGATGTGGAAAGCGCGCGGTTGCACCGGCCCGCAATAGACGCCCGCTGTAACTCACGCCGGTGGGATAAGTATCACGCGGGGAATTCCAATATTCTAGGCGGCCCAAAATGGGATCAATAATGCCAATAGAGAATGTCACGTTTTGTGCAATATTTTGCTGAGTATAGAACTTCAAGTTTTAGGTTCCCCCAAATGTGTGCTAAAACTTTAAGTTTTGACCGGCATCTGGAGTCCATGAGAACGACCTGCAGGATGTCACGTTCCACAGTACCTAAAATAGTTGCGAAAACCTGGCGTTCTGGTGACAGTTTTAAGCTCCCGAAAATTTGAAGTATTATCCAGCTTAAAATTGCACCGAGGCCCAATGTACACGCTTTCCGGCCTTTGCTTTCTACCATGCCAAATGTCAACTGCCGTGGATTATATGGAACTGAAAAAAGGGTGATTCAGACACAGATCTGGAATTTTAAGCCAGATAAAACTTCAAATTTTCTGGGGCTGAATATGTTCACCAGAACACCAAATATTTGCAAACATTTCGGACGCCCGAGAACGTGACATTTTGTACGCCTTTCTCATAGAGTCTAAATATCCGCCGGAACTTAGAGTTTTCGCCAACATTTTGGAAAAACCGAAACTTGGAGTTCTATACTCGGCGAAACATTGTACAAAACGTGACATTCTCTATTACCATTATTGATCCCATTTTTGGCCACCCAGAATGTTGGAATTCCCCGCGTGTATGTAGATGCCACGTCTTTGACGATGTCAGTGAACATCAAATGGATGGAATTTTGATGTTCGAACCGGCCACTGTTTCCTCACTCCCCTCTGGCAGTAGCTCTCCTTGGCTCTACCTTTTGCTTGTATGCCTTCTCTGGTACGTCTGCACTATTATGATCTTCCATCTGCCTTGATGATGTGCCAGACGGTCATCCCTCCAGGATGAAGGAAACGATTCAGTTGAATTCAGGTTTCGGGACGCGTGAATTTGCTCGTGGTCAGCTCCGATCATTTGGTTATGGTGAGTATCGACTTCTTCTCTTGGAGAGCCGTTTTTGGTGCTGACCCGGGGCGAACAATAGGATATTCACTGATTGCACACTCCGACTGTACAGAGGTCGACGCGGCTGGATCCTGCGGTCTGCGACCCCAAGAACCAGAACCCGTCGATATCCAGATATCCTCCACCAACCGCTGGTTTCATACCCCGGTTTGCGTCCGTGCTTCTTCCTCAGAAGTCTCCACTGCCATAAGTTGTACTTGGACACTGGCATGAGGTGCTGCAGGGTGCCGCCTGCAGTGCTCAAGGCAGGCAAAGCGATGCCACGGCCTCGCTTTTATATTGAGAAGTCCTAGGAGAAGTGTTAGGCTTCGGGAGATAAGGGATTCCTCAGGATTCCCTGCGATTCGGTTCTCTTCTGTGACCCTTGCTGTTAGTCATATGACAATATGCGCTGCCATTGCACCGCCTGACCGCAGATGTTTCTCTCAAGTATTCCTAGGCGTCCTAATACACAGGCCATGACCGCGTGAAAGGCTCTAGGTTGCATATAAGAGGCCGTGTATCGATTATCCTTTCGGGTTCTTGCTCTCCTAGTCGTCTACCGCAGCCTCCGCCGTGCACCACACAACTCGCACCTCCGAGTTCGACCTCATCATGTCTCAGGAGACTCTCATGCTGCAGACTACCCCATCGCATCCCCTGATCACCACTACCACCTGGTTTCCCGCCAAACCACCGCAGGGTTATGAGGCGCTCCCGTGCGACGCCCCAAAGGACCATAACGATGTGGAGCTTGGTGCCCCAGCGAAGCCTCCTCCAGACATCGACGTCGAAACCAGCCCCATTCCCAGTCCCTCCCCCGCCGCTTCCCAAGCGCGCGACACCACCACCACTGCGATCACCCGCCCACAGGCTCATGCTAGTGCGGGACCGAAGACGAGGCCTATGCTCGGTGTCCTGCAGATGCTCGCCATCTTCCTGACCGCCGGCCTCCCCTCCGCCCTCCTCTGCAGCGCCCTCATTTGGCTGTTCGGCATGGGCGTGCTCCGGTCGTTCGACGTGGCCCCCTACGCGTCCGTGGACGCAGGCGCGGCCCTGCAGGCGTCCATGGCCGGCGCGCCCGTCGTCGCGCTTGCCGTGGGCGCGCTCGCGTTCCTCGACTTCGCCGTGCGCCGCCTGCCGCGGCTGCGCGCGCGCGCGCGGATCCACGGTCGCGGCGCGGGGTACACGTACAACCAGGCGTCGGACGTCGTCGCCGTGCTGGGGGCGTGCGCGCCGGCGAGCGTGTTCGCGATGCCGTTGGGGTTTTTGATGCTCCCGCGGCTCGCGACGGAGACGTTCGGGGCGTGGCACGCGCTGGGGTGTAGTGTGGTGGGGCTTGGCGCGCCCGTCGCGTCGTTTTGCCTCCCGGTGGTGCTGGGGTGGTTGTGGTGTGGGACTGTGAAGTTGTAGGAGAGACGGTGGGGGCGTGGGAGCATTTGATCCACTATTACCGCGCGGAATAGGGCTGGTAAACTAATAGCTGAGGCAACTTGATGTTGCCCGGGGGCGACTGTGTATGGACCACTTTGACCCACTGTTGTACGTTGCGTCCGTTGAAGTCTATAAACAAACGTATGGTCACATCCGCCTCCAACGTGAGGCCGTGCGGGCTGGCGCGAAATTACTTGCAAGGTAGCTCCGGGGAATTGATGTTCAGGCCTTCAGGGTTCCTGGAAAACATTGAAGGACAATGCAGAACAACGATACTTGAAAGGAAGGCGTTGAGTAAGTCGGCAAATCCCGGCCCGGGCTCGCCCCAGTAAGATAAGCGCCCTGAGAAACGACTCTTGTTGCTCCCGTCCAAAGTTGATTCAAGGGCCTCTGGAGTCTGCCCCCTCTACTGTTACGTTCTGCTTCATATGCTTTAGATTGGCTATCGACGGGCACTCATTGGATCGAGGTTAGGTCTCCCTCAATGAAGTGGATATCATCCAGCACAGCACACCTGGTGAAACTGTCTCGAGGGACGCTGTAAACTCGATCTTGGCCTCCGACGTCACTCACCACCCACCCACTATTCAGCGATAAACTCGCTCGAGGCTACCGACCCTTTCAACTGCAGGTCCGTAACATGTGGACGTCGTCAAGTGTATACTGGAAGCCGGCGGATGCCCGGATTGCAGGCTTGCGCGTGCTTACGAGCTCCCTCGATGGTGAGCATCGACTTAGATACTCTCTTCTCCTTTAGTACTTCTGCACGGGAGAGGGGCATTGTCTACGTGTTTTCCCGGAGGAAAACAATTGTTGGTTCCTTTGATACGGTGTCGTCCGCGATCCTAGAACCCGCGGATGTCTTCGCGACCGAAAGGCAAAAGCTTCGGCCTGTGCGCTTGGCGCTCAAAGCCCCGCAAAAAGCGATGCGCATGCCATGACACGGCCTCGTTATTGTATTGCGACCAGATCCGAGCTGGAATTATCCGGATAATAGCTCCCACTGGATTTTACAGCGGCTTTTACAATTCGGTTTTCTTTCGTAAACAATACTTACTATCAGTATTGTGACGAGCTTTTGTGTGCCCGTCGGCACCGCTTTGACCGCCAATGGACCAAACCACTCGGGTGGGAGTAGAAGGTTCTGCGTCGCATAAAAGGGCCCACTGTATCGATCGCCCTTGCGAACTCGTAGCCGTATACCACACCACCCATCGCCACCCACCACACCACTCGGACTCATACCTTCAATCCGATCATGTCTCAGGAGACCCTCGTATCGCAGACCGCCCCGTCGCATTTTCCAAACACCACGGCCACCTGGTTTCCGGCCAGACAGCCAAGGGGTTATGCGCCTCTTCCCTACGAAGAACCGGAGGACGACGGCGATGAGGAACTTCGTGCCCTCAAGCCCGCCTCACACTCGGACGTCGAGGCGGCCAGATCCATCACCTGTGAGTCCTTCCTCAGCTCATTCTCCCCCACCTTCCGCTTGAATGCGCACCATTGCGACCGTGACACTAACTCGTCTCCCCTCCACAAGGCCGCCCCCGCCCCCGCTCCACCCCGCCCCACCCGAAGATACCGGGAACTCGGATCCTCGCCGTCCTGAAGACGTCCGCCGCCGTCCTCGCCTCCGGCGTCCTCTCCGCGCTCTTCTTCAGCGCGTGGGCGTGGCTCGCAGGCGGGTACATCCTCTACACCGGGCTCGCGCTCGCGCCATACACAGCCGTCTCCCCCGCGGACATGTTCCGCGCGGCGATGGCCGGCGCGCCCGTCGTCGCGCTCGCCGTCGTCGCCGCGCTCGTCCTCCTCGAAGTGTGTGGGGTGCCCGTTGGCATGTTGGACGCGGAGTGTGGGGCGACGGCAGTGGTGGTGGGGGCGGCGTGTGCGCCATGGGCGAGCGTGTTCGCGATGCCGGTGGGCTTCGCGATGATGCCGCGGTTGATGGTCGGCGGGTTTGGGGTGCGCCACGCGCTGGCGATGGGCGCGACGGGGTTTGGGGTGCTCGTTGTGGGGTTTGTGCTCGAGGTGCTGAGGTCGGTGAGCTCGCATCGATAGAGTTGGGCGATTGGTTGGAGGAATGCCCACGATGATGTTCCCAGTTCCTGTTGTCGTTGTATATTGTACATCTGTGGGTAATCAGTATGCGAACCTCTGTCTTGACGAGCCTGAAGGTTTACGTTTGAGGTGGGGGCTGCCTATTTGTGGACGGTGGTACTTAGTGTGGTGGTCAGTTCGACTCCATCAACCACTCGCAGTTCGAGTCGAGGTTGTTGTTCATGCGGTACTACCGGCCCGCCGTGCAGTAGAGGGCGCTAAACCTGCAGACGAGGCTCAGGCTCGCTCTTGTTCCTCTCCTCCCTGCTCTCTACGTTGCATCTCATATGACTTGTCCTGAATATCCACCTGCGGTGTACACCTCTGCATTGAGCGGACGGTGTCGGAGTACGGCTTTCATACGAAACCTCAGCTTATCGAAAAGTTTTGATGCTGGATCCACGAGATGCGTCATGGGGACAGATGTGGGTGGGTTAAACTGGAGGCGTTGGAGGCAGCAAATCTTTAACATGGGAAGGGCTTTCGAGCTCGCGATCGGTGAGTGTTGTTTTTGATATTCGTACCAATCCCCGTTCAGGCCAGTCAGACTGTGACAACCGAGCTTACGCTGCTATGTCGCCTGGTCGTAAATGACGAGCCGTGCAGACGCCACAGAGGTCAAGATGTAACCTGAAGTCATGGTGAGCTCTATTCTGACCTTGCATCCTGTGGATTTAGAACGTTTCGAAGGCCGAAGCCCTGTTTATTCGGCACCTGCCGCCGGCGTGTTTCGCCCTCAAGGACGTTTCATCTCTACCCTGCATAAGACAATTGTTTCGTTATTCGCCCCGCGTCAGTACTCTCTCTGTTTTCATCTGCTTTGTGACTTCGCGCCCAACGGTATTAACTTACAGTGTGCCGCGCCGGCTGCGTTCCAAATGGTTTAAAAGGAGCATCGACTGTACGCTTTCGAATCCGCCGTCGTCCACTGGCACCGCACCGCTCCCAACTCACCCCTCCCCTCGCAAGTACGCTCGAATGTCTCAAGAGACTCCAGCATTGCAGAGGACTTCCATGGGCTCTGTCCTGTGGTTCCGCCCCAGGCCCTGGCGTAGCGACACGGCGGCACCGCAATCGAAGACCACTGTCCCCGAAGTTCAGTGGAAGGTGCTCGCCATCGCCGTAACACGCGCACTCGGACTCGCGCTCCCCGCCAGCTTCACGCTCCATCTCGTCGGTGCCAATGCCCCCAACAGCGGACTCCACGGTGTGCCGTTCACCCCTGCCGACATCGAGCGGCAGATCCTTGCTGCCTTAGCAGGGGCCCCGGTCGCCGTCCTCGCCGTGGGCGCGATCGCTTGTGGCGGCTGCGTCCTCGGCCAATCGCTCGGACGGTGGAACCGTCACACCATCGCAGAATGTTTCGACGACCTGGACTTTGCGATAGGCCTGTTCTCGGGGGCATTCGCGATGCCTTTGGGGTTCGTGATGCTGCCGCATTTGGCGACGGATGCGTTCGGGGCGTGGCACGCGTTCGTGGTGGCAGCAACGACACTTGGCGCGGCCGGAGGGATGCTTGTCGCGTTTTTGCTCGTGGTGTTGCTCATGTTTTGGGCTACAGCGGGCGTGTAGCGGAAGGATATGAGCTACCGCGTTTTGGGCGGTGGGAAGCGGTGGTACCCGTTTGGTCCAGGGAATGGGTTCGGACAATGTTGTGTGCTTCCACCCGGATCCTGATCTGGATGTAGTTATCGAGTCACTGCACTGGACGTCCACAATTCCAGTTCTTCTCTAAGGAACTCGAATATATGCATATTTCCCCGCGATGTCTGAACATAAGTGAAGCAACAGCCGACGTCCAATTGCAATCCATGCAGGCCTAGACATTTGGCCCTCAGTATGGTGCGGAGTGAGTAGTAGTTAAGTAGTAGGAGCCTCCAATGCATATCAGGGTCGGAGTAAGTATTGTCTAAGCGCTAAACGCTGAGGTGCAACCGGCCCGCAACAATATAGGGCGCCAAACCGGTCGACGCAAAGGCTGAGGCGATCTCTTTCCTATCCTTCCCCCTCTCTCTCCCTGTCGCCGCACTCCATCCCGTACATCTTCTCTTTGATATAAAATTTCCTGATGTATTTTTATTCGAATCACGCATTGCCTCAGAGGTACGCGTATAGTCGCTTTGTGACGAGGCTCATTTCCCTCGCCACATGCACAATCGCAGCTGACTCGAGGGGAACGTAGGGTGACGTCGACACGGCAATGAAGACCGGGTTCATATACGGGTATTCTACGATACGCCTGCTTACAGAAACCTTTTGGGGCTAGACGCGTCCAGATGTAGGTGGTGGTTGCAGTTGGAGATGGTGTACGGGAAGAGCTTGATCCTATGACGTCCGCGATAGGTTTGCTCGATTGCTATTACTTTCGAACCCACAAAGTGGTGAGTGTCGTATTTTAGGTTCCTATTTAACACCGTCCAGGCCGGTCGAGCCGCGATAACCTACATAGCTTATGGCCGAATCACGTTCAAGATATTAATTACAGTGAGCTTCATTCTATCCTTATATCCAGTGGATTAGAGGCGTCGCGAAGCCCCGTTCACGCCGCGTCTATCACTGACGTGTTTCATCGACGAGCACGTTTTATCTCTACCCTGTCGACGACAATTGTTTCTTTTTTTCTCGCCCCGCGTCCTTGTGTCCGTTTTGATCTGCCTCGAGATATCATGTCTAACCGCATGCGCCTACAGTATGCCATGCCCGCTGTGTGCAAAATGGTTCAAAAGGAAGGTCGACTGTATGCTTTCGAATCCGCATCGCCCACTGGCACCGCACTACTCCCAACTCGCCACTCAACTCGCACCTACGCCTGGATGTCTCAACAGACTGTCGACGAGGCGGCTCCATACGGCACACATAATGGCGGGGGCGACGTAGAACTCCACACCATGAACCGTACCTCGGATGATGTCGAAGCCGGCGGGATCGTCCATGCCCTTCCCTTCCCTAACGAGAGCACCGTCGAGAACCCGCAGCAAGATGGCAACGACCAGCAGCCGGCGGCGGAAATCTCAGACCTCAAGCTCTTGCTCCTGTCGAATGCCATCACGCTCCCATTGACGTCCGTGTTCGCCGTCGTCGATTGGGCGCTCGGGAACCTGGTCCTCGTCGACATCCCGCCGTTCGGCTCCGTTAGCGTTTGGACGAAGCTCGAAGCATGTGCGGTCGGCTTCGCGGTAGTCGGGCCCGTCACGGGCCTCATGGCCACCGCCGCCATCCTTGTCCTTCGCCACCCCCGCCACCTGCTCAGTTCCCGATCTGGTAGGGCTGAGGCTGGAAGCCCCATGCCAGGCGATCGCGACTCGGATGTCAACGTGGTGCCTGTCTTCACTGCGATATGCGCACCCATGAGCGTGCTCGTGATGCCGCTGGGCTTCGCGATGCTGCCGTATTTGGGCACGGAAGCGTTTGGGGTGCGCCACGCGCTGGTGGTGAGCACGGCGGGGCTCGGGGCGCTTTCGGTGGTACTTTTGTTCGTCCTGGGTCTGGCAGAGACAGTCGTTTTGTGGTGCCGCGCGGTCTGCCTATAGTCGGTGGACTTCGTCCGCTGTGAACGGCTATGTGTTGTTGTATTATCGTCCGGGTGAAGGGATTGCGTGGTGTGGTGCGCTCCGAGGTCTGCTGCGTCCGTATGGGTCTCGGTACAAGGGTGGGCTACCGTCGAGTTACCAACGTTGTCATGGCATATTTCCTGTCCTCGAATACTTGGTATATGCTCCCAGTGCTTCTCCGGAAATGAAGTGGTAGTCAATATACACTGCATGCGACATGAGCCGTGTCCTGAAAGCTCAAAAATTGGTCAAGGGATGGAACACTGCGGGCTAAGTATTTCGAATATGCTTACCAGCTTTCGGAGGTTCAGAACCGACCAGATCAATGAGGGACATTTATCGCTTATGGGGGTCTAGGCGGTGACCTTGCAGGATTTGGGTGGTAGTAGTAGTTAATCGCTTGTCGCTGTGTGTCCGCTGCAGCCATGTCACTTGAGTCTCAGTAGCGGAGGACCCGGGCCGGCTGGCGAACGCCTGAGCGCCGAGGTGAGTGCTATGCGATCGACTCGGATATCATCCCGCGGTACTATCCCGAGACGGCTTTTTTCATCTGCCTATTTCTGTGTTCTACCTCCGATGGTTCATCCAACATATATATCGGCACTATCGACCTATGTCCTCGCCCCGCCACGACCCCCAGGGCTCTATTGCTACTTGAAGTTGAAGCCTGAAGGACGGCCGAATCCGAGTCGGAGTAGAGAATTCGGTCCCCAGACAGGACACCAGCTCAAAAATTCGGTAGCGAGGATTCTTGCCATGAATTTTGGTGAGCATAGTGTCCTACATTCTCCCGTGTAAGAACCCGTCTATGCTGTCCCTGCTGTAGCTTTTCAGCGTCGTCCGTATGTCACCAGGACTGCTTTGTGTAATGCATTATAAATAAGCCCTCACAAGTTCCGCCACAGTTTGTGATGAGGCCTGGAAGTATTGAGGCTTATCCTAAACTGGCGCAAAGCTGATCATATGTGAACTCAACACCGCGTCATTTACTCACAAATGCATGTTCCATCCTCCAGATCGTTTTGACCCCGTCGACAAGGGGCAGACAAATAGTAATAGTATCTATGCCAACGCAGCTGCCCCGCCATAAGAGAAGGGAGTCCATCTGAAGCTTCTTCTACAATACTCCAACGTTCTCGATTGTACGTCCCGGGATGGCCACACCCCAAGAACCGAATCCTCCCAGCGAGAAAAGTCCAAGCCCTCTCCTCCTCTCCCCTTCCCCTGCACATCTCCATCCAGGGCGTAGTACAGGAGCCCTCCGTCCCCTGTCGTTATTGCTTACCCAGCCTCACCACCGGGCCGATGCCGTCACAGACGCCATCGAATCCGCCCACTGCTTTCCATCCTCCATATCTCCCCTCTTCCCCGGCGACCAGCAGAAACACCGGCGGGGTGATGCGCCCTCCCATGGCCGTGCCCTCAACTTCTTCTGTGGCAGCTCCCACCCCGCGCTCTCCAGCGTGACCATCCTCGTCGGTGCGGTGCTCACCCTCACGCTTGTACCGGCGTGGATCGGCTTCCGCATACTCATGGACGTCCGCGTCGGCGGCTCAGACTCAAACCCGAAGGACCTCCCGCCCTTCTGGTATGTCACCCTCGTCGGGGCGTCCACCGCCCTCGTCATCGGCCTCGTACTCGGCATCATTGTCGGCCTCCGCGCACGCCACTCGCCAGAGATGCCGACCTCAGGACTGACCTTCCTCGTGGAGGACTGGGTCGGACGGGCCGCGGGAGCGGGGTGTCTTGTCCTCGGCATGTTCGCGCTGCCTCTTGGGATGGCGGTTTTCGGCCACGCGAGCGCATATAGGGCGGTCGATGGGTTGCTGATGGAGATCGTCGGGCTGGGGGTTCTGTGTGTGCTTGCGGTGGGCGGGTTTGCTGGTTATGTGCTGTGGCATTCTGTGCGCGGAGAACGGCGCAGGCGGAAACTGTTGGCTGGATACAAGTATTGAGCAGTGAGAATAGATTTCTTAGTCAGTTCGATGGTGGCTTCGAGTCGACGTCTAACCTCCCGTCAGTTCCACCAGTTACATTCGGGGCTATCTCTCAGCTTGTCTCCACTCGCCTTACATATTCGAAGCATGTCTACAAGCCGAACAAGTCGTCCATCCTATCCCATAACTCGCTTCGTTTCTCCTCCGCCGCCTTCCGCTTCCTCTCCACGCACCCCTGGCACCACTCCCTCTTCTCCTGTAGCTCTTCATCCCACTCCGCCATGAAATCGTACCGCAGCGGATCAAGCACCTCCAGCGCGCCCTTCTCGAATACGAAGTTCTGCCATGCGCCTGCGCGCATTGGCTTGCTGAAGTTGCAGCACCACCGCTTATCAAACAGGTTATGCTGGTCTAGGCTGTGCATCGTCCCCTCCGGCACCTGCATGATGAACTCCCTCCAGAGCGCCCCAAGCTTCAGGCGTGCCACGAGGAGCGCGCGAACGTCCCCTTCGGAAATTCGCAGCTCGTCGAGGACGGACTGGGACGCCTGTGGTTCTAACACGTCCCAGAAGGCCTGGCTGGACAGCAGCTCGTAGAAGGCGCGCCTGAGGACGCCTGGGAGAGAATACCTGCGGGCAACCTTGATGGCGCGGATCGCAGACGGGTGGGTGCGGTCTTCGGAGTCACCGGGCCCCTCAGCGGCCGTCGAGAGCGCGTTCCCATCGCAGATCTCGGACAGACGCTTTTTGGCGAGGTCGACGACGAGGTCGCAGGAGAGGGTGTCCGCCGCGAAGAGAAGAGAGATTGCGAGGTCTTGAGAGGGAGGATTCGAAACGTGCTCTCTGTGAGGGGAAACGTGAGCCGTCGTACAATGCTCCGAAGTACGATATGCACGCACAATGGCGACTCGAGCGTCCTGAGAAGATGTTTGAAGTCGCCCGTCGAGAGTTCGGGGGGTACGTAGTAGATCCTACATCCCTCGGTCTCCCCCGCGAGAGAGAGATCCGCGGCCTTTCCAGGAGCAAATAGCTCGCGGAAGTACCCGCAGTAGCTTGCGAGTCGTGACACATGTAACTTGAACGCCGTACCTCCCAGGAGGAGGATGACGTTGCCGTCCCAGTACCAAAAGTCTTTGTCTTTGATGCATTGCAGGATCTTCTCGGCTCCTGTCTGCAGGCGAAATGCCCAGAATTTAACCAAAATGCGACTTGGAGGGGGCAGTATAGCTTACTTGTTTTGAGCCATCGTTGTGTTCAGGAGGCGAATACCATGGAGCCATGGTGGTGGGTGGGGTTCAAGAGTCTTGAGCACGGCGGTGCTATCTATATACCTGCAGCACAGGACAAAGAACCTTATGTGTAAGGGTCGTCAGAGCTCGAAGCACCTAATGCTACATTCTTCCTTATCCATTCTCACGACCTTTGATGTTGCTACAGTCCAAACAAACCGTCTAGATTCCCCCACCACTCCACGCACTTCGCCCGCCACGCCTCCTCCTTCTCCGCCAAACATGACTCACACCACGGGTTATTCCCCTGAAACGCCTCCCTCGCGCTCCTCACCACGTTGTACCGCAGCGGATCCGTGCCGCCCTCCTCCAGCAGCCCGTGCTTCGCCACCCGAGAGCTCCAGTCGCCGTAGGATGAGTATGCTCTCCCACACAGACCCCTCAGGCAGCGGAACTCCTTCACGGCCGCCCCGGGCCCGCCCTCCTCCTTCTTCACGCCGGGCTCCAGGACACACTCGCGCCACTTCCGCCCGAGCGCCAAGCGCACGTCGAAGAGCATCAGCACGTCCGCCTCTGCTTCCGCGCGAGCTCGATCGAGTACACCGCGGTGCTCCACTTGCGCGCGTCGAACGGGTCGTCGGCGGGCGGGGGGCGCGCGGCGGGCCAGAGCGCGCAGAGCCGGCGGTGCGCGAGGTCGTGCAGAAGCTCGCAGGAGAGGTGGCGGGAGGCGATCAGGAGGGAGATCGTGAGGGTCTGGGATGGGGGCTTCGCGGTGAACTCCCTACGTAGGGTAACGTGGTGGAGATCGAAGGTGAGCACGTGTATTCCTGTTGCGGACAAAGGGAGAATATGACAGGGACGACGTACAATGGGGTGTCGAGCGCCTTGAGGACGTCCTTGAAGCCCTTGGGCGAGAGCCCTGCGGGGACGTGGTACACTGGACAGTCGTCGATGGTCTCATTCTGCCCCGCATTCGCGCCGGACTCGAACAGCTTCTGGAAGTAGACGCAGTAGCGGGCGAGACGCGCGAGCCGTGCACCCTGAGAAGGGTCTTGTTCACCCGGATGATGACCGTCCCGTCTGTATGCCAGAACTCATCGTCTCTGGTGTCGACGGCGGGGCCATCGGGGCGCGAGCGTTTGGAAGGGGAGGGTGTCTCTTCGTTGACCGTGGTCTGTGTCGAACGTGCCCAAGCATTATCACTAGGGGATCGGGGCGCGAGGATGCGAAACGCCACACTCACCCGTTTGGGGCTCCCCGTCGGCGTGGTGGACGTCGAGTGGCCGAGTTCCGTCTCAGTTTTTAGGCTCAGGTTCAAGTTAGGAGAGGAGAGTCGTTTTCCTTGAACACGGGGCTCAGAGCCATGTTATTGCGAGCGAAGCGAGCATACCCTCTAGGACGGACCTCAAGTGCACTTCGCAGGGACAAATAATGCCAAACTTAACGTTTCGAAAGACGCCCGATGGCGGAATGGCGAACAGGCCACAGATCACCCATTTCTACGTATTTCCTGTCCAAAATTGGCATTAATAGTCTACAAGTATACATGATTCACCATGAAAGCTTTTACCCTTCAAAAAGCTGTTGTAAACGTTTCCCAACAGATGCATGGTCTGGGTTGTGGTTGGGCGCCTCTCGCCCACGCGTCGCGTTTGGGCGCTAAGTACGTTGACGTGTTCATTCAGCGGTCGGACCTTCTCTTTTTATGCTAAGGTGCCCTCACTCTCGATGACTGGAACTTTCTCACGTAATGTGGCAGCAATCCAACCTCAGTGCAACTGAACAGCAGCGGCATTTGATTTTGTCAGGAACCTTCAAATTGGTAGTAAAACTTCAGAGTAGATTACAGGACATGGCTCGTAGTAGATATCCATTGGCAAATCCTTAGGGCGATCGTCGTAGCCATGTCTCTCCAGCTGGGGTGTCTACAGCTTTCTATTATCCCTTAGATGTATGTAAGCGCTCAGGCTCTGCGTAGCGAGCACGACCGTTCTGACGGTACATGTTATCTCGTGTTATATCTCGCTATCCACGTGGGATTCCATAACAAAGGATCTTTCGCGTGAGTGGCTCAGTAGCGTGTTCTTCGCGCGTCTTACTTGGTTGCATGTGATCGTGTCGTACTGTTGCACTCGCCACCCTAACTCCTTCGCCCGCCACGAGCTCATCTAACCATCAGGGCGCGGAGGGTATGAGGGAGATGAAGGTTCCCCGCACGAGGCCATGTTTTGCGTGTTCGGACTGCATCCGTCAGCGTCCTATTCGAATGCGGGATGCGCGCCAGGGAGCGACTTGTGACAATCAAGACAGACCTCACATAAGGGAAGAAGACCTTGCTGTAGACGTTGTGAGTACTTTCGGGAGATCAAATATGTCAGTATTACACGAGGTGTATCGTACATGCCCCGCCTCCTAGAAATATATATAGGCGCCACTGAGAGCGACCCTAGATGCTGATGGAGAAAACCGGGCGTAAGCATCCTCACACTCAAAGGATGGACGAGCAAGAAATCGCGCCCGGTATTCCAGATTGACAAACACACTTAGACTCACCCAGACCCAGACCTGTCCCCGTAAACCGGCACCCCCAACCCCAGAACCCCCAACCCCAGATCAGACAACGACCGCGCCCTCCTTCGTCTCCGCTTCCAACGCGCCGTCCTTGTCGTGCTGGATACCCCGCATCTGTATCGTATCAGAGAACACGACGGTGCTCATCGTCGTCCTGTTCAAGTCCAACAAGTCCAGCCGCGTCGGACAGGCGTCGTCCTCCCCAGCGCGCGCGCGGTCCCGGGCCGAGAGGCCGTGCTCGATGGGCGACCAGTTGAGCGCGACGATGACGATGATGAGCACCGGGTATATCGCCTGCCCTCGGTGTGAGCCGGGTGTATATAGTACGGAATCGGACGGTCGAGGAAGGAGAAACATGCGTACGATGACGGGGATGAAGCAGGCGTAGGTGTAGTCTGCGACGGTGCGGAGGAACGCGTTTTGGTGCACGTCGGGCGTCGGGAAGAGCGCGGAGCTGGCTTGGTACACGACTACGATGATCTGTACACACGCCGTCGCACAAAGGATGCACCATTAGTGTAATACATACGGGTGCGCGCGAGAGACGGGACGCACCAAGAGCAGACAGTAGATCATGCCGGACTCGACGAGCAGCGCGAGCGCCTTCGTCACGCGCGTGTTTCGGCGACCACGGCCAAAGTGCCCGCGCAGCAGCCGCCTGTGTACCCTATACAAATGCAAATGCTCAGAGTCGGTCGCGATCGCGTGCTAGACAGGGGGAGCCACACACCAGGCCTTGTAGCCTATGAGCGTCGTCGCGAGCACGTTGATCGCGAGCGAGAGCGCGGCGCACGCGTTCACGAAGAAGCCGTCCGGGAGGAGCATCTGCGGCTGCCGACACGGGTCCACGCATTCGTGCACCCCTGAGAGCGCTTTCACTCCAAACGCTGGTGAGAGAAAAAAATACCGTTAAATCGATCGGGTTTATGGGACAACTCGGTGCGCAAGCGCGACGTACCGAATATGAGCAGGATGAGCAGAGGGCCGAGGCAGTAGACGAGCCGGGTCCGCCAGACGGCGCATACGCGCCACCACACGATGCTGTCGCCGATTATGATCTAGGGGTCGTACTCTTGTCAGTTACATCTCTGAGGTAGGTGGATGGACGGGTGGGAGAGTCGACGCACGTTGACGCCGAGGGCGATGGTCATCATCCACGAGTGCTTCAGGACGTCGCGCTTGAACGCGTCGAGGTCCGCGTCGGTGTATGCGTCGGAGAAGAGGCCGGCCTGCGCTTGGGTGACGAGGCGGTTGACGCTGGTGATGTGACCCGCCAGCGAGGCCATGAAAATTGCTGTGGAGCCGTACAGAAGCAGCATGCTCGGCAGGAGGATCTTGACGGGTGTGTGGCTGAATCCTTTGCGGCTGCACGAACGGGGCCGGCAAGGTCAGAGCCAAGCATGCCGGAGATAAGCAATGGGAGACAGTACATGAGAAAGGTCGCTGCGACGATGACGAGCAAGGTCAGGATGCCTGTCATCCCGTGAGCGACAGACTCGACGATCCCCTAGGTCTAAGCGGTGACGCACCGAAAAGAGCGCTGGACAAGCCGATGTCTAGGGCGGCATAAGACAGGTCGGCGGCGTAGTACAGCGTGGTGTTCAGCGCGAGGTCGTTGATGTCGACGGTTCGCAGCGCCGGGGCTGTCGCTTGGACAAGAGACATCCTGGCGCAGAGGGGGGAAGCGAGAGGGGAGCGTTACAGTGAGAGGAGAGGGCGTGGCGAGGGTAGAGAGAGTCACGCATGCTTTTACGCGCAGGGTCGCAGGCCGAGCGGGGGATCTGCGGCAAGCCGGGATGATCGATACTTCGAAAGAGACGGATACTGAAGTTCTTTTGCCAGTTGCAGGCGCACACACACGCCGCAACTGTTATGATCAGCGTGTCAGGCGCGGTCTCCGGAGCCGTTGAAGCTCGAAGCTGTGACACATCCCTGGACAGGGTAGATATGTCGGGTTCTATGTTGTCCGTTAACTCCGTCGTGGTGGCACGGCGTCCTCGTAGAAAAACCACGGAATGGCTGAAGACATACGAGAGCGTCAAAATAGGCTCGGTATTGTCATCAACAGGGAAGCTTACCTGAGTCCCGTGGCAAACGGCCGGTGCCATTGAAAAAGGCATTGAAGTTTGCAGTGTGCATTCGGTGCCTGGCAGATGGGAAATGCTCACCAGGAGTAGGAGTCGTCCCGGGTTTGGGAGTCGCCTGTTTTACGCTAAAGACCTGCCGACATTGGGGAGATAGAGTCACTTCCAGCAAACTTTGAGGCGGAGGCTGATGTCAGTTGGATAGAGACGATACTGAAACTGACAGTTGAGGGGCTGGTGAAGGCTGGGCTGTGCTTTGAGTCAAACGTTGGATGGATGCACTGATAAAATGTGGGTAGCAGAGAAACTCTATTCGGTATACGAGCGGCGATTCCTCAAGGGCGAGAGTCAAGACAGCCGAACAGGAGATTCGGCAATCCAATCCCTAGGGAGTGTCTGAACCAGGGTTGGCTGGAAGAACCGTATGACGCAGCGCTCAATGCGAGAAAGCGGTCACCGATACAGGTAATTCGCTTCTACACTACACATCGAAATAGCATCAGCGGTGACTGGCGAAAGGCAAAGAAAATGGTACCGAGGCGGGGTTGCGCCGGGCTGCCCACATACGATGACGAGAAATTTGGGGGTTTGATTCCTCCGTCAGACATAAGGAGGTGAAGTAACGATATAATTATGTCATCCGACATACAAGGGTGAGAGAGAAGAGAGCAACGGACTCGGTCGGAAAAACGGCCGAGGCGAGCGCCGGGGGACTGTGATGGGGGTGTAACGTGGCGTGACCGTGATTCTAGACAATTCTGTGGGAAAGCGGACATAAGCAGCGCGTCACCAAAAATTGGGCGTCGAGTCTGTTCTCTCTCTCACTCCTCCTCCTCCTCCTCCTTCTCTTTCCTCTCCTCTTTCTCTGCCCGTCGTCTGCTTTTGCCCTCGTACCCGCTTTCGCTATGCACCGTCTCTCCTCTGCGTCTTCTTCTGCCGTTCGCCGCACTGCTGCGAAGGCCGCGAAGCCTGTGCTCAAGCGCGGCGCCCACAAGGAGATTAAGTTCTCCAACGAGGGCCGGGCCAGCATCTTGAACGGTGTCGACATCCTTGCAAATGCTGTCAGCGTAACCCTCGGTCCCAAGGGTGAGTGTTCTCCCTTGTACGAAACCTGTATTCAGCGCGACTGACACGTCAACTCTAGGTCGCAACGTCATCATCGAGCAACCCTTCGGTGGGCCCAAGATCACCAAGGGTAGGTCCTAAGCCTCTCTCCTCGTTGTCTCTTTTCTTCCCCTTCTCGCGCGACGGCTAGTTGGCTTGTCCGGCATTTTAGTGACGCCGTCACACATCGGTTTCGCCCCACTCACGCCTGGTATAGAGCGGGTGACGTGGGACTTTTTCCTCGCGCTCTAGTCATCCTTATTCTCCTAAGGCGGCTCTATTTTTGTGGGTTTTTTTCGTGCGTGCCCACTTCGCTCAGAGGGCTGTTCTATCCCCGCGTACTATTCTTGTCTGTCGAATGTCGACACCTTCCGCCTTTTCAACTGTTGCGTTTCATTTATGAATGCTAATTTTCCCTCATAGACGGTGTCACTGTTGCCAAGTCGATCACCCTCAAGGACAAGTTTGAGAACCTCGGTGCTCGGTACGCGTCCCGTAACATCCTTTTAAATCGATATTCCTAATCTCCTTTCCTCTAGTCTTGTCCAGGATGTTGCCCAAAAGACCAACGAGATTGCAGGTGACGGTACCACTACCGCGACCGTCCTTGCCCGCGCCATCTACGCGGAGGGTGTCAAGAACGTCGCAGCCGGCTGCAACCCCATGGACCTCCGTCGTGGCTCCCAGGCGGCCGTTGACCGTGTTGTCGAGTTCCTCTCCAGCCACGCCAAGACCATCACCACCACCGCCGAGATTGCCCAAGTCGCAACCATCTCTGCCAACGGTGACGCCCACGTCGGCAATCTCATCGCTCAAGCCATGGAAAAGGTCGGCAAGGAGGGTGTCATCACCGTCAAGGAGGGCCGTACCATTGAGGATGAGATTGAGATCACCGAGGGTATGCGCTTCGACCGCGGTTTCATCTCCCCTTACTTCGTCACGGACGTCAAGAGCCAGAAGGTCGAGTACGAGAAGCCCCTGATTCTCCTCTCCGAGAAGAAGATTTCGGCCATCAACGACATCCTTCCCTCGCTCGAGATCGCTGCCCAGGCCCGTCGCCCCCTCATTATCATCGCCGAAGACGTCGACGGTGAGGCACTCGCAGCGTGCGTCGTCAACAAGCTCCGTGGTCAGCTCCAGGTTTGCGCCATCAAGGCGCCCGGCTTCGGTGACAACCGCAAGTCGATCCTCGGTGACCTCGCCATTCTTACTGGTGGTACCGTCTTCACCGACGAGCTCGACATCAAGCTCGACCGCGTCACTGCCGACATGCTTGGTTCCACTGGTGCTATCACCGTCACTAAGGAGGACTCCATTCTCCTCAACGGCGATGGATCGAAGGATGCCATCCAGGCCCGTTGCGAGCAGATCCGGTCCTTGATCGAGGACCACACCACCTCGGAGTATGACCGCACTAAGCTCCAGGAGCGTCTGGCGAAGCTTTCCGGTGGTGTCGCCGTCATCAAGGTCGGCGGTTCGTCCGAGGTCGAGGTCAGTGAGAAGAAAGACCGTTACGACGATGCGCTCAACGCGACCCGCGCTGCCGTCGAGGAGGGTATCCTCCCTGGTGGTGGTGTTGCGCTGCTCAAGGCGTCGCTCGCCCTTGCGTCTTCCACCCCCGGCGCGCACGGCAACTCGCCCGTGTCGCCCGACGCGAAGCCGATCCCGACCGCGAACTTCGACCAGGAGCTCGGCGTGTCGATCATCCGGCGCGCGCTGACGCACCCCTCGCGGCGGATCCTCGAGAACGCGGGCGAGGAGGCGTCGGTGATCGTGGGCACGCTGCAGAACAACTATGGGGGCGCGGACAAGTTCGCGTGGGGCTACGACGCGAGCAAGGGCGAGTACGTGGACATGATCCAGGCGGGGATCGTGGACCCGCTCAAGGTCGTGCGCACGGCGCTCGTCGACGCGGCGGGCGTCGCGAGCTTGCTGACGACGAGCGAGGCGTGCGTCGTCGAGCACGAGGACCCGAAGGCTGCGGGGCCCCCGATGGGCGGCATGGGTGGTATGGGCGGTATGGGCGGCTTCTAAGCGGGTTGACGTAATGTCTTCGCTACTTGGAGGTTTGTCCCGATGTGTTGTCGTGTCAGGTTTAAAAAGTAATATCTTGCCGCTTACTTACTTAGTCGCACTGCATTCACTCACCGCACCCCCATCCCACACCACGCTATCCACCCGCATTGTCTCGGTCCCCGTCGTCCCTTTGGTAATGTGTTGCTATGATATACCTAGACTAGTTTTTTCAGACATACATACATACATACATCCATAGTGTACCTTTGCTTTCCGTTACACCGCTCACGTATACGGCAATGCCATACGACTCCCCACTCCTCTTTGGTCTTTGGTGTACGCAGATGTGCCTTGTCAGACGCATGGTAAGGGGTAAGAGGCTGAGGATGTCGGTCGTGAACGTGGGTGTACATATAGAGGCTGACCATGGACGCAAGACTGCCTACTGTGTGCGAAAGGTTCTTCTGCACTCGTGCTTGCTCTAATTGTTGGGCATCGACAGCCATCACATGATAGGGAATGTAAACCGGCCGGTTCGCGTTATACGCCAGGTCCAAAACGCGAAAAAACATGCGGATGCAAGGGGGTGACCGGTGACAGCTCGACGCAGATGGGTGTATTGAAGCCTACAGGTACACGTAAAGAGCCCCCGGCGGCGCTGCGAACGCGAAAATCTCGCACACGGCGGCCTACAACTCGTACCAGAAATCCAAGCACCCCGCCCACGGTGCACGCGTTGTTCGATTGCTCCGGGTGCCTGACACGAGGATGTAGCACGCAGAGAGCAGGGTAAAAATGCGGATGCCTAAAAACCCGGGACCGAGTCGACCCCAACGCTGGAGACCATTCGACATTGTCGTCCGGGAGACGTCAAACGTAGATGGATCTGGGTATTAAAATGTCCGGATTCCAGCAAGGGAATGGTCTATGGCGGTCAGACAGCGCAGTGGGAGCGAAGGTGAAGGACAGCGTTCGAGCACGAGCGACGCATCACGGCGAGGAGATGAGATGGTGAGGAGAGGAAGCCGGCTGCAGGATGCATTTCGGGTGGCGGGATCGGAGGGCACAATGTAGTCATCAACATGCCTACGCCAAGATGTAGGATGCCAAAGTGCTCGATCGCACATCCTGTACTTACCTACGAGTTGGGACAGACCATGCAGGGCATTCCATCGCCTGCACGGTAAGCTCGCAGGGACATTTCAGGGCCGGTTAGTATCCGCGATCCCCAGCTGTAGTGAAGCGTGTCAACAACATTCAGGGGATGGCCTCACCGGGCTTGCGATCAGAGACAGCTGCAGACGAGGGCGGCGTTGATCGTACGAGCGCAACGTGCGTGTTAGGGCGGATATCTGGGGCATGCTAGATGTGATCCGGGAGAGAAGCGTCACTCGCTGCGGTACAAGCAATGGAGATTGCTTGCTCCAAGCCTTCCTTTGAGTGTTTTATGGCAGACACCATGCTTGAATGAAACGACGATGGTGAATCGGTTGCATCGGCGACCCACCTTCCGGGATTGTGCGTGTCGCATTGCTCGTATCGATGTCAATGATGCCGTTATTTTGCAGATCAGCTGGACTGAGAACGAGAGCATGAGTGGGTGTGCTTGCAAGATTACGTGCGGTGCACAGAACGTGTTAGAATATTGGCGGGAAAGCTGATGATAGAGAAAAGTGGTCGTCGAGCCTGGCCTGGCCTGCACAAGCGCTTTGGGGCGTGGGATGTGGTGGTTGTGGAGGAGACAAGTACTGTAAAGTAGGCTTCGATCGCGACGGTCGCTCGACTAGACCATATGTTTCGCGATCGCCCGCGGCCTCTGCACGGAAGGAGGGCGAGCAGGCTAAGGAAGCTCTGAGTACGATCAGCTATCAGCTTGTGGTCGTCGGGAACGGAGAGAAGACCGGTGAGGACAATACATATACATGTTCATGGTGAGATCGGAGCGCCGTCGCGGAAAGATAATGTTGCGTGTTTCGGAGACAAGAGCGAAAAGAGAGGACCCGTTGCGGGTCCGATGGCGGTCAGGAATAAAAAAGGCAGAAGCGCCCCCCCCACTTTGTACTCGAACGACTCTGTCCAATCATCGATCCCGCTAGATCGTATCTTGCCATGATGTCTTCAGCCCGACTCCCTCTACTTAAACACAACATCCTGCCCTCCAGCACTCCTCCTCGTCCAAGCTAAACACTGCCCTTGTCTCTTTCGACACCTCCTTTTGTCTTACACTCCTTGCAACCCTCGACGTTCACAATGGCCGACACAAAGGCGCAGAAGAGGCAGAAGTTCGAAGACGTCTTCCCCAAGCTGCGCGAGGAGCTCCTTGCCTACCTCAACCAGGAGGGCATGCCCCAGGATGCCGTATCCTGGTTCCAGCGCGTCCGTCCCGCTGCTTCTCGCTCATTTGAGCGTGCGCTGACACTGATCGACGTGCGCGTTTATGCCGTGTACGGATATAGAACCTCGATTACAACGTCCCCGGGGGCAAGCTGAACCGTGGTATCTCGGTCGTCGATTCCGTCGAGATCCTCAAGGACCGTAAGCTCACCGACGATGAGTACTTCAAGGCTGCCCTCCTTGGCTGGTGTGTCGAGTTCGTGAGTCCTTCCTCTGTCTCTATCCCCTCGCGTCCCATTCTCTTCCTGTCCGTTCAAACCGTTACACCTATAACTTTCATCCGCCCCTACTCCGCGCTCGCGCCAAGGTCGAAGCTCTACATGCTGACCGATCTTTGTGTTCTCACAGCTCCAAGCCTTCTTCCTCGTCTCAGACGACATGATGGACCAGTCCGTCACTCGTCGGGGACAACCCTGTTGGTTCCGCGTCGAGGGCATCAACCTCATCGCGATCAACGACTCATTCATGCTGGAGGGCGCCATCTACTATCTCCTCAAGAAGCACTTCCGCTCAGAGCCTTATTACGTCCACCTCCTCGAGGTCTTCCACGACACCACCTTCCAGACCGAGCTCGGTCAGCTCATAGACCTCATCACCGCGCCAGAAGACCATGTTGATCTCAGCAAGTTCTCGCTTGCCAAGTACGTCCTTCTCTCCCTCGTGCCCCTCGCACGTGCGTCGTCCGACCTGACCGCCTCTGCGCGCGCAGGCACCAAAAGATCGTGATCTACAAGACCGCGTACTACTCCTTCTACCTCCCCGTCGCGCTCGCCATGTACATGTGCGGCATCCCGCACGCGTCCACGCCCGCGTCCACGAACGATCCGTACGCGCTCGCGCAGTCGATCCTCGTGCCGCTCGGCGAGTACTTCCAGGTCCAGGACGACTTCCTCGACTTCGCGGCGCCGCCCGAGGTGCTCGGCAAGATCGGCACGGACATCGTCGACAACAAGTGCTCGTGGTGCGTCAACACCGCGCTCGCGCTCGCGGGCCCCGCCCAGCGCCGCGTGCTCGACGAGAACTACGGCCTGAAGGACAAGAAGGCGGAGGCGCGCGTCAAGGCGCTGTATGAGGAGCTGGGGATTCGGGAGAAGTACGCGGCGTACGAGGAGGGCGCGTATACGCGCATCGTGGGCCTCATCGAGACGATTCCTGCGGAGGGCGCGGACGTTGGTGCGGGGGACGTGAGGCTTAGGAGGGAGGTGTTCAAGGCGTTCTTGGACAAGATCTACAAGAGGCAGAAGTGATAGTCGGGTTGAGGGGGCGCGCGTCTGGAAGTCTGTTGGTCGCGTTGTAGTATCTAGTCGTGCGCATATAATTTCGTCCATCATCTTGCGTTGGAGGGACACAGGCGCTACTACTCCCACCGACGCCAGTCTGCCTCTGGAGAGCGGGAGTTTCAGAAGGGAAGGAGCTCTTTGAATGCAAATCTTCTGACTGGTGGATGTTGGAGAGGGCACGGATCGAGCAGCCCTGTGTAGTCAGTAGGTATGGTACGTCGTCGTCGTCGGGGAGTCTGTACATGTCTTACTCTGGAGGCATTGTATCCGAGTCCAGCTGGCTGTGGGGTGGCGCCGGCATTGCTACTCCCCGGGCGCAATCGGAGGTTTCGACGGCTTGATCACGCTAATTGCTATGCTGTACTTATAACAAGTACTTACAATGCCACCGTGGGCGACTCTGACAGCCAACAAAATTTGTCCCAAGTGACGACCACATGTATCGACGGTGGGTTCCAGACTATTCAATATTGCTACTAGGACTCAGTTCTGTTTATATCCAGGGGCGGACAACTTCTCTGGGATTCGGACATGCATACATAGGCTGTTCCTTCTACGGTATGTCCTCGCGCGAAATAATATACGTCTTACCGCAGGATCCGACAAGGCGGCGATGAATCCCATCCGGCGTCATCATTGCACAGGTCGTCTCGCAACACCGAACTGGCATCAGGAAGTTGATGTTCTGAGTCCGTGCTATAAGATGCGCAATGCAAACCGGAGTCACTCCGTGAATCCACTGGACCCTCGCCTCTCGAGACCCGTACCCCACCATCGCGATGGCTACGACTACAATGCCTCCGACTTCCGCTACAGCTACAATGACTATACCATCAGGTATAGATCCATTTGGTCCCACAAAGTTGCAACAAGAATTTATGGTCGCACTCGCTTATGAGTTAAGAGGACGGCTCATCGGGATGGTCCTTTCCACCGCCTTGTTCGGTAAGATGGTCTTTCGCCCCCCACCCCCGTGACAATAGCGTGTTGAACGACTTTCTGCACTAGGTATATTTGCATTATGCACATGCATCACTATCCTAATGATCAGGCGCGTACCGACTCGGTCAACTCTTGCCAGCAGTGCCTTATCGTTGGTGCTGACGCTAAATACAACTCCAGTCGCAAGCTCAGGAAAGCTTGCTGGGCAATGTGGTATACTTTTGCGACTGTTGCAATGCTTGCGTCCACGTCGATATATTGGGTGTTCATGCTGCGCAACACGTTCATCATCGGATGGGCCGTGACGTCCACTGCCGACGGCCTCGCCCCTGCCACTGTGTGGACGGAGAGCTGTCTGCACAACAACACGTCATGTTATGGTGACCCCGGCGGTCCCCCCATCCCCGGATTGCCGGGCGACAACGTATTACGGCTATCATCCCACGACCTCCCGCTTGAATACTGTGTGGGGACTGCAGCACTAACCACCAACGTCGGTCCATCGTTTAGCCTTGATTTCCAAGCATGGTGGCAAAGCAACTCACGTCGAGTCTGTTACAGATAATCATTGGCGATGCGATCGTCTTGGGCCGCGTATACATTCTCTGGCGCCAAAGCCGGCTCATCCGCCTCATATTGAGCTCACTCCTCCTCGGAACAATAGGTACGTTTACCGCCCTGGTCTTCTCTTGTCTCAGCAAAATGCACCCCAGTGACCCCACACTACCCATGTAGCCATGGGTGTTGTGTCTACCACCCATTCTTGCGGGGGTCGGGGGAGCTTACTGGTTCCCACCGCCATGTCCCCCGGAGTTGGCAGCATCGTCGGGCCCTCGGCGGGAACTCTCTTGGGCTCATTTTTCCAAGGCGATCCATTTGGTGTGGCCGCATCTGTGCTCAGCCTGGCCACAAATGCTGTTTCAACGTGCCTCATAGGGTGGCAGGCATTGTAAGTTACGATCGTCCGATCGCATGCTAGTACTTGCCATCAACCAATCTGCCAATTTCACAGGAAGCACCGCGCTCTTGTCCGCGGCAACGGCCTTAGGTCTTATTTAGGTCGTTCCCAGGTCTCCAGGGCGTTCGCACTCCTCATTGAGTCGGGGGCTTTTTACTCCATCATCTGGGTGCGTCTCCAATCTGAGTATCAACCGAGCAGCGTTTCCTGCTTGAATAAGTGGCTCGAAGGCTTACCGTAATTGTCATCTTCAGATCTTTGTCGTAGCATACCAATTTGTCGCCAACCCAACATATACTGATAAACGCGGCGCTCACTCCGTCTCGTCCGCCTTTCGCGCCTTCACCGCCGGCGGGGAGGCTTTCACGGAAGGAGCGCTGGTCACCGTCATCGTATGTATTGTCGCGTCCGTCTGCCTATGTCGTGCTGACCGCGGATTCTCTGTCCCCTCCCTCCTCGTAGGCCATTTATCCTACCATTATCATGCTCGTGGTAGCGCTGAACAGGTCTGAATGCGACATCATTGCGTCCTATCATCATCATGGTGACCGTGACGGCACGCCAGTGGTCCTCGGACGGACGGATGCAGCTCTTGTGTTCCGTGGCTCTATCCTACACTCAGTCGATTTCGCCGCCAATGGCCTTTCTGTCCAAGGTCGAACATCAACTACACTCTCTTCGTTTTCCGATAATGAGAACTGCTCTCGCGGGCCAGTCGACATTCCAGAGCCTTAACCTAACCTTGTTCCCGAGGTTCGCAAACAAGAATTTTCGGGGAACGTTAACGTTCCATTCGAATTTCTCAAAAGCCGCCAGTTCTAATGGTCAAATATATACCTGTATTTATTCATTGTTTGTCATGGGACGTCGAGTTGAACTGGTTCTCAAAGACATTCGAGATCAGAAGCTGGATATTTGAATATCTGAACATTGTGTTGGAGTGGAACTAGACCTATCTCCGTTCTGGAGTTGCTTCACATGGGTCAATAGTACAATATCACTTGTTGATACTCGACATTTATAGACGAAGGGGACCAGACGTTTCAACGCTAGCTCATGAAGGTTGCGTAGGCTTACACTATTATGTAGTACTGCCCGGTTCTCAATATTATATCCATCTCCCGTGTACTAAGACGTGTGTACAGTCTCCGACCACCATCATGTGGATTCAACGAGCATCATGAGCTTGCGCTATCATCCAGACATTACAACCCTGGGTTTTCCACCTTGCGAACGAGATAATAGGACAGCCGTCAATTTCTACAGAATTCACGTAATAACTACATATATGCTACACAGAACCTCGAATTCAATAAACTCAGACGTGCCGGTTCTGGTTCTTCAAGCCCAAGACCTCCCGTTTATGAACCACCCCCTCCGCGATCCCATTGTGTGCGCTCGTCTGTCCCCGGCTTCCTCCCCCGGTCCTGGTACCGGCTTCTACCAGAAATCGAACTTGGAACACTACCGCCGCGACGGCCGCCGCCGCGGGTACTGAACTCTCGACGATGATCGTCTCCGCGTCCTCTGCTACCACCACCGCCATCGCCTCGCTCTCTCCCAGATCTGGAGCCACCCCGGGTGTTACTGGCACCACCGTCGCTCGGGGCCCTCCGCTTCTTATCTCCATTGTTCGTATCCATTGGTGGCCCTTGGTGCGATCTACTAGGCTCGTTGTCGATCCCGTGGCCGTATCCTTGAGTACCCGCCGCAGAGCCGGTCATGGGGGCAAGGACCGTCCCATCTTCGGCCTCATCACCATCCTCCGACGCCGACACCGACATCATCTCCGCAACCTTCACTTTCTCCAACTCGCTACCATCCTCAACCATCCTCGTCTCCGCGTACTCCACCGCCGTCACCGAGAAGCTCCGTTCCTTCCCCTTCTCTGAAGCGCGCGCCGGAGTCTCCACCATCTCGACCGCCACCTCCGCCCGCAGCGCGAAGCCCGACATGGACACAACCGGGCGCGGCTCGTTCGGCGGGATCGAGACGGTGAGGAAGTCCCACGCGGCCTGGACGTGCGGCTGCATGCGGCGCTTCGGGTTCCACGCCTCGGCGGCCTGGCATTCGATCTCGCGCATGCACGCCGCGCGGAACTGGTTGCGCCCCCCGCCGCCACCGTGGTGGTGGTACTGGTGGTGCTCCATATCCGGAGCAGGGAACCTGCGGGAGCACAAACACCAATCAGCGTGTGCCTCTCCAATGGGCGGGGGAGAGGGGAGGCTAAGGCAAACGAAAGCACGACGCACCGAGCACCGAGGTGGTTCATGACGAGCCGCTCCGCCGCGATGGTCTTCGCGAACGCGCCGGCCATCGCGGGCGTGCTGTGTCCCCTGAGCACGGCCTTCTCCGCGACGCTCGCTAGCGTCCTGTTCTTCCCGGTGCGCTGCTGCGGGTCGACGTGCGGGGGCAGGTACGCGTCCGTTGCTTCGTGGATGAGCAGCGAGACGGGTACGCGGACGCAGACCCCGTTGTCGTGCGGGTTGACGACCGGGAGCACCGAGAAATCGATTTGGGGAGGGGGCTCGCGCGTTGGCGAGCTGGACTCGGAGGTGGCCGCCGAGGACGACGGAGGCGGTGCGGAAGGAGGGTCGTCGGCGTGGACAAGGGGGATGATTGGGGACGGGTCGTAGGTGTCGCCGAGTATGACGAGCTTGCGGGGCATAGGCGATTCGATTGTCAGCGGGTAGCGAGGAATTTCACGAATGATGTAGCCGATACACGGGTCTTCATGTACGTGAGTGAGTCGTCTTCCAAACATGGAGTGTCGATAGAAGCACGGACTGCGTACCTCGATGTCGGATCGGCCCCGCGTCAACAACGGCGCCCCAGAGACCGTGGGCCTGTTTCGACGACACATCCACGAGCCCCTTCCAGAACCCCTGCTTGTCGCACCAAATGTCCCGCCCGACACACTCGCTTTCGCTGCGGATGTCCGCCTCGTCCACACCTTGGCTGTCTTGTACGTCTGCCGCGACGGAGGGCTGTTCTCCGTCAAACAAGAGCTCGTGCGCGACGTACGCGAACTCCGAGCGAGTGTGTGTCATATGCCAGAGCATACGGAGCATACGACGGATGCCGCGGGGGCCAAATATCTCGACGCGCGGACGGCGTTTGTTTGGCGGGGGGGCATTTGCGGGAGTGGCTCCAGGGGGTTTTGGTATGCCCAGAGTATTACGGAGGAAGGTCAAGAGACCCATGGTGTGGTCCGCTATTAGATACGTTTAGCGACTTTGCGGGTTTAATGTCAGGATAATCTAAAGGGCTGACTACCAAAAGCCTACCCGACATACGCTACAGTGAGGAATGCGATCTCCTCGGAGCGCGAACAAGATTTTGACAGCTATTGGTATACCAATAGTGCCTCGACTGTCGCCGCAGGCTCAATATTCGCAGCTTGTGAAGCGTTATACCCCTTCTTGCACGATATAGACCAATACGATCGCATGCAGAGCAGCCTTGCAGTCCCCGCGCGCCCAGAATGAGCAATTAACAGATTGCGAGGATATAGATCGCCTCAGATGCACGCGGTCGTTGCCCCGTAGGCCGGGGCGATTGTTTCAAACAGCACAACGGTTAGGAAGACATCGACACGCTCGCCCCATGGTACAGGGGGTATGGGGGAGCGTCAACCAGCAAGACTTGTGTTTCTATCTGCCGCAATCAAAAAGCGCCCCGTCTCATGTTCATCTTGAGCGCATATATGCGCTGCGGTAGCGTTGTGCGGAAGGACGAAGACAGAAAGCACCCTAGGGCGCACCAACAAGAAAACAGGCGCATATACGGACATGTCAAATCAACTAGCACTCACCATGCATATGCGTTATGAATATCTTGTTGACCTGGCCGGGCCGCAACCTCTGCTGCCCAGGACGGTACGGCTGCCTCTCGAACTGGCGCACGGTCCCCTCGGCGCAGTCGACCACTGTGGGGGCAGAGCAGAAGGGGTCAGCAACCAAGGATGCGTGCACGTCGCGAGCTCCGTGGGACAGACCGCCTGTGCAAGTGCGAGATGGGGAGTTAGACAGGGAGTGGGTACGCACTCCAGAGCTCTCCGTTCCCGGCGAAGGGGTCGACGACGAGGCTGGAGCAGTTGCGCGTCTCCGTCGGGCCCCCTCCGGAGGTCGTCCCGAGGAAGTGCACTGATATGTTCTGAGACATGGCGGAGCGCGAGGACGCGGAGCGGTGGAAGTCGAGTTGGTGGATGGATGGCACGCGAGCTCGTAGTCGTGGTCGAGCAAGCGCGCAGCTGGGGAGGATGCGAGGGTTCGTGAGAAGGCAGAATGGGCGACAAGATACGAGATGAAAGAAAGAAGCTAGCATAGCGTGCGGCAGAGGCGAGACATTCTGACCACTGCCAGTCGTACACCGTCGTCGCAGAGATCAAGAACAAACCCAACGTCTGCAATTCATCAGCCTCTCCTAACGCCACCAACCGGACACCCGGCCCGCCATTCCCCCGCACTCTGCGCACCGACAGTGACAGACAACATACGAGGGCATGGACTGCATGGTGAGTAGGAAAATTTCCGCGATGTAGTTGTGTGTGTGCTACTGATACATTGCAGATCTTGCGTAAGGTAAGGTATACACCTCCTCCGTTCCGCCCCCGCATACTGCGAAAGCCGAAAACACTCCATCCTCCCGTCCCACAGAACCTGCGCCCGAAGTCGCCATCTACACGGCCACACATATATGGCCCGCGGCGCGCCCGAACTCACAGGTTCAATAACCGCTTCTCCCACTGCCACACCGCGAAGCTGACCGCCGTCATCGGGATCACCTTCAAGTACCCGATCGACAGCCCGACGTAGAACCCCCGCCACCCGCTCGCCGCGAAGATCGTCCGCACGGTCTCGCCCCAGCGCATCCACCGGTCCGCGTGCGTCAGGCCCCCGACCTGCATCCGCCGGCGGACGACCTCGAACGGGTACGAGACCGTCTGCGCGAGCGCGCCCGAGACGGCGCCGATCGAGAGGTCCGCGACGGGCCCCGACTTGGGCTTGCCGTTGTGCTTCAGGAAGCGCGCGCGCAGGAAGCCCCAGAAGAGGAACGACGTGCCCGCGTACGGGATCATGCCCGCCATCGTCACCGTGAAGCCCCGATAGAACTTGAGGATCGGGAAGCGCGTGAACAGGCCCGGCAGGGCTGGTGTGGAGGTGGGCGGATGTGAGGAGGAGGGGGAGGAGGAGCCTCCGGGACCTTCGTGGTATATGTGGCGCATGACGGTGAGGAAGGACGGCCGGTATATGGAAGGCCCGGGCGATTTTTGCGTGTAGTAGGCCATTCGGACGCGAATGATCTCCAGAGGGTAGGTGAAAAACACGGAGGTGAGGCCTGCGCGGCGGACATGCGTCCGTTCAAACGCCGCCACGAGAAGTGATAGAAGACGACGATGACGTACCGGAGACAGCGCCTGCAGTGAAGCGGCGCAAGTTGGTCTGGCTCTCGCGGGTGGGCATCAGTAACTGAGCGCGACGATTGGTCAGCTCGAACAAGTCAGTGGATGCAAGGGAAGGCGGCGTACTGGCTCTATCTGGTCGTATGTCATGAACTTGATGGCGGCGTACGGAGCGATACGGAGGAGAGTAGCGGAGTGGCCTTGGAGGAGACCGCGTATACCCCTCTCGTGGTAGATCTTCGAACCGGCTCGGAACACCCCGCTCCATGTACCTGCGCGTCGCGTCCAACGTTCAGTACGCCTGAAGAGGGCGGATGACGGAGTATGGTGCCAGAGCGTACGTACCTGCATACTTCTGGAATTCGGGGTTGGATGCCTGGAAGAGGATCTTGACTCTGTCGAGAGGTGCGACAACCGTCTTCGCCTAAACACCAGAACGGCCAAGAAATGGCAAGGTAGTGACGGCACGGAGCGGAGTAGGCGGTCGATAAGTGGATGTGTTGAAGCAGGCAGAAATAGAAGGGGACATACGACGCAACCGGCGACCGCACCTGCGAGTCCGGAGCGGAGGAGATAATTGAGGCTCTGCCTGTCTTGCGGGGAACCATCGGAGGGCATTCGGAGGAATGACGATGTCCGACCTTGGTCAAGTTCACGCACCAGTGGAGAAGCCTGTAGGAAGCCCGAGGACAGAACAGTCGTGTGTAGAGACGTAGACTCAGAGTGAGAGAGGGAGAGAGGGAGACGTCTAGAACGAGGATGACAGTCGATGCGGGGCCCCACAGACGACGAATATGAGGGAACGGCAGGCCCGGACGTCGGAAACTCGGTGGAAAGCAGAGCAATTGCGCCCAAGGAATCTGCAGCCAAGTTCCGCGAATACGCGCCCTGAGGACGTTCCCGTGCCATGCACGTGATCCCCTCCCGCGCGTCGCGTCGCGTCGGCTTCCCTCCCGCAGCGACTTGAGCTCGATCCATTTGCCTTCCCACCACCACCATCTGCTTCGTTCTCGCCGTGGGTACGTGCCCTCCTCCGACAATGGCTACAAAAACGAAGGCCTCGGACGCCAAGGTTCCAGTGCTCAAAGGAAAAGAAGGTTCGTCCACTCCCATGCCAGTCTTACTAGGACGCATATAGTCACACGATTCACTGGACATCGATACACAGCTGAAGACAAAGTTCTCGACTACATGAAAAGGGTAAGAAGACATGCATGTATACCCTCCGCCCCCCATTTCTTACATTTTCGTCACCCACATTGCGTAGATGAATCGACCCTTCGGTGCAGTGGATGTCTCCGCGAACCTCAAGGGCGCCGTTCCGAAGGCCGCCGCCCAGAAGATCCTCGTAGCTCTCGCAGAGCGCGGAGAGCTCGTTCAGAAAACATGTGGTCAGTACTCTTTGTTCGCTCGGACTTTGGTTCATCCGCGGGCTGGTCCCACGACGCCTCGGCGCATCCGAGCAACCGAGGGGGCATGAAGGGTCCTTGAAGGATCCCCTACCTCGGTGCTCTGGATGGCATGCAAAGTGGCGTTTCTCGAGCTGCGTGCAATGCGTGTATATGCGCATAAAGTCAATTCCGTGAGAACCCAGACCAGCCGCGATCCATGAAGGCCAGGAGGACCTTGCCCGACCGTTGATGTCGTGTTTCGGTGTCTGCCGTACCTGCATCCTGCAAGAGTACGGCGTATAGGGCTCGGAATGACTGCATCTCCTAGCCTCCGGGCGAGGTGCTCCGATTTTGGCGCATATACCCGTGTCCACGATTTCGAGCATCTCGGACGACACGGGCGAGACAAGGGATTCGGGTCACCGATGCCAGAGCGGACACCGTCGACCGTCGCCACAATGTTTAGATGGGGTCATTGCATATGGAGAGCGACTCACCATGTATTATTCTACGCATTCGACGAACGCCAGGTCGTCATTCCTGACGACCTTGCGGTCGTTCATTCCGCCGCAGCCTCAAGCTACCTATTTCAGAGGCAGGTATACTGCCTGTGACCATTTTAACTTCGGAAACTTTATTCAGGGTTGGAAGGCGGAAAGTCATCTGGAACTCTATGCCGTACACGCGATTATTGCATGAACGACATGGAACTGAGAACGCTTGCCGTGCCTGGGTCGTGAAGCTCGGAGCCGTTGGCTCGAGGCGCTGACACGCGCGCACCGTCAGGCAAGACGACGTTTTTTGTAGTCAACCAAGCGAACTTGGAAGACATGCCCGCGGAGAAATTGGCATCGTTAGAAAGCGAATACAAGAAGATGGACGAGGAGAACAAGAAGCTGGTTGCAGAGACCAAGATGCTTAGCGCTGGTGCGATAGGTTCCTGCCGACAGAGAGTGGTTAATAATAGCTCACCTTGACAGACGTCGCGAAATTAAAGAACATGCCGACAGACGAGGAGCTGGCACTCGAAATCGGAAAGGTGGCAGACGCGGTACGTATTTACGCGACCGGCTAGGCATCCATATCACTTCCCGTGCGATCCTCCGCCAGGGAGTCCGCCTGCGAGGCTGCCTCGCGACGGATGGCGGAGATATCAATGAGTCAGAGCCCGATCACACTTACTGACCTGACTGCTGTGCGCTCTGCATTGAATTTGGGGCGCCAACCATCGCGTTCCGGAATTTCGGGTACCTCACAGATCGAGAAGGCGCAGACGCACCTGGAGCCGTTGCGAGCAGGGATGCCGTTGGTGTCCGCAGAAGAGAGCGAACAGCTGGAGGCGGAGTGGACGCGGTGGAGGAGCGAATGGGTCCGGCGACGCAAGATATTCTCCACGTCCGTGCCTTTATTTGTTCCATTCGCGCGGCTGGATAGGACATCGCGCGTGGCTGACGATCAGAAACGATTGCTTGTCCTGACAGGTTCTGGTCCCTCGTCACGGACGCGCTGACGCCCCAGGAGGCGAGAGAACTAGGAGATGATCTAGGAATAGAACAGGATACGGGGGAGCACAGAACGTTGGAGAAGGGGCCGCTGTGCTCGAGTGGGAGCGTGCTGGGGAAGAGGCGGAGATGAGGGTGGTGATGTTGTTGTGTAGGCCTCGAGCAGTGCGTGGTATGTTACTGTACTTGTATGTACATGTGCATAACCTGGAGGGTGTCCTGCGAGATCAAATGTTCAAGTCGGACGTTGTCAACGATGGAGGCGGCTGGGCGGCTGCGGGTGACGGGGACACGTGGGAGGGCCGTGCGTCTAATGGAAAATGGGATGCGGTTGGCCGGCTATTTGCGGAGTGCGAACGGCGGGGACGGGCATATTTAGAGCGATGGGGGCCGCCTGCTGCTGGCAACGACTCTTTCTCCTCCTCCATCCCTTCCTCCCTTGACCCTCGCGGTCCCTTCCTTCCCCCGAAGCCTTTCGACTCGTCTCGCAACATGTCAACCGTCGCTCTTTCAGCCCTTCTCGCCCTCTCTGCGGCCACTTCTGGCGTTCTCGCCCAGTCCGCTACCACTTCTTCCTTCGTACCGCTCGCCTCCAAGCACTTTTCATACCCCAGCGGCATTGTAAGTACCTTCCTGTCCTGTTCGATTCTCTACCGGGGGCTAGCTACGTGTGCTATGTCACGCTGGCCGGTCTTCGGGTTGCTGTTCAGATATTGATCAATCTCGTGTTCTGCCCAGCCCTACCAAGCCGATCCGGATAATGGTGTTCGTGGCACCCAGCAGGGTTACAATCTGTGCAACTCCACCACCGAGGGCGCCAATTCGCTCTGCCAGACCGCTTTCGTCAACCACCTCGACGACTGGTGTGTCTGGGCTCCCCCCAAGCCTGGTTCTACCATCGGCGACACCGAGGGTGAGGAGGTCGCGTGGTGCACCAAGAAAGGCCGTGGTACCCGTATCATCCCCGCTGGTGCCATCACCGGTGTCCAATTCATGAAGACCCCCGGCTACCTCCAGATCGTCGGCTTCATTGACCAGACCAAGATCAACCTTCAGTCTGACGACGGTGGAGGAGAGCTCGACCCCCACGGCGCCGATCTCGTGAGTACTGCGCGGCAGCTCGATGCAGTGTGCATCGTTCTCACTGTACATCTAGCGTGGCAACCCCCTCGGTGGTCTTGTCTACACGAACGGGTTCGCGAGCAACAACGGGGACAACAACACCTTCCAGCAAGTGATCGAGTGGCACAAGTAAGTACCTCGTTCCTATTAGCACGGCGATAGGATAGTGAACTGGATGTGTGCAGCTTCATGGGCTCCAACTCGTTCTGCTTCAAGGTTTGCGATCCCGCTGGCCCCAACCCCGCTGACCTCTGCCAGCACGTCTTCGACCGGATCGGTGTGTCGTACAACTGTCCCAACGCCGCGCAGAATGGCACGTTCGAGTACTGCGAGGGTGACAACCAGGACCCCCCTGGTGTCTACACCTCGAACGGCCAGGTCGTGACCTACACTCAGCCCCCTGAGTCGCTCGGCGCGATCTCGACAATGCCTTACGACCCGAAGATCCCCGCGTCCTCGAACTGTGTCCAGCTCCAGTCCGCCGCCCTCTTCACCGATCTGGCCGCTGCTACTGGTGTGTCGACCGCTGCTAGCGGGGCGGCGACTGCCACCGGTTCCCGTTCTGGCTCGGCCGGTGCTAGCGGCTCTGCTACCCGCACTGGGTCGTCGACCGCCAGCGCAACTGGCGCGTCTGGCAGCAACGGTGCCGGCGCGCTCGGCGTCTCGGTCGCGTCGACGATCGCGGGTGTGCTCGCTGCTGTCGCGTTCCTCGCATAATGCCCTTGACGGTCTCTTTCACGATTGTCATGAGGTGGCTTGGTAGGACATTGATACTCATACGAGAGGAGGGGGTGACTATTACGGGCATCGTTTTTCGTAGCTGACATAGCTGAAGCATGATCGCTCTCGAACTCTATCACATTACCCTAGCTGTAGCGCACGGACTACTATTACGTTGTCTATGGCGTTGGGCCATCCTTCCATTGCCTGAAAACATACCCGTTTGCTCAGTTTAATACCATTTCGCTGAATTGTGACTTGCGGCGTGCGTGAACGTTCGTAATGGGTGGACGTAAGGCCCAGGTCGTGCTTGTCTTAAGGTCCATTGTCATGGTTGGTTCGTCACGATGGGGTCCCCTGTTTGGGCCTCGTTGGAAGTTGGCGTGCTGAAAAGTGCCGAAGATGGGCTTTGATTCGCCGAGGCCCAGGATCGTGGGGAGATATCGCTGAGACAAATGTGCTTGGGTTTTGGTGGGCGATGCGCATGATACTGCGTTGATATGTTGCCAACGGCGAGGACGATGGCAATGCCGAGCAGGCGGAGTGCGACGATGGGCATGCGACTCGGAGGAGCACCATCACTTTGATCTTCTCCCGCCTGTGCAGTCCGCCCAACGCCGGTCCCGCGTCTCGGGCCCTCCACCGTCAGAGCCACTACCCCTCCGCCATCCAACTCACCCCCTTTCTCTCTTTCCTCCCTCTTCGCTCTTTATTCTCGTGTGTCTCTCCCCATCTCCTCGGTTTACGACTTCGACTATCACCCATCCTACGAAGACTTCATGGCTCCGGCCCCCAAGGCCAAGGCTCTCAAGATCGGACGCGCCCTCAAGAGGCTCCCCGCACGCGTCGCATCCGGCGGGCGGGGTCATGGCAACAACTTCACCCCCATGGCTGGGGAGCAACCTATCGTCATGCTCAGGGTGCAGGTCCTCAGCTGCACCAACCTCCTGGCCAAGGACCGGAACGGCTACAGCGATCCGTGAGTTGTCTTTCTGCTCGCGTGCCGCGTGTCGACCCCTTCCTCCCCCTCCCCCGAGCTTGACCTCCCGTGCTTATGCACGCCTGTGTCACCGCGATCCAGGTTCGTCGTCGTCTCGCTCCTTGGGAACCGCCACCAGACCCCGGTCGCGAAGCGCACTCTCAATCCGGCCTATAACCCCAAGGATGCGACGTTCGACTTCCCAATCCACCTCTCGCTCGCGGATAAGCTCGGCGTCGTTGAGCTCGTTGTCTGGGACAAAGATATGCTTAAGAAGGACTACCTCGGAGAGGCGTGGATTCCCCTTGAAGACTGGTTCCGGGATGGCAGGGCGTATGCATTCGACGATATGAACAACAAGGTGCGCCATTAGCCACCACCCTCGTGTGCCAGCCAGTGCAAGCTGACTTGCGGTGGGGTTTTGGGGGCACTACGCAGCTCATCTCGACGAACCTGGTCTCGACGCGGAACTCGACGCAGGCGACGGGGAACATCCAGGTCAAGCTCGGCTTCGTCCTACCCCCGAACACCGCCCCGCTCATGGACTTCGGCGAGATCTATTCCGAGCTTGTCAAGCGGACGCGCCCCAGTCTCGTGTCTGCCCCACCGGTGCGTTCATAATCACTGTCCTGTGTTCATAACGCCCTCCGCACGCGTCAGGCGTAACGCTCACGCAGCGGCATTCCCGTTTATCCGACAGACCGAAGGCATCGGCACCATCCGCTCGAACCTCGAGGGCCCGGCGTACCAAGACGACGGCCTCAGCTCGGACGACGAAGGCGAGAGCGAGGAGGATGGCGAGGACGAGGGCTCCGGTAGTCGCCTCGCGAACCTCTACATCCCGCCCTCGCAGAGCCTCACCACAGAGCTCGAGCAAACGCCGATACAACGCCCGCCGTCCGCGCCCGCCGTTGCGGCGGAGACACCGATCACGCCCACGCCCGCCGCGGCGCTGAAGACGCCGCTGGCACCGAAGCCGACGAAGCCGAGCTCGCCCGGCTTCAAGATCCCAAGCATGTTCCCGCGGCGTTCGAGCGCGCAGCGGTCCAACTCTGTCGACTCGGTCACGACTGCGGCCACGAACACGGGCACGAGCAGCACCCCGTCGTCCGGAACGGGGCTGGCGGCGAGCAGCTCTGGCTCGGGCGCGCTCACCGCGCCGAGCTCCGGGACGTCGACCCCGATTACGCCGGGGGCCGCCCCTGGGGTGATCCCGCGCCCGGCGTCGGCGCAGCAGCAGCAGAGGTCGAAGTTCCGCAGGTCGTGGGCCGCGAAGAGCAAGGATTACAACTTTAGCGCCGCGAATGACATTATGGGCATTGTCATGCTGGAGATCCAGGGTGCCAAGGACCTCCCGAAGCTCAAGAACAGTGCGTCTCGCCTTTCGTCCTTCTGTCACCCTTTCTTTGTTGGGTTCTTGCGTTTCGGCGCTGACGGGTGGCAATGGCAGTGACGCGCACGGGGTGGGACATGGACCCGTTTGTAGTGGTATCATTCGGAAAGAAGGTGTTCCGGACGCGCGTGATCCGGCACTCGCTGAACCCGCAGTGGGACGAGAAGATGCTCTTCCATGTTCGGCGGTACGAGACCACGTTCAAGGTGCAGCTCACCGTGCTCGACTGGGACAAGCTGTCGTCGAACGACCACGTCGGCGACGCGTCGTTTGACGTCGCGCAGCTCGTTGCTGGCGCGCCGAAGAAGGACGACCGGACGGGGCTGTACCCCGCGGAGGAGGGCGGTATGCATTCGATGACGGACTTCATGCTCCCGCTGTCGACGGCGAAGGAGATGCCCTGGGAGGCTAAGCACAACCCGACCATTACGTTCAGGTAGTGTCATTTTGTCTTGTTTCACCTGGGTGATACTGTGCTGATGATATGAGCAGAGCGAAGTACCAGCCATACGACGCGCTCCGGCAGAGGTTCTGGCGCGAGTACCTCAAGCAGTACGATACCGATGACAATGGCACGATTTCGCACCTCGAGTTCACGTCCATGCTCGACTCGCTCGGCTCGACGCTCTCCCGAGGTACCGTCGAGTCATTCTGGATGCGCTTCAACAAGCGATCGGACGAGGAGCCGCTCACCGTGAACGAGGCGATCCAGTGTCTCGAGACGGAGCTCTGCCGCCCGGCGAGCGAGAAGAAGCGCATTAACCCCGACGAGAACAACATCATGGACACGTCCGCGCCGGTCACGCCTGCGATCAACAGCGGGCTCGAGGTACAGCAGAGTCTCAATTTCGACAAGCTCGACTTCTCCGGCCACCATGCTCCCGCGCGTGAACGCGAGGCGAGCGGCGACCAGCCCGGCGCGCCCCCGGTGTACACCACGGAGCCCATGCAGCAGCCCCTGGAAGCGGTCGCGTACGGCAGCCTGTCGACGACCCCTTCCACGCGTACGCCGTACTCGACGTCGTCGTCGGACGCGGAGGACTCGTCCGCATCGAACGGGTCCGGCGGGTCGTCGCCCGAGGCTAAGTTCGAGCGGCTCATCAACGTGAAGAACTGCCCGCTGTGCCACCGCCCGCGGCTGAACTCGAAGGCGGAGGTGGACATCGTGACGCACTTGGCGGTGTGCGCGAGTCAGGACTGGGCACGGGTCGACAAGATCGTGGTGGGAAACTACGTGACCGCGAACCAGGCGCAGCGCAAGTGGTACACGAAGGTGATCGCCAAGGTCTCTGCGGGCGACTACAAGCTTGGCGCGGTGAGTCCTGCTGTCGCGTGACTGACTGCGATCTTGTTGACTGACGTGTCTGGTTGGGCTGGGCTACTAGAACTCGGCGAACATCATCGTGCAGAACCGCTTGACCGGCCAGCTTGAAGAGGAGAAGATGCAGGTGTATGTGCGATTAGGCATCCGCCTACTGTACAAGGGTTGGAAGAGCCGGATGGAGGGTGCTCGAGGTGCGTTGTACTGCATCCACTCTGCGCGGCTTGGTTGCTGACATGTCGTAACAAAACGTGATGACAGCCCGGCGACTGCTGAAGTCACTTTCGATCAAGCAGGGCCTCAAGTACGATGCGCCCGAGTCTGCGCGTGACATCCCCGCGTTCATCGCGTTCCACAACCTCAACATCGACGAAATCCTCGATCCGCTCGATTCGTTTAGTACGTATTTCGACGGTCGGTGGTGTAATATCGTCTCTGACGTAGGATGTCATCCGCAGAGACCTTCAACGAGTTCTTCTACAGGTGTGTTAGGTTCGCAACACCGTCGTGATCGCATCCTGACCGCGTCTCGACCACAACAGGAAACTTAAACCGGACGCGCGCCCCGTGGAGAGCCCCGAGGACCCCTACCGCCTCGTGAGCGGCGCCGACTGCCGTCTCATGGCGTTCTCGACCGTGAGCGAGGCGACCCGCCTGTGGATCAAGGGCCGGGAGTTCTCCGTGGGCAGACTGCTCGGCGAGACGCACCGCCACGAAGCGGAGAAGTACATTGGGGGCGCGCTGTGCATCTTCCGCCTCGCGCCGCAGGACTATCACCGCTTCCATGTCCCTGTGAACGGCACGGTGGGCCCCATGACATACATCACGGGCGAGTACTACACGGTGAACGTGAGTTGTCGCTGCTCTTTGACGTCTCGTTCTTCTTTTGGCCGTGGCCTTTACTGAATCCTCGGGTGTATATTATAGCCGCAGGCGATCCGGACGGCGCTGGACGTGTATGGGGAGAACGTGCGCAAGATCGTGCCGATTGACAGCCCCGAGTTCGGCCGTGTCATGTGCGTGTGCATCGGCGCGATGATGGTGGGCAGCATCCAGACGACGGTGAAAGAGGGCGACTACATCAAGCGCGGAGACGAGTTTGGGTACTTTGCGTTCGGTACGCGCCTTTTTTCGTTATGTTCCCTTCCCTATCTGGTACCCTCGCTCATAGGCTCTCCTCTTATCAGGCGGGTCGACGATTGTTGTGCTGTTCGAGAAGGGCGTCGTGGAGTGGGACGAGGACCTGCTGATCAACAGCAGGGCGTGTCTCGAGACGTTGGTGCGCGTCGGCATGGGTCTCGGGCGCAGCCAGCGGAAGCCTATCAGTGTCACGGACGGTAATGGTAATGGTAATGGCAGCCCGCAGTAGAGTGGGCTCGAGTATCACGAGGCCCCTCTTGTATACCAGTAGTAGTACCGTACAGCCGCGTCTATCGCTGGCTTAGTCGAGGAGAATGTATATATGATTGATAGTTATCGCCTTGTAGCTGTGGTGTGGGAGGGTGACGCGACTTTACGAGCTTCCAGTGAAGGTGGTTGTGAAGTTGGTGAGGAGGTGCATGTGCATCGAGGTTAAGTTGTATCTGACACTGACGTAGTCATGAGCAACAGATTGTGAAATGTGTGAGTGAGTACCTGTACTGAGCAGAGCAAGTCCTCAGTATGGCATGCAGGGATGAGAGTACATGTGGAGCATCAGTTTGTGAATAATGACCTGGATGTGTGGTTGTAAATTTACCAGATGTGATGGGTGCTTGAGATGACTCGGCATGTACTAATGACGATGCTGGGGCAGCCTGTGCCATGCGCTTACCTTTGGACTGGGGCACGGGAGGAGTGGAGGATGCCCCCTCAGGTGCAGATGTTGATGGTTGATGCTGACAACCAGTAGCCTTGGCCTTCATGGTCTTGGGGGCTCCCTCCTCAGTCTCCTCAGGGGGCAGCTGGGTGTCTTCGGATTTGTCTTCAGAGTTGTCAGGTGCTGATGAACAGGGGGGTAAAAGAGAAGGGGTGAGGGTTAGGGTGACAAAAGTAGATGGGTTGACAGTCTGAAGCGCGCGGAGAATGTTGACAATGTCCGCGCGGACGAGACCCCTCTTGGTCCGCGTGGATGAGACGGCCCTTGGTCCGCGCTGACGAGACCCATCTTGGTCTGCGCTGACGAGACCTGTCTTGGTCCGCGCTGACGAGACGGCCCTGGGTCCGCGCACTTATGCCATAGAGACATTTGTGTGCACGGATGAGCAATGTTGTGGTCAGTGTAGATTATATAGGTGCAAACTCGTCAAGGTAAGGGTTGACGTTAGCTTAGAGTCAGGTACAGCCCCAGAATATGCGCGCAGGCATGGACTGTGCTTGCGCGCGACAGCTACTGAATCATCTGGGCACTGCAATTTGGCGTGCAAGCACAAGAGGTGCGTGTGCGTGAGTGTGTGCTGAGATGTAAAAATGCGCAGAGGCACTGCATGTGCCTGTGCGCAACATGGCTATATTATTGCAACAAGGTATGTATACATGTACAAGTATACAACTATATGTTATACATTATGATGACCAAAAGTGAGCGAACGCACAACAAGTGCGTACGCACAATATCTGACATGGACATATGGACGAGTGAATAAGATACATATAAGTCTGCAACAATATATTATATATCGTGATGCACAAAAAGTGCGCAAATGCACAGTGGATGTGTACACGCAGCATTCGACATCTAAATATTGCACACATAATTGAGTGGACCAATAATGTTGTAAACCAGCACAAGCATTCAATATGACTCTAAACACAGTTTGTATATTCTACATTTCCAAGTCTACAATACGCCAGCACAATATATTGTTTGGATTGACTCATTCACCGAGCCAACCCTGCCACATTGAAATAGCAACGGCTGTTCTGAATAAATGGCAAGTCAGTACATTTGAATTTTGGAGAACTGATGATAGTCGACGCACGCAAGTATTTCTGGCACAAGGATCTTTGCACGTGCAAGACGGGGCAATATTACCTTGAGGAGGCAGGCGACGCCGAACTCTGCAACAGGATTTTCATCTTGCATACGGTATAGCATCCGCTTGAGGATGACGAGTGCTGTCTGTACTCGTGGATCATCGAACTCGACGTGGTTAATATTCGAGAACTCGTTCTTTGTCACCATGAGGTCACTGAAGAGTGCCATATAGCAAGCATTGAGGACAGCCATCCGACGCTGATTGAAAATTGCAGTCAACGATGGCGAAGCAATGGAAATAGAGATTGAGAACTTACGTCCACAAGATAGCCTGCAAAGGTTAGACGGAGACCATGTGCGACATCCTGGTGTGATGTGAAGACTGAGTTGGAGACGATTTTGGGGCACATGGTTGTGATAACTGTAGTTGCATGAGGGCTGCCAGGGCTGGTAGATGTGATGTGTCCGACGACCTGCACGATTGTGCCCAATCTTTGAAGAGCCATTGAGAATGATCAGTATATACACAAGGGAGATTGAAGAGAAAATGTGCTATATACTGGAGATGTTTAACATGGTCCTCCTGAAGCTCATGGCGCAGTGGTCCTGGGAGCATGTAGTGGACATCACAAGAGGTGGTGTTGTCGGGTTATGGGAAGGTGCTGAGTGTGCCGACCCTAGGGTCGAATAACCCCTAGACTAGGGTTTATTTCATATCTATAAAAGGAAAGGCACACAAGACAATACAGCAAGGCATACAGCACACTTTAATAGTGGCCTTCCAGGAGGCCCACTAGACACAGGCACTACGGACGTGGGGATGCAGTATAAGGTAGAGAGACGGCGATAGTGGTGAGTGGTCCTCCAGGAAGACCACATGTATAGTACGGGCAGATAGCGACACAGCCACCGCTTGATAGCACCTTGCCGCGCATGGCCTTCCAGGAAGACCATGTACAGTGCTGTGTCTACAAGAGTCCACACAGCCGCAGTGCGAGTGCTGATCAACACCTTAGACAGTGCAGTGTATATAACGAATTATATTGTAGCTAGCTACAAATATACACTAGCAAGCGACTGGAGGACGGTCGTACTCTGTCGGACTAGACATTCTGTCATTGACACCTATGCGGAGGCATGCAGATCTTCGTCAAGACCCTCACAGGAAATCCAATTATGCAAGAGACGTAGTACATGACAGTGTGCAAAGATGCAAGAAAAAGCTACCGTACGTTGTACTAAAAGGAAAGACACATTCCCCGCCTGCACGACACTACTGCAACCTCCTCCTGGGTAATGCGCTTCACGCCGATGGCACTTGGGGCGTATATGCTATTGAAAAGGTAAGCAGTGAGGTCAAAAGGAAGAAACGGGGAACTTACGCAGGAAATGGCATTGTCGGAAGCGAAACGAATGAAAGCATAGCGAGAGTGGGGATTGGAGGGAGAGGGCCAATTGGAACAGGCCATTGGGGCGGAAGCTACCACAATGTTAGAATGGTGAATGAATAACAAAAAAGTACGTACATCGCGCGCTGCCTGATAGCAGTGAGGGGGGGCCCGAAGAAGAGGCCCAATATCGGCCTCAGTAGTCTGCGCGTCAGAGTCCAGGCCGGGAGGTTTGGCGAGAGGTGCGCAGTCACTGGACTCCGTGATGCAGGTGCTCGAGGACTCGACCGTGATGGTGATGTCGTGGGTGTCCATGGAGGACCGGGATGGGATGGACGCGAGTTCGGCATTGTCTGGAGAGGTGGGAGTGAAGGCGAGGTAGGAGGGTGGGTGAGGATTCGGAGGGGAGACGGCACGCACAGTCTCGTCACTATACAGAGACCCGATGGAATAGATAGAGAGTGAGGACGTGCGGCGCATTTTGTGGGTACTCGAGAGCCTGGGGCGCAATGTGAACAGCCTCATGCTTAAATACCTGTTGGAAAGAAGTTCAGAAAGCGCGGCTAAAAACTTACGTGGAGTCTAACGTAATTAGGTCGCCAAGAAGCTCGCAGACAGAGGATGGATGCTTAGAACAATACATAGCCGGAGACAGGGACGGAGCGCACACAGAAGCATTGCTTGCAATAGTGAAAATCGACTTCGGGAACTGCATCGGCGGCCGGGGACAACGGTCGAGAATTTGATGAAGTGATGGCGGAGGCGAATAGAAATTGCTCAGCTTCTCTCTTGCATAGGGAAGCGACTTGCCAAAAAAAATCTGTGAACCTAACATAGGTACCGGGGCAACAAAAGCTGGGAACTCACCAATGAAAACATGTAGTCAGAGAACAGGACCATACGGAATGGAACAAATGCCGACGCACCCCCTCCACCAGACTCGAGCTCAGAGAAATGGTCCTCCAGGAGGACCACACGACACAGGAGTCCACACTGCAGTTTACACGGTGAGCTCAGCGCGAGCGGCGAAGGTTGACATACCGTGTTTGGCCTTCCAGGAAGGCCACTGGCGCAGGGGCACAGACGGGCGCTGGTGGAGATGAGGTGCGGTGAGTGGTCCTCCAGGAAGGCCACTGACAGACAGCGCCCAATGGGCGCCCATACGCCGCACTCGGCCCTCGCGCATGTGGTCCTCCAGGAAGGCTATGTGGACTGTGTATGCGCGTGTGGGCGCTCGACTCGCCGCCCCCTCATGGCAGGTGGTCCTCCTGGAAGGCCATGTGTGCAGCGACCAGCCGCAGCTCGTGGCCGGCATTGTCTCACGGCGTTCCACGTGAGGCCGTTTCTTCATCCCCTCGAGGAGTGTCATGGAAGGGATTTGCGGGCAACCGCTAGCGGTGCCTCTGTGCATGTGGGCTTCCAGGAGGACCATATTTCCGCCCCCACATTGTTCAGTGGAGGAATGTGAAGAATGTGAAGTGTATTGCCATTCGAAGGCATATTTGACGGATGTTCAACTTGGGCAGGGTAACGATGGTTGCCGTCTCCTTTTTTATCTTATGTTTGTCTTAATCCATGCAAATGCTCAACGTGCGCAGGGTGACGATGATCGCCGTCTTCTTTTTTACCTCACCGTGCAGCACCTCTGCCTCATGTTTCTTACATGTGTTCCGCTGCCGTCATGCAGGGTCCATGCAGGGTCCTCGTTGTGCAGGCGGATATAAGGATGCGCGCAGTGAGAACGCATCTTGACCTTCTTCCCCCACTATCTCCCCTGCTCATTACAATGCCAACTCTACCTAACAGCGCGCATTTTTTGAACCTCATCATCGATTACCCCGTCGTCTTCGAATGGAACGGGTTCCAGCAGCTCACGGGCCTGACCGTCGTGCCCTTCAGCGACGCTTGCACGGCTGAAGACATCGACTTCCTGCCGGCCCAGTACGAAGCCGCGCTCGCATTCTTCCGCGAGTACAAGACCCACGAGACAGCGGAAGCGAGGTCCTCCTTCCTCAAAGCCCGTGGCGACCCACAAAATGACGGCCGGAAGGCGGTGAAGGCCTGGATTACGGCGAAGTGGAAGGAGTGGGACGTGAGCAAGACGGTTGCGAAGGGTTTGAAGCAGGGGGGGTTCGATGGGTTCGAGTATCACCGTGACAATGAGGACTCACAGGTAAGTGACTGCGTCTTGATTGGCATTAATGACTTACACTGCGCTTCAGTGGCAGGATTCCAAGGCAGCCCAGATTAGCCTCGCGAGCGTCCACGTCGCGTATGCTCTGTTTGGGTCCGACGGTATCGACAAGGGACGCAAACGCGTCAAACCGGCAGTTCTCTCTCTCGTTCAAGCTCTTGGAGCCGCATCTTGGAAGGCGCAGGGACGCGCATGGGTAAATACACGTAACAAGCTTGGAAACCTGCACAGGAACCTGGACGCCGATTATGAAGGTAAGTCCCCGCACAGCTGGCCTTCATCACGCTCCCATCATGTGCCCCGTACTGATGCCCTTTGTGTCAGAATTGAACAACGCGGAAAACATGACGGCGAATGAAATCAGTCGCATTATCAAGCGCATCAAGGGCGTGACAGAGAAAGCGGACAAGTTCGGCGACGAGGAGATGACGAAGGTCGTGGAGCTGTGGGAGGAGCGGCTGAAGGTGATGCGAGATGCTGCGGCGAAGGACAAAGCCGCAAATGCTAGTACGTAGGATAGCGTTTGTTTCTTTTTTAGCTAACAGTTCATGCAGAACTTCCCGTCGCGCTTCGCAATGCGCTCGCCGCACTCGCGGACTCCCCGACGATCCGATTCGTCGTCGAGGAGGTCTCGCACGCGCTCATCGACATGCAAGCCCAACCTCCTCAAGATCCGCTGCCTGAGGTCGTCGTTTCGTACGATGACTGGGCCAGCGGTGTCGAGGAACTCCAGAACAAGACACCGACGGAGCTCTGGGACATGTTGGGTCTCCCCAGTCAGGTGTTGCCGGGGTTCAACCAGGTCGAGGATCCGGACGGCGTCGTCGACCCTTGGACGCCAACGGACGAGTGGAAGGAGTTCGTGAAGAGCGGGAAGGGGGTACCGTTCGGACCGCGCTGGCATCAGGTGGCGGGAATGGTGAAGCTCATGAGGCATGTCATAGACGGACGCCCCATGTTGCTGATGGACGAGGTCGGAGTGGGCAAGACGATGCAGATTGTCGGCATGTTGGCGTTGTATGTCATCTTCCGCCAGTTTCGGGAGCAGAACGGTCGTTTTCCGGGCGCATTCAGTAAGTTTGTTTTATTAAACTAGTTAACAGTTTTAACATTCTTTCACACAGGCCAACTCAACTGCAAGACGTCCGATGGCAATTTGCCAGACGCGCCCCACGTCATCATTGTACCACCCCCGCTGTTTCGACAATGGAAGGACGAGTTCCGTCGGTACGTACAGTACGGGTTCCTTGATCTAATTCCGTATCAGGGCAAGTGGGACGAAACCGTCCGGACTGCGATCTGGGAGAAGGTAACTGAGCTCAAGGAGGGTCAAACGCTGTGTCAAAAAGTCATCCTGGTCGCGAGTTCTGTGAGTTACGTTCTATGTCATCCAAACAATAAAACTAACGATGCGTAGGCGGCGGAACGTGATTTGGACTATGCCTTCTACCTGCCACTGCCGGTGCCCCCAACCGTTCCGCTCGTGGACGCCACCGCGGACGAAGAGCTCACTTTGTTTGGCCACCAGTTCGGAACTGTCGTCGTTGATGAGGCGGCGAAACTCTGCAACCTCAATCGGCAGTGGACGGCCGTGCACGAGCTCATGCACCACTCGCAATGCGGTGTTGCTATGACTGCTACGCCCATTCACAACGGCCCCGCAGTAAGTAAACTGTTTAATGTCTTATAATTACTAACTGATGCCATGCAGGATCTGTTCCACCTCGGTATGGCCCTCGACATTCCTGGTTGCGACGACATCGAGTGGCTCTCGGACATGAAAAAGGCCGTGGCGCGAGCAACGCGCAAGTCCAACGCCGAATTCCGCCTCCTGCGCACCTCAGAGAACTTCACGCAGGCCCTCATCAACGGCGAACTCGACCTCGAATTCAAGTGCGAGCAGCTCGAAGAAATGGGAACCTACGTTCGGTATTTGCGGGAGGTCTTCAAGGGGTACATCATTCGCCGAACAATCGACTCAACGGACTGGGAAGGCAAACCCATCTCCGGCCTGCGCAAGTACTTCGAGAAGAGGATGCTCCTGGCACTACGCGAGGAAGAAAAAACCGCGCTCGCGAGCACGGCAACCGATATCATGAACGAACACGAGACGTCGCGGGCGGCGACGATGGTTGCACAAGCAGAAGGACATGTAAGTCTCCTCGTTTCATCTCACTTTGCAGACATTTGGTCTTCCTGGAAGGCCACAGGGCGTGGGGTGCCTCGGGCGCTGGTACAGGGCGCACGGCATGGCACTAATCAGAGAGGAGCGCGAAATGCGGGAGCCATCGCGTTGGCCATCCGTCGTCTCCTCATGCGTTGTGGCCTTCCTGGAGGGCCACTCGCGCATGGTGCGATGAACTGGCGCCAATGGCAGACTAGCGCGCGGGGCGGCAGTGGAGTTGGATGCGCGTCGCGTGCTTGCGGAGTGTGGTCTTCCTGGAAGGCCACAGGGCGTGGGGTGCCTCGGACGCTGGTACAGGGCGCACGGCATGGCACTAATCAGAGAGGAGCGCGAAAGGCGGGAGCCATCGCGTTGGCCATCCGTCGTCTCCTCATGTGTTGTGGCCTTCCTGGAAGGCCACTCGAGCAGGGGGCGAGCAGGTGGCGCCAATGGTAGTGTTAGTGCTCGCGGGTCCCGTGCTTGCGCAGGATGGCCTTCCTGGAGGACCACTCACGTGCGGCGCCCAAGCTTGGCGCTTCGTACCCCGCAGGCGCTCACTCCTGCACTGCGTCGGTGGCCCTCCAGGAAGGCCAAGTTATGAGTACCGACTGTTTCTGGGGAAGTTGGCTGACGCCGTGCCTGCTCTGTGCGTGTGGCCTTCCTGGAGGCCCAGTTTCGGTATGCGGAAGCGTTAGATGGACGTGTGCTGATCCACAAGCTGCTCGTCCTCTCACCGCTACTTGCTAACTCTTTCCTAGGCTTTCTATGGTCAGTTTCGCCGCACGCATACACATTACAAGTTGCGCGAACAACCGAACTGGGTCCCCGCGTCGCTTGAAGAATGGGAGGCGAACAAGTCCAGCAAACTCGACGCTCTCGTGAAGATGCTCAAGTACCACCTCTCGGAGGACAATCTCCCGCCGCTTATCCGCGATGACAGCTGCCCGGACGAGAACCACCTCATTCCCGACCCCGATTTTTTGGTGGTTTCCCGCGACCCCAAGGCCCATCCTGATCGCGTCGTTGTTTACGCGGCGTTCCCAATGAACAACCTGCTTATCACCACCGTACGTTCATTTATCATCGAAGTTATGCGCCGCTAATTTGCTCCTAGGTTCTCCGCCTTCATGGCATTGAATGTCTCGAGGTAAATGGTTTAAAGTCTGGGAATGTGCGGCAGGACACCATGGCCAAGTTCCGCAACTCGGACCGCGATGGTCCGCGGGTTTTGCTGCTGTCGAATGTAGGCATGGCAGGCATCAATCTGCCTGAAGCTAACATCTTGATTGCGCTGGTAAGTCTTTTTTAACCTTTCCCATATTCGTTCACATTCATTCCATTTTCTTAGGATCAAATGTGGTCCCACCAGGACTTGACCCAGTTGATTGGTCGCGTCTGGCGGTTGCCGCAGGAGAAAGATGTTTTCGTCTACATTCCTGTCTTGAACGACACGACAGACATGTTCCTCAGTGTCTTGTCATTCACGAAGTCTCAGCTCCTCTCCGCGTTCACGCAGGCCACGGGCGACCAGCGTAAGTCTGCCGTGCTTGTGTCGTAAATTGAGCTGATCTTCCACCAGGCCAACTTTTCCAACATCTCCTGCCGCCCGCGTTGCGCGAGTTCAACGAGGATGATGACGAGGAAGAGCTCCATGGCGACGGTGAGTTGGAGGAGACTGACGACGACAAGGTCCCACTCGCACAGCCCGTCATGGGTCCAGCAAGCAAGAAGAAAGCTCTGGCGAAGCGCAGGGCTGAGAAGAAGACGGCAGAGAAAGCTAAAGCGGCCGCACGGAAGTCTGCACCGAAGAAAGCGGAAGCAAGCAAGGTGAAGAAAGCACCAGCTGGATCGTCGAAGAAAGGGCAAGCGGGATCATCGAAGAAAGGGCAAGCGGAATCGTCGAAGAAAGGGCAAGCGGGATCATCGAGGAAAGGGAAAGCGGCGGATCAACAGGTGAGTGGTCCATTAACGATTAAAATTCTTCCCCTCTCACAAGTCGCGCAGCCGGCGAAGGTGGTGGACGCACAATCTGTCGAAAGCAGCACCCCCGAGGTCCAGATCGTTGAGCAAAACCAGCCGAGTGGCGCGCCGCCCACTATCGCCATTGCCGCTCAGGACGCTCGCGTTCCAGCCCAGGCGTCCACTCCTATGGACGTCGACACGGACGCTGGTCGCGTTCCACCCCAGTCCACCCAGCCTTCGGGTTCGGAGTCCACTCCTATGGACGTCGACCCGGACGCCCCGGCCATACAGCCCGCCCCGCCCGTGCAACCTGCCCCGCTCGCACAGCCTGCCCCGCCTGCTCAGTCTGAGCAGCCTGCCCCGCCCGATGTCGACATGGCTGACCCCAATCAGCAAGCCCCGCCCGAGCAGCCCGCGCAGCCCGCCCCGCCCGCTCAGTCTGAGCAGCCTGCCCCGCACGCGCAGCCCGCCCAAGACCCGCACGCGCAGCCCGCCCAAGACCCGCACGCACAGCCCGCCCCGCCCGCTCAGTCTGAGCAGCCCGCCCCGCCCGATGTCGACATGGCTGACTTCGAGCAGCCTCAACTGGGTCCCGATTTCTCCTTCGACTTCGACGTGGACGCGTTTCCCCCGCAGGAGGTCAATATCGCTCCCCTTGGCCCGGCTCGTTCCTCGTCAACCAGGCGTGTGGAAACCGGCGGGGCCCAGCGCATATTGGCTCAAATGCAGGCGGAGCTAGGTGCAGTGCGCGCCGCCGTCGACGGCAAGGCGCTGACCAAGGAGCAAGAGGTCCTGCTACAGGCCAAGAAACAACGCGAAGCGGACCATGCTGAAGTCGATGAGTTCGACCCTTCCTCCGGCACTGAGAGTCCACAGGCTGCTGCCCCAGAGCTACGGCGTTCAGGACGAGTTGTATGTTTTAAGTTCTGTTTTTTGGATCTTCAACTGATTTTGAATAAGGCGATATCTGTGGCAGCCGCGTCCACACGTCCCGCAGCACCCTCCACCGCCGTCAACAAGAAGCCTCGCGGTGGGGCTAAACGCGCCCACGGTCGTGGCCGTGGAGGCGCCCCTCGCCCGCCCAAGTCGAAGGAGTTCATCGAGAATTCCGACGAGGAAGCCGAGGAAGTCCCGGTCGCCAGTCCATCCCACACTCGCCGCTCGTCAAGCCTCTCATCACCCCCCGCATCTCCTACCCCAGATCATGAACGCTCTCCACCCAACAGCCCTCCCGAGACCAAGCGTCAACGTCAAGACAAGCCTGTTACGACGTATGCTAACAGACATCCGCGTCCCAACGTGCAGGAGGATGTTACTCAATTTTTGGACGACATCCGAGTCTCCGGGCCACACAAGGCAAGCGACGTCGGTCGGAAGGGGGCCAAGCTTTGAGTTATTTGGGCAGCGTTGGCTGAACCTGGCGATGCCTTGAGACGTATCCCTCTACTGGGAAGGCCGCCTGCGAAACGTGCTTGTCAGCTCTGGACGTTCTTTTCTCATCGTATCTTCCACATCTTGATCTCCTGCTCTCTCACCCACCGCTTCAACGCGTATGTACTAATATTACTGCGCCTCAACGTGCGCGTCGTTTCATCTACCGGTACTTTTACTATCCTCCGCATAACAATTTAGTTTGAATGTGTACAGCACAACTGGCTTCGCGACGATGCCTGACTGCGAGCCTCATTGTGGAACCCAATCCGGCCTTCCTGGACGCCCACCTGCCACAGGTCTCAAGAGCCCGACACTTTTCTGCGGCTCATCTTAGCGCTTGTCGTGCGCTGTTGCGACTAGATCCCTCGGACATGTACTGTCGCCAGTGAGGTTCCTACCGAGGCACAGTCTTTTGCTGACTCAAGTAAAGTACGCCTGCGCGTGAGGATTGTGCCTACCGACATTGCAGCGAGCAAGCGTCAGTGGTCAAAAAGTGGTACTCCAGGAAGACCATGCACACAACAGGCACAGTGCAAGCTCTAGCCAATATGGTAACTCGCTCTCCCAGTCCATTGCACCAGCTGCACTGTGCATGTGGTCTTCCTGGAGGACCACATCGCAGAGGAAGGCTCTCACCCATTATATAGGTGCAAACTCATCAAGGTAAGGGTTGACGTTAGCTTAGAGTCAGGTACAGCCCCAGAATATGCGCGCAGGCACGGACTGTGCTTGTGCGCGACAGCTACTGAATTATCTGGGCACTGCAATTCGGCGCGCAAGCACAAGAGGTGCGTGTGCGTGAGTGTGTGCTGAGATGTAAAAATGCGCAGAGGCACTGCATGTGCCTGTGCGTGACGTGGCTATATTATTGCAACAAGGTACATATACATGTACAAGTATACAACTATATGTTATACATTACGATGACCAAAAGTGCGCGAACACACAACAAGTGCGTACGTGCAATATCTGACATGGACATATGTGCGAGTGAATAAGATACATATAAGTCTGCAACAATATATTATATATTGTGATGCACAAAAAGTGCGCAAATGCACAGTGGATGCGTGCGCATAGCATTTGACATCTAAATATTGCACACATAATTGAGTGGACCAATAATGTTGTAAACCGGCACAAGTATTGGATACAACTCTGAATACAACCTGTCTATTCTACATTTCCAAGTCTACAATATGCCAGCACAATTTATAGGGTACAAAGTAGGGGGGGCCTCGGGTTAGAGTGGGGTTTTGGTCGGAATATTCTGAATGTATGCGAGGACGCAGGAGTATCTGTGTCCTCGCAGTAGGTAGGATTAGGACGGATGCGAGGAGGCAGGTGGTCTGCATCCTCGGGACATGGAGAATGACGACAGGAATGATGCGAAGAAGCAGGCTGACTGCGTCCTCGCAATGATGTAATATAATACTTTGCACAATTATATAGGTGCAAACTCGTCAAGGTAAGGGTTGACGTTAGCTTAGAGTCAGGTACAGCCCCAGAATATGCGCGCAGGCATGGACTGTGCTTGCGCGCGACAGCTACTGAATCATCTGGGCACTGCAATTTGGCGCACAAGCACAAGAGGTGCGTGTGCGTGAGTGTGTGCTGAGATGTAAAAATGCGCAGAGGCACTGCATGTGCCTGTGCGCAACGTGGCTGTACTATTGCAACAAGGTACGTATATGTGTACAAGTATACAACTATATGTTATACATTACGATGACCAAAAGTGAGTGAACGCACAACAAGTGCGTACGCACAATATCTGACATGGACATATGTGCGAGTGAATAAGATACATATAAGTCTGCAACAATATATTATATATCGTGATGCACAAAAAGTGCGCAAATGCACAGTGGATGTGTACACGCAGCATTCGACATCTAAATATTGCACACATAATTGAGTGGACCAATAATGTTGTAAACCAGCACAAGCATTCAATATGACTCTAAACACAGTTTGTATATTCTACATTTCCAAGTCTACAATACGCCAGCACAATATATTGTTTGGATTGACTCATTCACCGAGCCAACCCTGCCACATTGAAATAGCAACGGCTGTTCTGAATAAATGGCAAGTCAGTACATTTGAATTTTGGAGAACTGATGATAGTCGACGCACGCAAGTATTTCTGGCACAAGGATCTTTGCACGTGCAAGACGGGGCAATATTACCTTGAGGAGGCAGGCGACGCCGAACTCTGCAACAGGATTTTCATCTTGCATACGGTATAGCATCCGCTTGAGGATGACGAGTGCTGTCTGTACTCGTGGATCATCGAACTCGATGTGGTTATGCGGAAGTTTGAGTGGACCATCCCTAGGGATGGCCCAAACCCTAGGCTAGGGGTAGGCCTGTGATAGCCGACCGGCAAGTCAGCGCTTACTGCTCTGCCGGTGAGCGCTAGACAACCTGTACCTGTGGGAGCATACTACGTAACATGGGTAGAGAGGTGCAAGCAGCAGTATCCGTCCTGGACGGACGGGTCCTGCACCCAGGCATGAGGCCCATAGTACATAAGAAATGACTGAGCTTGCACACTGCGGTCTGTCCGGCAAATGAGTGGTGTAATGCACGATTCAAATACAATACTAACATTAAACAAGACTTTGTAGTATTGATAACACTCTGAGAGGAAGACAGTGGCATCCGTCCTAGACGGATCTGGAGGGGGGGGGGGTCAATGACACACCTCGGAATGATTTGCAAGCGCAATGCTGCAACTTTACAACTGAGGTTTATCTGTCTATGACATTGTTATTAACTTAAAGCATTCAATTGGCAAGCTGTATAAGTTTCATTATAGATGAGTGATATAATGTTTGTTCTACATGTTGTCAAGTTATAAGTCTGATATAAGGACCTCTTACTATATTACTCTTATTCAGACATTCAGACATTCATTGTGTTTATATGTTCACGACTGGATCAAAATTGAGAGAGTTTGATATGTTTATATACCAATTCTCTTCAATTTAGATGCTGAGAGTCACGACAGACATATACTCGAGGTGAAGGATATACGAAACTGTGACAGACATGGAAAGAAGCAACACCATGTCATAACATGTTATAACACACACTGTCGCAAGTCCGAGGAGTTTGCCAGAGCAGTGACATTATATAGGTACAAACTCGTCAAGGTAAGGGTTGACGTTAGCTTAGAGTCAGGTACAGCCCCAGAATATGCGCGCAGGCACGGACTGTGCTTGCGCGTGACAGCTACTGAATCATCTGGGCATTGCAATTCGGTGCGCAAGCACAAGAGGTGCGTGTGCGTGAGTGTGTGCTGAGATGTAAAAATGCGCAGAGGCACTGCATGTGCCTGTGCGCAACGTGGCTGTACTATTGCAACAAGGTACGTATATGTGTACAAGTATACAACTATATGTTATACATTACGATGACCAAAAGTGAGTGAACGCACAACAAGTGCGTACGCACAATATCTGACATGGACATATGTGCGAGTGAATAAGATACATATAAGTCTGCAACAATATATTATATATTGTGACACACACAAAGTGCACAAATACACAGTGGATGCGTGCGCGCAGCATTCGACATCTAAATATTGCACACATAATTGAGTGGACCAATAATGTTGTAAACCAGCACAAGCATTCAATACGACTCTAAATACAGTTTGTATATTCTACATTTCCAAGTCTACAATACGCCAGCACAATATATTGTTTGGATTGACTCGTTCACCGAGCCAACCCTGCCACATTGAAATAGCAACGGCTGTTCTGAATAAATGGCAAGTCAGTACATTTGAATTTTGGAGAACTGATGATAGTCGACGCACGCAAGTATTTCTGGCAGAAGGATCTTTGCACGTGCAAGACGGGGCAATATTACCTTGAGGAGGCAGGCGACGCCAAACTCTGCAACAGGATTTTCATCTTGCATACGGTATAGCATCCGCTTGAGGATGACGAGTGCTGTCTGTACTCGTGGATCATCGAACTCGACGTGGTTAATATTCGAGAACTCGTTCTTTGTCACCATGAGGTCACTGAAGAGTGCCATATAGCAAGCATTGAGGACAGCCATCCGACGCTGATTGAAAATTGCAGTCAACGATGGCGAAGCAATGGAAATAGAGATTGAGAACTTACGTCCACAAGATAGCCTGCAAAGGTTAGACGGAGACCATGTGCGACATCCTGGTGTGATGTGAAGACTGAGTTGGAGACGATTTTGGGGCACATGGTTGTGATAACTGTAGTTGCATGAGGGCTGCCAGGGCTGGTAGATGTGACGTGTCCGACGACCTGCACGATTGTGCCCAATCTTTGAAGAGCCATTGAGAATGATCAGTATATACACAAGGGAGATTGAAGAGAAAATGTGCTATATACTGGAGATGTTTAACATGGTCCTCCTGAAGCTCATGGCGCAGTGGTCCTGGGAGCATGTAGTGGACATCACAAGAGGCGGTATTGTCGGTGACTAGAAATTGGAGGGAGGTACCTGCGTGGGCTTTCTGGATGCCGGTGAGAATGCCGACTAGAACGACCTACGATCAACGAGGTCAGCATATTATCGTACAAGCACAGGAATGCAAAGTCTGTACAGTATAAGTGTATATGGATGAGGAAAATACTGGACGTACTGTTTTTATTTCTATGCCCCAAAGCATCCATGAGCGAGAGTAGCCGTGCACGGTAGCGGGGTTGCCGATGTATGTTGTGTCTGTGATGGTTTGAATTGAGACGGGGAGAGGACAAAGGACTTCATGTGGATGCTATGGGGTCCAGAGGGGAGGGGAGGGGAAGGGACGCAGAATGCAAGAGAATCAGTGCTGACAGACATGACATAAAGAATTGGGATGAATACGGACTCCGACGGATGGACTGTGGTCACCATAAATATTGTGGACAGACTCAGTGTTTGAAAAGAACACGACCCAGTTCTGCTGAACATGTTGTTTCATCCTTGCTGTGAGGCCGTCCTGGGAGTCTGAAACAGCAGATTGAATCAGTGTGCAGAAATGAACGGGAGAGGATGGACAAGTGATCCAAGGAAACAGACGAACAATGGTATTTCACACGTAGAGGGATGCGAATGCGGTGAGCAAGAATGGATCTCCAAGACTTCAAGTCGAGAGAGGGGGGGGCATGCAGCAGATCGTTGAGAGACAGCTTGGGGAGCTGTTGGAGGGGCGGTGGAGAAGCAGTAGGAGGTGGGACGGGAGGAACGTAGTCTTCGTAGAACCAAATGCAGCGGGTGCCGAGATCAGCAATGTCGGGATGAATGAAGTCAGGAGCGTGTGAGTGGTCATCGATGTCCATGTCCTCGTCGACATCTGTGTCCCCGCCAGCATCGGTGTCCGCAGGGTCACTACTGGTGCCACCACCCCCTGTGTTGTCACCATCGCTGACGTGGTCGACATTCTGACTATTGACTGCACCAGTACTCTGGCTTTCTGAGGAAGCAGAGATCCGAACAATAGGCTGAGAGGGGACTGTTGTTCAGTGCAAGGCATACGCATTCAAGATATGTCAGAATATGGCTACCACAAACTCAAAGACACGGGAGACTTTTGAGAGAGAGAGAGAGAGAGAGGAAAAGCGACGCACACAAGCTAGCTGAAGTCTGTGAATGGATGGGCTCTGCATCACTGTCGTTGTCTGAGAAGACCTCGTTGATTGTCTCCAAACGAGGGGCACGAGAAGCAGTAGCTATAAGTGAAAGAAGAGGACAAAGTGAGATGAGTGATGATGCTGTATACCAGAGAACAAAGATGTACTATTATCTGAGGTCTGAAAGACCTCTACGGGAATTGAAGCCAAAGCCTCGTCTGAGATTGTGTCGCGGAACTGGTCCCATATTTCCGACAATGATGAATTGTGGCGGACGAGCTGAGATGGCATAGTGCAGTAGTTTACGAAGGTGCAAGCAGCACGCAAGCAACAAAGAGGATGGTTAAAATACAACCGGTTGACAGAGAGGAAATACGGACGACGGTTGACGATTCTCGACCTCGCACAGGAGACCCTTGTGCCGAAAGCAGTTTGCTTTGCCACAGATACGGGGCGAGTGAGCCATGTAAGTTGAAAGATGCTTCCGGGAGATGAGGGCGTGCGTGCAGGCGGGTATGCGTACCGCACGAGCTAGAAGGAAGGTCACGAGACGAGAACGCGGACCGGTACCAGCTCCGATAGGAAGAGTTGGGGCAAAAGTGTGAATGTATAATTTGCGGGGATGTCCAGACGTCAGGATGGATGCAACGGACGGATGCACATGCACTGCACGTACACGGACAGATATATGTAAACATGTCCGCACAGGCCAACAAGTATATATGGGGCATGTGTGGTTAAAAGAGAATTGTATATGCCCACATACACAGAGCAGAGAGTGCAGGGGGGCGCGTACGCACATAGAGTGCGTGCGCGCGCTGCGACAAATATATTATATAACAAACTGCACATATATAAAATACATTTGGGGGTACGTTTACCTGGCCAGGAGAATGTGTACCTGCGCGTACGCACAATGAGTGCGTGTGCGCGCGTACGCACTCATTGTGCGTGCGCGCACCGTCACAAATATATGTATATTGCCGGACACAATTACATATATCTATTCCGCGACATGTCGGAGTATACGGTTGTCGTGTCAGCGCGCGTACGCACAATGAGTGCGTACGCGCACCACCATCAATATATTTACATCAAAGGACACACTCAAGCATGTATGTCCAGGACCCTATAGGAGCATGTGGTTGTCGTGTCAGCGCGCATACGCACTCATTGTGCGTACGCACGCGTACGCACTCATTGTGCATCCGCGTGCTGACACGTACTGTATATCGTATGCGTGCGTTTCCGTGTATATATCGGATACATGTTCATGAGTGTGGTGATTTGGTACATGCGCGCAAGTGGAGAGTGTGCCACACAGACATGCTGTCGTGAGTATATGCAAATCAAACAATTGTTGTGAGGACACGCACGACATGTGCTTGCGCGCATGGTATAAATAGATACATGGATGTGCGGTACCCATCTTTGGTGCGAACGCACGCCTGGTGCGTTCGCGCAAATTTGACCGAGTCACGCCTTCTGATCTGGTGACATCCGTCAGAAATGAGGCTCCAGATCGATGCAACCCACGATGGAGACAGGATAGGCATGGGAGAACGAGGGTGCAGAGAGGCAGTGTCTCCGTGGTTGATACGCATCTGCCCCCCGCCGACTCTCCCCTGTTCCACCATCTAGCCTGCCACACCTTGCTTAACAGCTCAACACCGCCCACTGCGTCATGCCCAAGAGAGACCGTCGGGCGTCGGGGGTTGCACTGACATTGGCCCGTCGTGCGGGGCCGTCGGCCAAGTCGCTCAAGCGTATTGTGTCTTCTTCCTCCTCCGAAGAGGAAGAGGGTTCCAGTGATGAGTCCTCTTCTGTCAGCTCTGAGCCTGACGAGAAACCTGGGGAAGACGTCAAGCCCATTGTCAAGAAGAAAAGAGACCCACCCACGAGCCAGGCTGAGGACTCATCTGAAGAGAAGAGCGATGACGAAGAGGAGGACGAGGACGAGGACGAGGACGAGGTCGAGGACGAGGACGAGGTCGAGGAGGAAGTCGAGGAAGTCGAGGAGCTTGAGCAGGACGTTGGCCGCGACGCGCAGGCAAAGGACAACGACACTCCTGCGCATGAGACCGTTGCCGCAATAGAGGTGTGGTCTTCATGTGTTCATCCCATTTCGCATTCGGCATACTCAGCCAGTCTTCGCAGAAGCATGCCAACGCAGAGAAGCCTGCTGCAAAGGTGTCAGCAGAGGGCGGTGATGACAACTCGAAGGTACCATTTGTTTTTATTCTCATCGTTAAATGCTTCGCTCCTGTCGTTGACACTGCGCCTCCACCAGAAAAGCAAGAAAGAGAAACACGACAAGAAGGAGAAGAAGGGGAAAGAGAAGAAGACAACATCGGTTAGTGCACATTTCTGACGCACTTGCCTTCGCGGACGCATTGCTGATGCCACTCTTATTTAATTAAACAGGACATGGCAGCCACGACGAAGACGGTGAAAGCCGCAGATAAACGAAAGGACGCCAACGAGGAGGTATGTCAATACCGCTCGTATGTGAGTCACCAGACGTGTCGCTGATGCTTATACTCTAGCGTCGCACCGACAAAGGCAAGGCACGTGAGGAATCTGTGCAGGCCAAGAAGGTCAGAATATATTTGGCGATGGTTGCAATTACTGACCACGACTCTCGTCTATGTAGGCGGACAAGAAGAAGAAGAAGAAGAAACGGACCAAGCACACTTCGGGTAGCGATGGTGAGCCTGTGGAGGTGTGTCGTTCATCTGATTTGATGTTCAGTTGCTAACGGTTGAATATACGCTCAGGAGACGGCGGCGACCACGGACGACGAGGAGATTGAGAAGGTGGCCAAGAAGACAGTATGTGTCAGCTTGCATCCCTGTGGAGTGACGCGGTCTAATGCGCCCTGCAGAAACACAAGAAAGCGGCGCCACGGCCAGCGGCAGAGTCCGATGTAGAGGTCATCCCCGTGAATTACGGCAGGACCGCCGCGCTGAGCAGGCGGAGACCCGCAGCTGAGGTGAGTTTGATAATTACGGCACAAGGCTGCCCGCTAACTGCGACCAGACGTCTGCAACAGGGAGACAGGGCACGAGTGGGAAGGGCGAAGCGAAGCCGGTGAGCCATTATTGTTCAGTGACAGAGAGTACGTAAGACAGACCATTCATGCACAGGTGGCAGCGGCTAGCTCAAGCGGCAAGCCTGCGGGCACTCGCATGAGTGCTGTCGACAAAAACCTTCACGACATCGAGGCATTGGAGCGACAACAGCGCATCGAGAAGAACCTCCGTGACGCGCTACTGGGCGTTGCGAAGCTGAACATCGCACGCCCGGCGGGCAGAGTCCGACTCACGTGGGGCAGTGTCAACGACCGCCAGCTCAACATGGGGCACATTGCTGTCCTCGCGCGTTCGATCCGTGCCGGGAAGCAGCCCAGCCGGTACCCTATATATGTGACGATCAAGCGCGACTGGATCGATTGTGACAAGCTCTCAGCAAAGGGCACACCTTACGCCGATCTCCGGGAGCCCGTCTACACGCAGGAGGGGCTCGGGAAGACGGTACGAGTGCTCAGCGGCCACCATCGCCAGCAGGCCCTCGAATCGCTCCAGCGAGAGTTCGACCAGAACCTGGCGCAGGCGAACACGGAGATCAGCAAGCTGCAGCGCAAGGCCGAGAAAGGCGGGAGCACGGCGGCACGGCTGGGCGACGAGATACAGGAGAAGCAGGGACGCCTCGGTGGACTCCAGAAGCTGTGCGAGGAGAACGGCGACTGGGAGGCTGAGCTCTACGACGACGGTGAGTGTGGGTGCCAGGGGGAGACGTACGTGTGTGACGTTGTCTGTGCTGTCGCTGATGCTATCATATGTGTCAGACATCCTGTCGGCGGAGTCACGTGCACATCTGTCGGAGAATGCAGACTTCCCGACGATGCCAGCAGATGAGCAGGAGAAAGCACACATGATGATGTGGATGGTAAAGTGTTCGGCGGCACAGTGGATGATGGAGAACGGCGGCGAGATTGTCCCGCATCCGGGCATGGAGGTCTGGGAGACTGAGATTCTGAAGAAAGCGATCACGACGACGCAGGCGAAGAACGGACAGATCAATTTTCTAGTGAAGCACCGGACGCAGTACGAGGTGTACTCGATGGCGCTCGAGTATTCGTACTTCCGTGACACGAAGAACCTGTCGCTCAAGCAGCTGTCGGCGGCGATGCAGACGCCGGCAAACCGGACTCTGAAGGAGGTGCGGACGCTGGGGACGGTGAGTGTTTGTGATGCATGCACGATTGGCAGGTACGAGCGAGCTGACTGGGCGAACTGTAAGTTGTGGGCGTGGATGCTGCGAAGCGGGCTAAAACAGATGAACGTCATCGCCAACACGCACACGTTTCCTGACGTCGATGACGCAGAGAGCACGAAGGCGGTGACGTTTCGCAACCTGATTGCGCTGCTGTCGGGACAGGACAAGGACATTCACATCAAGCCGCAGGCGTGGTCGCTGGTGGACGCGGATATGGGTACGCTGAATGCGACGGCGAAGCAGAAGGCGAAGGCGCTCCAGTACCAGAAAGACATTATTGTGTGGGAGTACGACCAGCGGGAGAGAGAGCTAAGCAAGATGGACGACCAGTTCCTGCCCAGCCTGTTTGATGGGGATGTGATGGAGGTGGTTGATGCGGTGTACGACACAGTGTTTGGGAGGTGGGATGCGGAGGTGAAGGCGAAGTACTTCCTGGCGATTGGGAGCCCGGAGTTCCAGGCGAAGATGGCGGAGTACAACCAGTCGCTGACGCGGCAGCTGCGGATCAAGTGGATGGCACACAGGCGGTCGTATCGGGAGACGATGGCGACTGGTGTGCTGACCGCGTACACGACTGCTGGGGCGAAGCTGAGTTGGATTATGCGACTCCGGGAGGCGAACTACCATGCGAACATTCCGTTCCCATGCAGGGGGTTTATCCGGGACTCGATCGAGCGTTTGGAGACGCCAGCGCTGGGATTCCAAGCGGTGAGTCTGTTTGTTCTAGATGGTGTGGTGGATATGAGTGGGCGGCGACTGTCCCTTCATGTCATGCGTGAACGCGCGCCGTGTACCTTCGCGCACGTTCTCCTGCCTGTCAGCTGGGAAACGGGACACGGAGGAGTGTGACACGCAGGCTGATCCGCGCGTACGCACAGTTTGTGCGTGCGCGCACCATGGACGACAAGACATCTCTGATACTGCGCGCACGCACAGACTGTGCGTACGCGCAGTTCCTATTATATAAAGTGACATATCTAATGGGTGTGGTACACGTATCGGAGCATACCAGGGGTCACGAAGTTGCAGGGTCGCGCGTACGCACTGTTCGTGCGTGCACGCGACCGTGATGCTCTCGTCTGTGTCGCGCACACGTACGAACGGTGCGTACGTGCGTTTTCTATAATAATATATAAACCGAGCGCGACGCATATGCATGGGTGGTGCGTGCGCGCTGGTAAAAGACTCGTGGGTACTGCGCCGACGCACGTAGGTGCGTGCGCACCCCTACCGCCCTTCCCCACCACCCTTGTTGCCCTGCGGTGCATTGCTTCGTTCGTGTTCCATCGATACACTATTTAGCACAGACAACACGTCCATGGCGGTGGTGCTCCGGCTGTTCTTGTGGAGCGTGGCAGTCTGCCCGTGCAGGCATCAGCCATTGTCGTTTTTGTACCGTCGATTCGCGCGTGTGCGCACCGCCTGTGCCTTCGCGACTATTCTGAGTGCTCACATCCGTCTCCACAGCTGTGCCGCATGGTCGACCCCCTATGCGACTCCATTGTCCGCCGTACAACCGACGTCGGCACTGGCGACGTCTGGGATTACACGGGCTACATGCTACACTACCTCGGCGAACGCAACCCCCTCCAGCTCTTCGATGACCGCGAAGCCAACGAGGACGAGGTAACGTGGTATACCTCTGATGCCTCGGCACACTCTACTGACTTCCGTTCCCATTCCCATCTCTGTCTCCCCAGCTCTGCCTTTGGATCCTCGAGAACATCACCTCCCTCGACGTCGCCAGCGCCGCATTCATCCTGTACATCAACCCCACCGTCTCCCGGTTCATCACAATGTCAAACTCAAACTGGATCGACCCCATCAAGAGCTCCAACATGTCCAAGGGGACGACCCCCTCCTCGCCCGCCAAGGGCTCGTCCAGGCGTGCTCGCAGTGCCAAGTCTGCCGACAAGATCGAGCACGCCACCCCGGGTCATTTCCCAAAGACCATTCCCCCGCTCCTCGTCAAGGAGTTCCCAAACTTCCAGTGGACACGCGAAGTCTGCTCCTCCGCCGCAAAGATCTCCGGCATCCTCGCACAGCTCATGGAGCCTGACCGCTCCGCCGCAGGTGGCCAGAAGAAGCCCAAGCAAAAGAAGGGGAAGGCCACCACCGCCGCTCCCAAGCACACCATCTTCGACGGTAGCCTCATGGACGTCCTCGCTCGCTCGCTCCCCCAGATCGACATCGCCGACGCTCGCCTGCACGAGCCCCTCTACATGCTCTACCGCCACGGCTTCGACTGGAGAACTCTCGACCTCCGCTCCATCCCAGAGAAGTCATGGTCCTACGCCTACCGTCTCGTCATCGCCTTCCATGTCAACGAGCTCACCTGGGGACGCATGCTGCACGACCCGACATGTCTCGGCCTCAGACGCAGCTTCACCTCCTGGCTCTCCCGCCGCGCCCTCCCCTTCGCAACTGTCCGTCCCGGTGTCACCCGCGAGGGCATCTTGCTCGAGTCACCCATCAAGAAGGGCCGTCTCTCAGCTTGGGCAAACTGGGACCTGCACATCCTCGACGACATCATGGAGAATGGAAAGAAGCACGGCATCACCATCATCTCTGAACACTCGCTTCCCCCCAGTCTCGCCCTCAGCACATCCCGGCGCTGGGAGGAGTATGGCTTAGAGGCAAAGAAGATCGTCGCCACGGTCCGTGGCTTCACGTCCGCCCTCGCAGGCAACGACGTTCGCACAGAGGCAAAGGGCATCGACCGCCGCATCGACCCCGAGGTTGCCGCCAATCTCCGTCGCCTTCTCATCGTACGTCCCAGTCTTTGTCTCCGCCTTGTCTGTCCATGTGCTGTCACTAACACTGTCGTCATTCACCATTGTCTGCATCCCCGTAGAGTCTCGCCCGCAACGCTGACCGTCTCGAACATCGCTACCTATGCGACTCTACCTCCGACCCTTGGGTGGAGCCCGGCATCATCGGCCTCCGCGACATCTTCCTGCCGCCCATCCCCATCGGAAAGGCCGATCCAAATGCTTACAAGTCCCTCCTTGACTTCAGCATCCTCGACCCCGAGCGTTTCAATCTCTACCTTCTCGGGTTGGAGGAGCACGGCTTTCCCTACGACACTGTCACCGAGTCCGAGTTCTTCGACATGGAACGCCCACGTGGCGAGAGCCTCAACGACGGCCCCTCTCGTCTCTTCAACCCGGGTCGCCTCGGTCCGGTCCTCCCTCAGGACATGAGCTGGAGGGATGACTGGGCAGACACCGCACCCATCCCGTCTGGCGACGAGGAGACCGCCAAGTCGTCTGACCTCCCGGAGGAGACCGGCGACGAGACCGGCCAGCAGGAGTCTGAACCGGAGCCTGACGAACCTGACGCTGACCACGCTGCTTCTCCCGCCCCTGATGGCCCCGCCCCCATCACATCTGATGGCCAGAAAGATGGGCAGCCGGCCACCTCTCCTGCTGGCACCAACGACGACCCGTTCACCGTCACCCCTGCTGGCCCTGCAGCCGGCCCTGCAGCACCCGATGATCCACCCTCTCAGCCTCCCTCGCTGTCACTCGTCCCAAAGCCTCACCCCGCTCCAGACCCCACTGCCACCCATCTCCCTGATCCCCTGCCAGCTCCCGACCTCGGCCCCCGCCCATCCTCACCCTCGCCCTCGTCCCAGCCCCAGCCTCCTCCTCCTCCGCCTGTGCCTGCGTCTGTGCCTGCGTCTGTGCCTGTGCCTGAGCCCGAGCACTCGCTTCCCCTCACCACCGGCATCTCGCCCAATGCAGACCCCGGCCCCGGCCCCGACTTTTCCGCCCTCCCCGCTATGCCCGACCCAATGGACGTCGACCCCCAGCTCAGAACAGACCCCCCCGCGCAGCCGACCCAGCTCGTCGATGAGCTCAATCGCCCGCGTATCGAAGGTGCGTCTTCCGTTCTACCCCCTCGGCTCCTCAGTCCGCTCCTTCCACTCCTTCTCGCTCTTACGCTTACCCGCCTTCAACGTCGTGCAGGGACATTTTGGCCGCAGCACTGCTGGCAGGCTCTGGCCGACTACCAAGTCCTGCCCCGCTACGGCAAGAACAAGTCCCAGCTGCAGCCCCTCTGGAGAAGCGTATGGGAGACCGTCGACGCTGCTCACCAGGATGATCCCATCCCACCATCTGTCATGGCCTACATCAGAACACTGCACGGACTCGTCGCCGACATCCAGAGCCTGCAAACACGACTTAATGCTTTGGGCGGGCCGGAGCAGCTGCTCGCCAGCTGCGACGCACTCACGGCCGCTCGTCCCACCGCCAGCTCTTCGAGGCCGACCCGCCCCAAGCCTACCTCCAAATCAAAGTCAAAGTCGACGGCTAATCCATCAGACACGGGCGGTTCGTTCTACCTCTTCTTCCCTCCCAATCTCGGCTCCATATTCAACGATGTGATGTGCTTCATCTCTGACGCTCCTGTGTCTATATTACTCTTACAGGTGACAAACGCACTCGCGACGACGGCGGCCCCTCCCTCAACAACTCGCCCACCTCCAAGCGCGAGAGTAAGCGTGTCAAGCACTCCAACGATGACCCCTCCACTGCCTCCAGCACCAACGCTGGTGCGGACGCCGGCGAGGATGAGGACATGGACGTCGACGACACCGCCGGCAACTCCGCCATCTTCACCACTGCTCAGGGGCGTGACTTGCCGCCCCCCGCAGCCAAGCGTCGTCACCGCGACGCTTAGCTTCATCTGTCTGGCTCTCCGCAGTGTCTAGATCGTCGTGGGGTCCGCCCGCTCGTCGCACAGTCAATCATTTAATCAATCACTCGTCCGTCGCCCGCGTCTGTCGTCTGTAAGTTGCTGTCACCTGTTCCTTGTTCCTTGTCCGCTGCCGGTCATCTGTCGCCTTGCCTATGCTCATCCTCTCCACCCGCTGTACATTGGCCTCCCGATATACAGAGTCCCCAGTCGTCTGCCTCTTTTGTACGCGCTCTTTTGTACTTGTAGTGCACCAGCGTCGACGCCAGCGTCGTTCGCCATCCTCGTTCCTGCCGTCTTCTCTTCTATATGATGCCCTCTCTCTTATATCTATCTTGTACTTGTAGATGCTCGTCCGCCGTCTCTGAACACACGAGTACTTGTGCCTACTGTTATCACCCCCCCCCTCCTTCTGTCCCGTCGCTCGTGTACTTGTACTGATGCATACCCCTCCCCTTGTTGCCCACGCACGCCCACGTTGTACATTACTAGCTTCCATTCGAACGGTGTTCCGAATTCAAATCTGTCTGCCTGTCTGTCCTGCCATCACCGTTCTGCACATCGCCTGCAGGGCCAGACTCCCACTCAGGCGTGCGTCATTGTCGGTCTGTTTGGTGCCCGCTGTAGCCTGTCTCAAACGGTGTCGGGTAGTCACCGGGCAGCGCCCCCCCTCCCCCCCCCCGATGGCTTATCCAATATCCAATATTCTTACCCAGCCTTTTTTGGCAGCGTGCTGTGCTCTCTCTAGACCAGCGCCCCTCTGCCGGGTGGTTTCACAGTTCGCCGCCGCAGCCGCTACAATCCCATACAGGCATAGCTGCCTCCAGAGAACCGTCGCCCCTTCCCTAGGGAACAGCAATGCAGCGCTACATAATGCAGAGCCTCAGCGGCGCAACATCGAACACCCACAGCACTCGCACAGGGTCTCTGCACTCTGACACGCTCCTCCACATTTTTTCCCTCTTTGCTGCCTGCCTGCACGCCGTCCACCAGCCCCACCCCACCTCTTGTCTGCACTGCCGTTCGTCCGTGTTCCACTGATGCCACCAAGACAGAGACTCCCGGACCCTGACTCTGATGGCGACGAGTCCTTCTCCGATTTTGAGAACCGCGCCGGGTCCCGCAACGGTCGGCTCGCCAGTACACCCCCTGCTACTCAAAGGTCAGTGAGACTCCTGCCAGTGCGCCTATGTGCTGCATCGCACCGACCCCATCCCTGGACCCTCCCTCCCTTTTCCTCCGTTGTGCACAACCGTTTGAACTGACTCCTCATTGCCCCCGGCCTGACCGCGTCCTATGCAGCCGCCACGACCCACTCCTCGTACAAAACCCAGATGGTCTGGGCGAGGTGCTCTATGACATCGACGGAGAGTTGGTGCCCGAGGCCCAATTCGACCACGAGGCGTTCGGACTGCCCGACATCTGGAAAGACGGCGATGGTATCGACCAGCGCGTCATCACGGAGCGCATCCGCACCCACACGTCATCCGCAACAGAGGATGCCGCCGCTTACAAAAACATGCCAGCCAACCCTCTGAACTTGTCGCGCCTGCGCCGCATCTATGAGGCCCGGGACGAACGCGCCGCTCTTGAGCTTCTCAAGAGCAAGTGGAAGGTCCGCATCAACCCCGAGTTCATCGTCCCACACGACTCTCCCAACCACCAGTGGTCCTCCGTCAGCGTGAGTCCCTCTCCCGCTTTTCAATGGGATGCATGTATCTTCTCCTGTCTGTCTGACTCTGTGACACCCGGTTCTGCCAGATCAACCTCGACTACCGTTTCGTCCTCGGGAATTGCACCGGTCTGCACGCCGCCATGCCCAACACCTCAATCCCCGCCGTGGCAAACAACCCGGACTGGGTGTTCCGTTTCTCTACATGCAGCCGCTTCAGGACGTATCACGGCAGCCGTGTCCCATTCGGCTTCGACGTCGCAGGCAGGATGCTCATGATCGGCCACACACCCGCAAACGAGGAGGTCTTCCTCGTCCTCGCCGACCCCGACGCCATCGAAAACCCACTCCCAGATGAGCCCATTGAGGTGTCGAAAAGGTCGACATGCATGCGCCCCCAGCTCGCCCGTGCCATGCTCGCCATGTTTGCATACATGCTCAAACGCACCCGCTACCGCTCCGTTCTGCTCGCAGACACAGAGTACCCCCCTTTGGACAGTGACATCGAGTTCAACGCGGTGACGAACATCATGTGCGTGTCTTTCTCCTCCAGTTTCTGCATCCACACCAGCCCGAATACTGTGCTCAGGCACGTCCAATGCCTCTGCGCGTTAATCGTGTCGCGTTCACGCCGCACATTCACTCCCCGGACTCTTATGAGCTCACGTTCTGAGCCAACCAGTATTACATCTGTGTGCACACGCACAGACCCGGCACACTCCATCCCGCCCCTCCCCTCCCATGCTTCTCTTCTCTCAACCACAGGACTGACGAGCTGCTGTCCCTGCCACTAGGGAGAAGGGCGAGTGGGACATCACACTCAAGGAAATGATCGCCGTCAACCAGGCCATGACCGCCCAGTACCCAACCTGGCTGCGCAATGCGCCTCAGGCTTACAAGGACCTCACTGAGCTCAGGCATTCTGTCCCGACAGCCGTCGTCGTCCGCTACGGTCAGAACCGTGAGATCGACACTGGAGAGGTCGTCACAGAGCACGCGAACCAGGAGTATTGGGAGCGGTCTGTTAACTACAAATACGTGTCCCGCATACAATGTGCTTTCGCACAGCACCTCCGGTCTGTCTGCCCTGCCCCTGTCGTGCAGTTTTCTCTACATCTCACACCCTGCACACAGCCTCTCCCCCGTCGACCATTGGCGTGCAACCCCCGTTCGCATCCTTCTCCGCAACAACCCAGGCCCCCTCTACAAGACCTCCCTGTGCACGGTCGAGCAGCTCGTCGCCGACCTCAAGGCATACCCACTACACAACGGAGACGGCGAGGAGAACCTTCTCTTCAATGAGGATGGCCAGGAAATCCCCCGGTACCATGCCACATACATCGGCGAGCCACGCTGCTGCGGTATTCTGCAAGATCTCGGCGACCTCGATGCCATGTTCGACGATGGTGCCAGCCAGTCCAGCGATGAAGTCGACGACATGCTCGACATCGACGATGATGATGCCAATGACTATGGCAATGACAACGACAACGGCCGTGGAGGGTACATCAACGACGAAGACGAGACAGGCATCCCACGACGCCGCCCCCACCGTCGCTCTGCTTTCCCTGCTGCCCGCTACGACGTCTATCCCCACGCGTTCCTCCCTAACCACGGCCAGTGGCAGGCCCACGGCGTCATCTCTCCTCTCGCAAACCTCGTCCACCCAATCACTCGCGACACTCGCCTCCGCCCTGGTGTTGGCGTCACCGTTGAGCCTGTGTCCTCCCAGTGCTACAACACTTTTGCGCACCGCACGCGCGAGAGCGCACGCCTGCACATCGCCCAACGCGGTCTCCTCACAGCGACTGTCGCCGGCGCGTGGGCCACGTCCCCCAAGGGCAATACAACGTTCCGGCGGCTGTTCCTCCAGTCTGACTCGACCCTCCCCCACCTCCGTCTGGAATCGCAGGTCGAGAACGTCCGCGAGACATACCTCCGCTTTGAGAACGTCTTCCATATCAATTGCGACCGCATGAAGCCGGAAGCTCTCACAGGCCACGGCTTCTACCAGAAAGTGATCCAGCCGATCCTCGACGCCTACTGCGACGCGGACGTGGTTGATGCACTCCGCACGCGCTGTCTTGTGCTCAGTCCAGAAGTTTGTGCCACGTCCCCCCCTTGCACCGTGCATTGGATAGTTCCCTGCTGACATTAGACATCTCATAGATCTTTCCCCAGATTTACCTGTGGACGTCGTTCCCCATCGTCACCCTCCTCAAGTCGTTCTGGACCTTCTACGCGCAACCCAGTCTCCGAGGGAGGTACGACGACCTGCCAGGAGTCGACCCCCGCTCTGTCCAACACTCCGCCATCCAACGCCTGTCGCGGACCCCTGACCACTATGTCCTGGAGATGATCGCCATCCTCGAGAGACTTCTCAACTTCTGTCATACCGGCCTCGCCAAGGCACTCACCCACACTCTTATGAAACGTCTGTGGCCGGCGCGCGCGATCCTCGATGGCTATTTCCCATTCTTCTGGCAGGGGCTGTCCTTCAGCGGTGCGAATGCCACACGCCCCGTCCTCAACCTTGCGAAGTGGCCGCTGGATGTGAAGACGAACAAACCCCTCTCCGCCTCGACCCGCTCACAAGAGCTCACATACGGGCTGGCACACGTGGAGGTGCGGTCTTCCACGCTTTGCCTACGCTGATAAGACTGAGGCTTCTCTCTCTCCCCCCTCTCTAGACATACAAAGCCCACTTCCTCATCCGCTGCATTATGGCCCGCTCCTCTGCCCCGAATGCGAACAGCTCCTCCGGCATGTTGAGTGTGTTGTGCAGGCTGGTCATGGACGCCTTTGTCTCAGACGTCGTGGCACTCGTGGGCGAGGCGATCGACGAGGTGAAGACCACGCTCAAGGAGAACCCATCTCACCCGGATGCCGGGTGGCTGCACACGCGCTGTTCGAAATTCAGGTTGTGGTCGACGACAGAGCAGCCTCTAAACTATGGCGAGGAGCACGCAACGCTCGACCTCCTGACTCAAGCGGTCAGCGAGACTCTGCGCGAAACCGGGAAGTCGCTGCCAAAGTCCACGCTTGGCAAATGCTCCATCCGCGATTTCGTCGATCGCCTGTACACGATCGGCATGGGGGCGACGCAGCAGTCGATCGGTGCACCTGTGTGGTCCGAGGGCAGTACGCCATACACGCTCCGCCTTGTCCTGGCAGAGGCGCACCGCCAGCTCGGACTCGACACGCCTGAGACCGAACGCACGGAGACGATCAAGTTCTCGCTGCGAGAGGCGGTCACGGAGAAGGAGATCCATTTTTTCCCGGACCATGCTGGGGACCGCAGACGTCGTCCTACGATTGCGAACTGGACGTTCATGGGTCTGGGTGACGCGGGGGCACGAGGAGGGCCGGGACTGGGCCTGAGTCAGGAGGCCCAGATCACGCGTGAGTTTTACAAGCACGCCGACGCGCAGCAGCGTGAAGACGTCAACGGTGAGTGGTCGATCCACGAAGTCAACCTTGGAGATTACGGCGAGTACATGTCACGGGAACGGCTGCCGTGCGAATGGAGCTGCAAGGCCGTCTGCGACGTCGACGGGCCGACATTCACCAGCACGGTCTACAAGTGGGCACAAACACGATTTGTGCAGGAGCTGCAGCACTGGCAGTGTCGGCTTGCACTGTCGCTGGCGTTTCTGCTGTCAGCGGCTCTGCCTACGGTGCACATGGCGCACGGGAGCTCTGGCAACGTAGACGAGTACAAAACACGGCTGAACAAGGTTACGGAGCGCAAGGCCGCGCGTTCGATTACGGTAATGCGGGACATACCTCTCCACGCGAAGGACAGAAATGGATTCAACACGCGGAGCATCCACTTCACGATGGCGTCGGTGATGTTCCTTGCGTGGATCGACCCGAAGTCACCGGTGAACAGGAGACTGAAGAAAGCGGCGGACGCGACGCTGCCACAGGACTGGACGAAGAAACATTGTGAGTCGCTGGCGGTGTATCACGGGGACGGCGGACTGATGACAGCGAGGCAGCGTCGAAGGGGTTTACAGTGCCTGTGCTAATCCGGCTTGGTATCCTGGAGGGCTGGGGGTCAGTGTTGCTGTTTTCGCCGAAGAAGGGGAAGCACTTCCATGTGCGATCACAAGACGATCTGAAGGCGTGGGAGGGAGAGGTGAGTAGGCTATTCAAGGGTGGCGTGCAAGGTGCATACCGTGTCGCAGAGTTGGTGCTGGGGGCTGAGGCGGTACGGCGGCTCGACGAGGGAGGTGAGTTCCCGGGGATGCGGAAACGGAAGGGGGCGTGGGAGGACGAGGATCCAAGGCCGACACCGGCTGTGAGGGTTCGGCAACAAGCTGCGAATGCAGTTGCCGGTCCGTCGCGGATCAGAGGTAACTAGGTGGGGCCGTGGTTCCACAGCCGCGATGGTGTAGAGGACGTGTTGTCGGACAATGGTAGACGTAGACTAGCCACAGGTGATTGCTGAATAAACGGGCATTGCACCACAAACAGCGAGACAAATGAACGGACATACCAAAGGGGTGTACGCCAACACGCGCGCAAGCACCCAAGGTGCACACGCGCCTCCGCCGCACACCGACAATGAACAGCTGGCGAGAATGGATAGGGAATGGACAGCGCACAAGCACCTGGGGTGCGTTGGCGCAGAATCTACACAGAGAAAAGATACCGGCGCGGCCATGCGGGCCGGGCGGATGCTTACAAGTTCCACGGAACGCAGCATTGATCGATCGCTCGATCGATGCATGCATGAAACCTGTCTGGTCACAACGTTGCCCCCGCCCAAAGCCTCTCACACCCACCACCATCTAGCATGTGCGTCCAACAAGAGCATTCCGATGGGTGAGCACCACAGCGAGTCGTAAGCGGGACACATTAACATAGATGGTGCCAGGATCCATCACAGGACAGTGGCGGCTCGAGTGTGGACCCCACCGGTGCTGGCGTCGGCTGTCCAACGATTGGCCGCCGCATTCCGTGATATGCCGAGGGAAAGGCGCGACATCATGACTATCCCGGTAAGTAAGCCGCCACTCTCTACATATACCGCGACGCCGACGACGGATGCATGGACTAGCTCGTAGCGGTGATCGGTGAGGACAACCGCCAAAGCAATGTGGGTGCCACAACGACTGACGGCAACACGGCTGACGGACATCAAGGTACGTGCCGGTCTCTAGAGCATAGCGTCATTGCAATTCAAATCCGTCAATACAGGCCAGAACGGGGTGGAGAACACCCAAGCCGCACATGCTCTATCTGGTCACCACCGCCACTCGCAATTGGAGTTGGGTCGTGATCTTATATGGGAGACAGTGGTGTATTCGGGGGAGGATCTTGACGAGGAGCTCCCGGCTCTGGAAGATGTCGTCGATAATGAGGAGTAAGAGTGAGGGTAGTCGTGACGGGCTGAAGGCAGCCGAGAATCTACTTAGCAGAACACCTTGGGCGACTCATGTATTCATTCAAACGGCCACAAACCTGCGCGTGCGATCAGCGTATCGTTCACTGTAACGACTCCATAGTGTGCAGCAGCAGTGACTTACAGCGCGCACGCACTCTGCGTGCGTGTGCGCCATAGATGAATCTAAATATGATGGACAACAATGTTAATATATAAATACACTCCCACTTGCTGCTAGGACGGAGAGCGTATCTGCGCGTACGCACTGAATGTGCGTACGCGCAGATATGCTATATATATAGCGCTGCACATGAACTGGTACATGTATTGACTTTGGAAATGCTGTGAGTATAGATTGAAACTGCGCGTACGCACGAGTGGTGCGTACGCGCGCCGCAGGGGTGAACACAGGTACAAACATGTACCATGGTCCCATATGCTGCAATGCTTCTCCGCCCACGTGTAGTACTGACATGGGTTCGATAATGGCGCGTACGCACAGTGGGTGCGTACGCGCCGCATGACGACGCTATCTCGGACACTGTATTCCTACATGCGACATGTTCTTCGGTGGACTTCTGGACGCGGGGTCCGTGTCAGCTAGAGGCTCGTTGTGTGCGTGCACGTATGAGTGGCGATGGAGTACATGATATGTCTCCGTTGATTGTGAGAGCTGGCGTCGTGAGTGATTGCAACTGTCAGTGGCGGTCAGAAGTGTGGCAGTATGCTCCGCACCACGCTTTTTCGCTGTGGGATTAGGCGCCCGTCGACATGGTATGAATTGTCCTTGTAACCTTGGGTGGGTTGCGCATTTATCTGACTGCGGTTTCTGTTGTTTCTGGTCTGCAGCGAGGAGTTCTTGGTGGACGGTTGTGGGAGAAGTGTTGCCAGGCTCTGTTTGCGGTTCTGAACGTCTGAGCGTGTTGTGCGTGAACGTCAGTGTTTGTTTAGGAGCAGAACGACAGGAACTCTGTTTTGCGACTCTGTCTAAGTGCGGTTTCTGTTGTTTCCGGTCTGCAGCGAGGAGTTCTTGGTGGACGGTTGTGGGAGAAGTGTTTCCAGGCTCTGTTTGCGGTTCTGAACGTCTGAGCGTGTTGTGCGTGAACGTCAGTGTTTGTTTAGGAGCAGAACGACAGGAACTCTGTTTTGCGACTCTGTCTAAGTGCGGTTTCTGTTGTTTCTGGTCTGCAGCGAGGAGTTCTTGGTGGACGGTTGTGGGAGAAGCGTTTCCAGGCTCGGAATACACCAAGCTAGGGTTATGCGGAAGTTTGAGTGGACCATCCCTAGGGATGGCCCAAACCCTAGGCTAGGGGTAGGCCTGTGATAGCCGACCGGCAAGTCAGCGCTTACTGCTCTGCCGGTGAGCGCTAGACAACCTGTACCTGTGGGAGCATACTACGTAACATGGGTAGAGAGGTGCAAGCAGCAGTATCCGTCCTGGACGGACGGGTCCTGCACCCAGGCATGAGGCCCATAGTACATAAGAAATGACTGAGCTTGCACACTGCGGTCTGTCCGGCAAATGAGTGGTGTAATGCACGATTCAAATACAATACTAACATTAAACAAGACTTTGTAGTATTGATAACACTCTGAGAGGAAGACAGTGGCATCCGTCCTAGACGGATCTGGAGGGGGGGGGGGTCAATGACACACCTCGGAATGATTTGCAAGCGCAATGCTGCAACTTTACAACTGAGGTTTATCTGTCTATGACATTGTTATTAACTTAAAGCATTCAATTGGCAAGCTGTATAAGTTTCATTATAGATGAGTGATATAATGTTTGTTCTACATGTTGTCAAGTTATAAGTCTGATATAAGGACCTCTTACTATATTACTCTTATTCAGACATTCAGACATTCATTGTGTTCATATGTTCACGACTGGATCAAAATTGAGAGAGTTTGATATGTTTATATACCAATTCTCTTCAATTTAGATGCTGAGAGTCACGACAGACATATACTCGAGGTGAAGGATATACGAAACTGTGACAGACATGGAAAGAAGCAACACCATGTCATAACATGTTATAACACACACTGTCGCAAGTCCGAGGAGTTTGCCAGAGCAGTGACATAAGCATGCCTGTCTAGACTTTCGAACTAGCGAGGGCCGAACCTCGGTGGAGTGCCATATAGGGTAACTGTGCTGCTTTCGCTTGTGGGGCCCGACTGTTCTTGGCGTAAAATAGCCAACTTCTGAACTTCGGCCTTACTTTGCCGTCGCTTGCCTGCCGTAAAGAAGGCACAACTCTCACACTGTCCGGGGGATATTTAACTGAGTCCTGAGATGTCTGACCGAGCACAGTGATTCATGATGCGCCCCCCTTCGGTTACCTCATGTGCCAGTATGGATAGCGACGAGACCATCCGCCCCATGCGTCAGTTGGATGCGACCTCTACCAGCGCGGATCTTAGCAGCACAGAGTCTCAGTCGGACATCCCCCTCCTTATCCTACTCCCCCGCATAATCATTATCGATGATTTGGAAGTCGAGAGGATGCTAAACCTGGATAAAGTACTCAATCACGGTTCTTATCCTCCTCCCTTGAGGGCTCCGAAACGCTCAGTGCACTGGCAGAAGGTTTGATTTACTATTATCTGACATACTAGTTAACACTGATCATTGATTACTAGCCACCTCCTCCCAATTATCAAGGTCTGCATATACCAATGTCTCAGGCCACCAGTCGACATCCTACTGCAACACCTGTTAGGCTGCCTCCTACTCCAATTCGGCCTATGGCCGTGATGCCTGACCTATCCTTACGACACGAACAATGCCAGGGTGCTCAGGACAATTCTATGAGGTAATGCATATTCATTATGTAACATGTTACAATATATTTGCTTATACTATTCAAACAAGGGTCATTACATTGAAAAGAGTAGTTCCTAGGAACACATGGTATTCGGATTGTTGTTTACAGTAGGTCGCACTGGCAGTAGAGTTCATGTTATGCAGAGGAGATTAGTCTGGTTGTCTTAAACTCTTGATTGTATATACTGGTATGGATGACTTAGTCGCCTATAAACAAGTCACACTCAGACTTGATAGGTTCTGCTACGCATGTTCGGACTCAATCCCGAGTGAGGGCGCTGAGGTGGGGGGGGGTAATGGGCGGCGCAATGTCGAGACTCTAGCTCAATTGGTTCGAAGTCAATTGTCTTGGATAAGTAGCTGTAGAAGTGGATTATATTTATGGGCACTGGACAACGCGCGTTAGTATGGGGTGACTGAAAGTAGGGTACGAGCAGCGATGTCCATCCTGGACGGACACTTTCCACACAGGGGTGTTGTGCGATTTAGACATGCATAGTCTCACTTAGTACTAGAGTATGGCTATTCAGAACTGTGCATGTCTAACTCGCACAACACCCCTGTGTGGAAAGTGTCCGTCCAGGATGGACATCGCTGCTCGTACCCTACTTTCAGTCACCCCATACTAACGCGCGTTGTCCAGTGCCCATAAATATAATCCACTTCTACAGCTACTTATCCAAGACAATTGACTTCGAACCAATTGAGCTAGAGTCTCGACATTGCGCCGCCCATTACCCCCCCCACCTCAGTGCCCTCACTACTGCCAGTGCGACCTACTGTAAACAATTGTGTCAGATAATAGTAAATCAAACGTTCTGCCGGTGCACTCAAGCACTACCGGTCACCACTATTTATCTTACCACTTACACTTGAAGTCGACACTGGCAGAAGAACAGGATACACAGAAGCCAATAATACCTCATTGGTTACTAGTCTGGCACTTCGGACAGTGCAGTGATCACCGAGTTGGGAGAAATCCGACTCCTGAACTCCCGGTGGCAGTGAGCCAAGAAGTGAGTGGTAACGTAAGTCGGGTGCTGCAGACGTTCAATAGCAATCAGTCTGGACTTGTTTCTGGCGTCGCGATGCCTACACACACCTAGAACTATCGGTGGATGCCAGATCAGGAAACTGTTCTGACCTCGCTTGTATCAGATCTCATTCTTCTGGGATGCCGAACTTCGGCTCTACTTTGCCGTATATTCTCTTGCCGTAAGGCAGGTACGACATTGACACAGTCCGACGTATATTTAACGCAGTCCAACCTGACCGACTCCAATATTGATTCATGATGCGCCCCCCCTCCTCCATAGCCGAGTCCTCGTACGACAGCACTGACACCGACGAGACGATCCGCCCCCCTCAGGCACGTCAATCGGAGGTGTCCGACATTATCTGCTCGGATTATCTGCTGCATGGAAACTTGTCAGCAGAGGAGTTTGAGCGACCGGTTGAACGCGACAGGGAGAACAGCACTCTGGGTCTCCTTTCCTCATCATTCTCCACGGAGTCATGCACCAATAACTTGTCTCCATCTGGGGACCTTGGAGAGCCGGCCAAACAGGATAACTGTCGGCCCCATTTACGTGCTGTCAATAAGGTTAGATTTCAATATTTACAAGTTGAGTCGCTGGACTCATTGTGGATTACCAGCTTCCTCCACGACCACCTACTCCCAGGCAACCATTGCCACCGCGTCCAACATCCCCAATTGCTATTACACAGGCCCTGCCCCCAATTCAGCGATTAAGAGATATTACATCTCCACGGTAAGCATCATTAATTCATGTGCAAAATCAACTGCTTATATTGGGTTTAGGGTTACTATCACAGCCGGCCAAAAACAACTTAAGGAATCCGGGATGATCGCAAAGAATCAATCGTATGCATGTTGTTGTTGTCAATGAGCTGAAGTATCCATCCAATGGTGATTGAGCTGCATTACAAACATGTTTATACTCTTGATGGTCCATTAACATACGTAGTTACAGCTGATCCGGAAAGTAATGAGACTCGCTGATTTACTTCTGTGGAGCACGTAATGTGAATCTTTGGAAGGTCCCGTAGCCCATCCGTCCAAGACGGACACAGGCCATACAGCTGCGTTCCGGTTTAAACTAGAGCAATTGGAGGAAGTATACTACATGGCGATGCGGTAAGAATATGCTGAGTATGGTGTATGTAGGGCGATGATGCTATGCGTAAGATGATGAGTGAGATGGGTTCAGTGACCGGAGAGAGCGAGAGCAACAATGCAAGAAACGCCAGTATAAAGCCGGAGTGAGATGGGTTCAGTGACCGGAGAGAGCGATACTGGGAATCATGAAGGTCATCATATCCCATGTGGCCGACTTGGAAGCCTGCGCAGCCTTCTCCCACTCCACCAGCCCATACGGCGTATCCACCACACCCGATGCACAGTTTGCAACAACGTACGCGCCTCCCCCTGAATAACATGTCAAGCGCAAATTCGCGGATAGCCGCTACCTCTTGAGCAACCGTCCAAGCATGGCCCAATGCGTTGCCACGACCCTGCCTTGTCCTCCGATTCTCGGACTTCCCGTCGCGCCTGCTCCACAAGTGCCCTCCTATCTAGCGCACAACCTGCGGGTGCTGCCGCACAGCAGCATCCAACACCACCCACTAGGCGGTACTCACCTGCAGTGCGGCTGCAGGTCGATGGTCCTTCGCCGTCGGCCTTTACATGAAGGATTCCTCAGGTTAATAGTTGATGGTCCTTCGTTGTCTTCGCCTTCACCCCCTCCAAGTCAGAACAGCTATGCTCCTAGGACTTTGCACCCGTCGCTGCCTTAGCCAATGCAAAATGGATCCGCTACTAAGGTGGACGACTCGGAGGCTATCCACAGCGACCTGGACGATTCGGGTTCAGACAATGATCAGGAGGGGATCAAAGGAGGCACTGCTGATACAGATGGCACAAGGTTCGTGTTCCATCTTTCGTGCCCAATGCCACCCCCTAACAAAGCTTCAAGGTCGCCCGTGTGGAGAACAAGTGAGAGTGTGTCCTCAATTCACGTCAACGGGAAGGACCACCTACTAGGTATGTTTACATGCATGGGTAGTCGCCTCTCATTTGTCGATCCACCCACAGCGAGTTTGTGTGGGACATACGGAGGTCCTTGAACAATTTAGTATCACGGAGCGGTAGATGGAGGGCTCATCGACAGATGGAATGTCATCCAGGGAACTAGTTAGAATACACCTTGGGTGAGCAGCTCACCACAATCTTATTCGACATCGAGCCACTATGCTCCCGGGACTGTCGACATGGCAGCGGGGCCACGCATGATTGGAGGAGAGGGTATGGAAGGTTGCGACTGAAGGAAGAGATTATTAGGTTGACACTAGCAAGTTCTTACCGTGTAGGGTGACAGGGTGCGCCGATGTCCGTCCAGGACGGATAGTACGAGAATGCAGGATGCAACAATTCGTAACTGTACTCAACAACAATCACTGCAACTCAGGTGGATACTACAGCGGCGGGGGGGGTCCCCACCGTATCCGTCTTGGACGGACGCACAGGTGCGCGGGGAGGCAGATTGGACAAATCGGGTATCGGCGAAGACCGATCGAGATCATCATGACGTAGTACTTCTATGTTTGGTATTGCTAGGCACTCATGGATCCTCCTCGTGGGCTGCGAGCGGCGATCAAGGATGAGATTCCCGTTTAGATCATCGCTTTGACGTGCGATGAACTTCCGTCCCACAAAAGAACTTCCGTCTCCGTGAGGCAGGGTCGCATCAGGGCTCATTGTGGTCGCCGCTGCCTCATGTTAGGTGGTATATCAAACCGAGCCCACCGCCATCTCGCTCTCCAACCCCCCCTTTCAGCAACCACTACCCTCACAGCAGCACTTCATGCCTTCCCTCGACCAAGTCAGTCAGTTACTCACCATCTGCGCCGAAGTGCCCGAGGCGTTCGCTTGGCCGGTTTGGCAAGGTCGCACCGGCCTCGAGGTCGCACCGTTCGGTGACCAGTCGTCCGCCGAGATTGTCGGCATGACCGAAGACGAGTATCGCAAGGCGGTTATATTTTTTACAGTTTGGAAAGCGGTTGTGGGTTCTCAAAAGAGACTGTCCTTGATTCGCGCGCGCAGCGATGCGCACCAGGACGGTCGCGTCGTTACCAAGGAGTGGGCGAGCAAGAAATGGTCGGAATGGGAGATTTCGAATGCGATCGTTCATGTGTTGGAGGAGTGCGGGTACGACGTCTTCCAGTTGCCCAAGGCTATGAAGCGTGACACCGTATTTAATGTCTCTCTATTGTCGTTTACATAGGATTTACTGACGTCTTTTTTGCATTACAGTGGCCAAGTGCCAGAGAGTCCAACCTGATGGCCATCGTGCCGACCGTGTCCGGGACCATCTTCGGTCCCGAGTCTCTCATCCAGGCGGCGATGGTCACCACCATCCATCCGAAGCTCTGGCCGGTGGTGGAAGGACTTACGATCGCTGTGTGGGACAGCAAAGGTCGCTCGTGGAAGCGTGCTCGAGACGCTACGGAGAGGCAGGCGTCCAAGCTGCTTCACGATGTCGGCGGTACGCACCACGTCTTCAGATTGTAAACAGCTGACTTACAATTTCAATATAGCTTTGGAAAACACTAACAAGTTACCCTCGCCCTCCGAGATCGCGCGACTCATTCAACGCATCAAGGGGGTGCTCAATCGCGCCGGACTGTTTGGAGACAACGACATGGAAGAGCGCGTTACGGAGTGGAAGGAGAGGCTGGAGCAGATGCATGGTGTCGCGGCGAAAGTGAAGGGCTCCAAGAACGACCGTAGGTAGCTTCCCATAACGTCTTTCTATGTCTAACAACGTTCAATCCTTTCAAAGGTATCCCCGCCGGGCTTCTCAGAGCGCTGAACGCGCTCGCGGACTCGCCGACGGTGCACATCGTGCTATGCGAGATCGAACAGGCCTTGGACAACTCACCCATACGTCATCTGGACGCAATGTTTGATGGTTTGGCGCTCGACTTCTCGGACTGGCTGACTGGTGTCGAGGACTTGCAGAATCTCACCCCAGACCAGCTGTGGGAGGGGCTCGGCGCAGCCACGAAGAAGCACATCCCCGGCTTGAATCGCGTCGAGGACCCGACGGCCACTATCGACCCCTGGAACGCCGTCGAGTGGAAGAAGTTTGTTGCGTCAGGCAAGGGTGTCCCGTTCAGCCCCCGCTGGCATCAACTGGTGGGGATCACGAGGATCATCGAGTTCATCCTCAAAGGCAAGCCCCTCCTCATCATGGATCAAGTCGGCGTCGGCAAGACCCTCCAGGTTGTCGCATCAATTGTGATGTACCCCGTCCTCCGAAACTATTACGACAGACATGGTAGATTCCCTGGTCGTTACGGTAGGTTCCCTTGTCACCTGCACGGTTACAGACCCATACTCATTGTCTTACAGAGAATATGAAGTGCGACACGCCCGATGGCAACTTGCCTGACCACCCGCACGTTATCATCGTTCCGGCCGCTCTGTTTGATCAGTGGCACGCGGAGATCAAGCGGTACGTGAGGTACGGGTTCATTGACGTGTATCCATACAGGGGCATTTGGTCGTTGCAGGCGAGGAAGGCCGTCTGGGACCTCGTCAACGAGTTGAAACAGAAGCAGTCGAGGAGTCATAAGGTACTCCTGGTGGCGTACGCGGTAAGCACCTGCTCGCTATCAACATTGAAACAATATACTAACGCTCTTCAAAGGCGGCAGAGTCCGATTGTAAGCAGAGGTTTTCGATCACCCAAAACCTCGCTCCTTCAACCCGGCCGGACTTCGACTCGTCCCTGCCGACTAAGTACATGTTGCACGGCAACGAGTTCGGCATAGTGTGCATCGACGAAGCGGCCAGGTTACGGAACCCGACACACCACTGGACGACGATGAACGAGCTGGCTCGCAGGGCGCATTGTTCTATTGCGATGACGGCCACCCCCATTACGAACGGGCCCATGGTAAGTGACGAATCATTGTGCAGGTTAACATTGCCTTACTGCCCGTAAAGGACCTTTTGCATATCGGTATGGCTATTGGGATTAAGGCTTGCGACGACAAGGAGCTCGCCAAGGAGATGCAGAAGTCGCTGAGAGTCGCATCGCGCAAGGCCAACGCCGAGTTCCGTGCTGCTCGAGAAGAAGACGACTTCGTGCGCAAAGTCCTCAACAAGGAGATCCGGTTACCCGAGAAGCAGGCGCAGGTCGGGACTATGACATCTTACACGGTCGCACTCCGCAAGATGTACGACGGCCACGTCATCCGCCGCGCCATTGACGACGTCGACTGGGAAGGCAAACCCATCATCGGTCTCAAGCCCTACATCTTGCAGCAACTCATGTTGACCCCGTCAAAAGCCGAGTCCGATGCGTTGGACGCGACTGCCCGCGCCATCGTCAAGGAACACAACACCGCGCGCACAGCAGCTCTTGTGGCACAGGCAGAAGGACATGTGAGTAATTATTTGACCTCCATAAAACATTTGCTGGTTGGACGGACGCATCACGACCACCGGCGTCGTGATACGTCCGTCCAAGACGGACACACAGGAAGGTGATTGCGGGCGTCGCGCTCACGCAGTTGGGGGCATATCCGTCCTGGACGGATGCGCAGGACGGTGCGTGCCGCACGCGGACAACCGCCGCTGTTGCCTCACCACCTGAGCGTCCGTCCTGGACGGATGCCACGGAACACGGACGACCATCACCTTTCACTCGTCAACGTTTCCGACGCGCGACATTCGTCCTGCAGTGCAGGAGTTGAACATCGGTGGTAAGCGCAGGCGTCCGTCGGGGACGGATGGAGTCAGTTTGACTTCGTCCAAACGCGCCCCATGCCTCCATGTCCGTCCTGGACGGATACATGTACGCTGCGTGTGTGCTAACTCTAGCTTTCAGGCGTTTTACAATCGCTTCCGACGCACCCACCTGCATTACAAGTTGCTCACCGACCCGTTGTGGAAACCGAAGGACATCCAGGACTGGATCGAGAATTCCTCGACAAAGCTGTCCGCGCTCGTCAAGATCCTCCTCCATCACCTCAGCGATGACAATGCGCCTGTGTTGATGCGTCGCACACGCTCGTCCTCGTCGTCGTCCTCCTCCTCGTCCTCCTCGTCGTCCTCGTCGTCCTCGTCGTCGTCCTCCTCGTCGTCCTCGTCGTCGTCCTCCTCGTCCTCCTCGTCCTCTGACGACGACGACGACAACAACAACAACAACGATCTCGTCGTCAACCCTGAGTATGAGCCGGAGATCCGCCCCGACAGTTGCAAACATCCGGATCGTTTCCTCGTTTATGTGACCTTCCCCTCCAACAACCATCTCATTACAGCCGTAGGTCATGATTTACTATCTGGTCCTCTTTATCGCGTTGATTTAGATCCTTCTGAAAGGTTTTGGATCTATACAAGATCAAGTACATCGAAATCAACGGGTCCAAGTCCCAGTCACTGCGCTCGAAGGATATCCAGGATTTCCAGAACTCCGGTCCTGATGGACCTCGCGTCTGCCTGTTGTCCAACGTCGGGATGATGGGGCTGAACTTGCCTCAAGCCAATATCTTGGTTGTCTTGGTAATGTCGTTTCTTAGTTCATTTCTTACAATGCTAACTGTCGTTAATCAGGACCAAATGTGGTCGCACCAAGATCTGCTCCAGCTTATTGGTCGGATCTGGCGGTACCCCCAGGAGAAACAAGTGGTGGTCTACACGCCTTGCCTCGAGCACTCCACGGACATGTTCCTCAGTGTCCTGTCATTCACCAAGAACGCCCTCCTGGCTGCATTCACCAAGTCGTCCAAGGAGACTAGTAAGAATGTCGATCTTATTCAGCTAGTATGTCTTTACTAACATATCACAGAGTCTGTCTTCCGCCACCTCCTGCCTCCCTCGCTCCGCGACGAGAGCGATGATGACGATGCCGATGACGATGCCCCCGCCCCTCCCCCCCAGCCAACGACCACGACCAAGAGCGCGGCGAAAGCTGGCCCTGCTGCGACCCGTGCCAAGTCAAAGACGAGTAAGGCCGCCGTCGAAGTCAACCAGCCACCGGCCCCGCCGATGTCGAGAACCTTACGCCCGCGCAGGGCTAACGCCGCGAGGGCAGCGCCGCCACAGCCCGCGCCCTCATCGTCGAAGGCGCACCCCGCGTCTCGGCTCGACCAGGTTGAAGAAGAAGAGGTGTCGAAGCGCAAATGCACGGCCAAAGCCAAAGCCAAGGGCAAACACCAGCCACCGCCCGAGTCCGAGTCCGAGTCTGAGGAGGAGGAGGAGGCAATGCCGCCCCAGCCCGCGCCCGCGCCCTCGTCGAAGCCCCTGCCCACGCCCCAGCCAGAGCCCCAGCTCGAGGAGGAGGAGGAGTCCTCGTCCGAGGAGGAGGCACCAGCTCCGCCCAAGCCCGCGCCCAAGCCCGAGGAGTCCTCGTCCTCATCCTCGTCCTCATCCTCGTCCTCATCCTCATCCTCGTCCGAGGAGGAGGAGGAGGAGGCACCAGCCCCGCCCCAGCCCAAGCCCGCGCCCCAGCCCGCGTCGAAGCCCGCATCGAAGCCCGCGCCCCAGCCCGCGTCGAAGCCCGCGTCGAAGCCCGCATCGAAGCCCGCGCCCCAGCCCGCGTCGAAGCCCGCGCCCCAGCCCGCGTCGAAGCCCGCGTCGAAGCCCGCGTCGAAGCCTGCGCCCCAGCCTGCGCCCCAGCCCGCGTCGAAGCCCGCGTCGAAGCCCGCGCCTAAGCCCTCCTCGGACGAGGAGGAAGAAGAGGAGGAGGCGCCGCCGTCGAAGGGCAAGGGCAAAGCCAAGGCCGTCGCGCCTGGTCCCAAGCAGCCCCCCTCCCATCCAAAGCGCAAGGCCCCTGTCGATGACCTCGCCCTCGCAGGCAACGCTGACGAACCGGCCAAGAAGAAGAAGAAGCCGAACCAGGCCTCGCGGGCGGAGAAGCGCCACCCGGAGACGCTGAAGGAGCTGGCCGACAAGCTCAAGGCCACCCGCGCCAAGGCAGGGGAGGGGTTGAAGCGCAAGCATGAGCCCCCTGTGCCCACGAGCGGTTCGTCCAATCCCCGCGCCAGCACCCCAGAGCCTGGCCCCTCTACCGCACATGAGGCGGGTCCTTCCTGGAGCAACGACATGACTATGGACTTCGACATTACCCCAGGCCCGTCGTTTGACCTGCCTTCCAACACGAATGAGGACGACAGGCCCCCCCGGAAGTTCCCGCGAGGCGGTAACGTGTTGGCGAGCGACGCATTCCTCCACCGCGTCCGAGATGGTCAAGGTCCGCGCTCCGCGAGCCAACTTGGCCACAAACGCAAGTAGGGCAGTAAGAACAATTTCTTGACTTTGTATATCTACTCATTCCGCATACACCGCTACTAAAGACTCCGAAAACTATTTTCTTGAACTGTATTTACATAAAACTGTCCGTTCCACCACTCCCATAAGAACAGATGTCCACCTCGTTGTCTCCCTCCTACGCCGTGCATACAGTGTTAGATTGTCTTACATACTCCGTTGCTTTCATAGGTTGTGGCAAATTGAATGTACGCGTTGTTTGTAACCAGGTTTCGCGCCGCCGGACGTCCGTCCAGGACGGATAGCGAATGCTGCCAGTGCTGCGAAAACGTACACACCAATCGGTCGTCATTCTCACAATAGAACTGATTTTTTTGCGGTGTCACATCTCCAGTGCCCTCACTCGACCGCTAACTCACTCGATTCGTCGTGCGCCGCAGAGGTTGAAAGGTGACGGCAATCCCAACAATGTGAGCGATTTGCAGACTTGAGTGGTTGTTTTTTGACAACCGTACAACGGACAAGCGTTCACGGTTGTCTCTGCTTCCGTCCTGGACGGATGGCCACATTCCAACAAAACGGTTACATTTTGTAGTCATGTTTTGGGGTCGTGGATAGCCTCCAAAATTGATACTACTTCTCGAGGTCAATTTGAGGGTCACGGTTGATCACAGCGAAGGAGTTGGTCGAAATTTTGGCCCACCCGCAGTGAACGGGGGCACCGTTGCGAGATTATGAATTCGCTCTGTTGACGAATTCGAGCACCAAATGCATCACTATTTGGGCCAACAAAACGTGGTTAAGCTCTTTCGAAGAGAGCATCGTTCAGGTATCCCAATGAGCAGAGCTGATAGTCAAATTGTAGTCTACCGATCTCCATACAAAAGAGGTTCAAGGCATGTTGAGTAGCTTCTAGAGGGGCATTGAATGCAAAACACATTCCGGTGCTCAGTATGAAGGTGCTTACTGAAAAGTTCAAGAGCTTGCACGCAAGCTCTTGAACTTCTCAGTAAGCACCTTCGTATGAATAACGGAAATCATTTCACGAATCGCCATCCCAGAAAGCTCACTGACATGCCAAGCTCTTTAGTATATGCAATGAGATTAGGAAGGTTATCAACATGACTACCAGCTCTGCTCATTGGGATACCTGAACGATGCTCTCTTCGAAAGAGCTTAACCACGTTTTGTTGGCCCAAATAGTGATGCATTTGGTGCTCGAATTCGTCAACAGAGCGAATTCATAATCTCGCAACGGTGCCCCCGTTCACTGCAGGTGGGCCAAAATTTCGACCAACTCCTTCGCTGTGATCAACCGTGACCCTCAAATTGACCTCGAGAAGTAGTATCAATTTTGGAGGCTATCCACGACCCCAAAACATGACTACAAAATGTAACCGTTTTGTTGGAATGTGGCCATCCGTCCAGGACGGAAGCAGAGACAACCGTGAACGCTTGTCCGTTGTACGGTTGTCAAAAAACAACCACTCAAGTCTGCAAATCGCTCACATTGTTGGGATTGCCGTCACCTTTCAACCTCTGCGGCGCATGACGAATCGAGTGAGTTAGCGGTCGAGTGAGGGCACTGGAGTTGATGGTGATGTGACACCGCAAAAAATCAGCCCCAACGTCAACAGAACACTTAGACGGACCGATAGGAAGTTCCTGTTGGCTGTCCTGCATTTTTCTCATACTGCTCATCTCCGGTGGGCTTCGCAACAACTGGCGAAGCAGACATGTGGGTCGGTGGTGAATCTCCGTCAGCAGGAGGTCCTCAAGCACGGGAACATCGGCCTCGTGCACACCCTCATTGCACATTCTCCGCCTCGAGGTCAAGAGATTTGTAGGTCTCGACTTTGTCACCCGCCATTCAAGCTCGGTTCCCTTGGATACTTCTCATGCGCGCACACGATTGTATGTCGATATCACAAGTCGCTCTGGGTGTTTGGGGTGTCCTCGTTGTGCCAAGGAGCGGTCAACTTTGTCATCATGTAATTGGCATTCCCACTCTGTATGTCCGTCCTGGACGTACATCTTCATACCGTCACGTCTCAAAATTTGTTTAAATTCGTACTGCCCTCTCTCAGTTAGCAGACATTCTCAACTCACAATGCCGCCTCACTTTCCCGACGAACCTCTTGCCCCGAGCACCATCGGTCTTGTGGAGTTCGTTACCACTGCCGACTCTTACTCCGACGACGACGACATCAAGGCTTTCGTTGACTTCGTCCTTGCGGGTCGTTCTGAAAACGATCTTGGGGAGCAGTTTCGATCGTTCATTAACCCACGTTATGACAGCGACTTTCCTGATTCCTACACCATTGTCGGCGACTTCGATTCTGTTATCGGTCTTACACGTCTCCTTCCTTTCGATTCTCCCATTTCCTGGCACCTTTTCCCACCCTTTTCCGAGACTCTCACCACAAGTGTTCACATCAAGTTTCCTATCGTTCGCAACGTCAGTGTCCCCGCTTCTGACTGTTTGTATGGATTACTCAGTTGGTCTAATCACAGAACAACACCCTACATATCCCTCTCCACAAAATCCCCAACTGCATGTGCTTCAAGTTCGGAACCCGAAGCCAAGGTCGACTCTTTTTCCCCAAGCAATACGATCCCCATAGATCTCCCAAGCTCGAAGACGACTTCCTTACCAAACTCTATGACTTCGCTATCCTTCCTGCTCTAACCGCCACGTCCACCGAGCTCGCGGTCCACTGGCCCAACAGTTTTAGATCCGTGAAGAGTCTCGTTCGTGGTCGCAATGGCCAACTCGGAACCCTTTCCAAGGACATCCCCGCAATGTTTCTCACCCAGTTTTCCACAGAGCTGCTGAGACGGCTTGACGCTCTCGGAGGTGGCTTTGCTGATGCTTTTTACGAGCTGGAGGCCCGCAGAGTGAAGTCCACATCTGTTCATAACCCCCAGGATATGCGCGCTCGCGAAGAGGCGCTCGCCTCTGTCCTCTATCCCATCGATATCACCGAGATTCCTCCCGAGGAGGTGGCGACTCGTTGGTTCGTCGATGTCGCGCTCGAGGTTCATGCTGAAGGGCGGGTCATGCAATGGTTATCAGAATCTCACACTGCCCTCATTCGACACATGCTTCCATCTATTACAGAGGAACATGCCCTTGCTCTTAGGTACGGCGCCTCTTTCAAGGAGGATCTCAGTGGCCATCTCACTTCGTTGGCTGGCTTTCGACTGGAGCCAGGAACGAAAGGCCGTGCCGACCACATCTCGTATCTCAACGTCTATACTACCGACAAATCTGCGACCTACCAGCTCAACGAAGGAGCCTATCGTCGTCGCACCCCTCAGGATTTGTTGCCCAGGCGTATCGACGCCTTTCTTCGCGATGTCGACCTTGTCACAACTACATTCGCTGATTGTGCTGGCCACAATGGTATTGTGAAGAATGGTGCCGCACGTATGGAGGCTCGGGTGGCCCTCAGGCATGCCGAACTTGCTCTTAGGGACATTCCTGATGAGCTAATTCAAGCCTCTATCCTCGCTATCCCTTCTGAGATCTGGTGGCAAGTCATTTGTTTGTATAATAAAGTTGCCTTTCTCTGACAGTTTATTAATTCAGGTACTTCAAATTCTTTCGAGCATCCGCTCTATACCGGCTCTTCAAAGAGCTTGGCACCTCTTCCCCCGACACGCGCACCTGGATCCCTAGCCTTATGTTGGGTGCGGTCGCCATCTACATGTATAACGGCATCATCTATCGACCTTCAGGCAAGAGGATTGAGCAGGAGCTTGCACGACTCTCCGCGTTTTGGACTCATCCCCACGTTCACCCCTATGAGGACGGCTATGAGCAGGCCGACTTCGAGAACGTCAACCTTGTCCCTTGTACCTTTGATCGTGGCCTCTACTTCCTCTCCGGTTTTGTCATTGATGATGCCCACCATGTTTTCCGCCTCCCCGTTGGACGTCAGCTCGAAAGGGATGAACTTGTTATCCTCTACAAGGTGCCATCTATGCAGGATCTGGAAAGGGCCTTTGCCGGCCGGTCGCTTGGCTTATCTCGATTGAGTCGGTCGAACCAAGACCGGACCAGGAACAAGTCTACTACGGTTTCTGTGCAGGTCATTACTGGGGAGGTAACCCTCAGGGACTTCGGCTTTCAGGACCGCGGTATGGCACGCATACCGCCTGTACAAATGGCTGG